>VYXD01000748.1:10143-32687 GCA_013397195.1 Hylia prasina
CTTCCCCCTCCTTTATGGCCCCTGTTCCAACCCAGGGCTGGCTGTGCCCCTTCCCCATCCTTTATGGACCCTGCCCAGCTCTCCTCCCACTCTCCAACACTCCCACGTTCGTGTTTGGAGCTGCTGGTTCTTAACTCATCTTGGGGAATGTACAAGAAGACCTTACAGCCATACACAGTACAAAGAGTCCATTATAAAATGGAGAAAACCCTTGTATTGCAAGGTGGAATAAAAACCCTGTGAATGAAATGCTGATTTTTCATAGCAGATGTGCTCTTTTATGGAATATAAATCATGTGCACTACATTGAAATACACGACGGTGTATTGTGAAATGCATACATTAATTGCTGAATTATAACACTGGATATGTATATACATCACACCCGAGATATTTATACAATATAATAAGTCTTAGATGTATAACATACTGAATTCTGTACAAAATAAACTGTAAGTTAAGACAATGAAACAGGACTTTTATATCTGTGTAATTTGTATGCTGATTAAGTTATTCAAGCTTCAGTTTCCATCTTTTAATGTGCCCTTAAAAAAAAAAGTTATTTTCTATAGGCAGATGTCTGAAATAAAGACTTGAGTCTTCAGAAGAGAAGCAAACGAGAGACTGAAAAAAGAGATTTTGCTGGAGAAATAAACGCAATGTTCATGTGGTTGTTATTATTTTTTTTTTTTTTGAAAAGCTGACTAAACCATTTTGTTTAACGCTGGTCAGGCGAGCTGCTGGCCGGGCTGAGGGTGAGGTGCCCCTGCCGGGTGAACAGCAATCAGCAGAATCACCAAACGCGTTAAATTCTTTGGTGTCTCTCTCCTCAGAGCAGCACAAATCCCTTTTCCCCAGCGCTCCCTGCAGAGCCTGGAGCTCTCTCACCCTTCCCCTGCACCGAGTGAACATCCCAAACGAGCAGTGCCCTGCAAAGAACGTGCTGGGAGTCAAAGGGAACGAACCCAACCTGTCCCTGGAGCCCCCAGTGGGAACCACCGCGGGTCAGACACTGGATCCAGTCTTCTGAAGTTCCCACTAGGCTCCAAGAGCCTCAAAACCCTTAAGTGACCACTGAGCTCACCAGAAGAGCTGCAGGGAAGTGTCTTGCTAATGCTGACAAAGGAATCCAAGCCTCGGTTTTTTGCTCCAGGCGCTGGAAGTTCTGGCAGAGCTGGAAAGCCAGAGCCTCCTGCTAGCTCAGGAATTGGAGGAATTCCCTCCTCCAGGCACTGGGGATCAGCCTCCTTCACCCTCTGGCTGGTTTCAGCTGGCCCACACCTGAGACCTGGCTGTCCAAACTCACCACAAAGCCAAGGGCTGCCTTTGTACTAATTTAGCATCCCCTGATTTAACATCTCCTGATTTATCATCCCCTGATTTATCATCCCCTGATTTAACATCCCCTGATTTAGCATCCCCTGATTTAGCGAGCGCTGTTGTCGTTTCTAATGTATTGAAATGTGGTTTTATACAAAGTCAATTGGACAAATGGGTTGAAAAATGTGATTTAGGGAGTGTCTCAGAGAGCCAGTCCTTTGGCTTGCTTTGGGCACAGATTCCAGTCGGTCCCCACGTGGTGTTTTAAACACTGAGATAAGAAATGCTTTTTATAAACGACATTTTTTGTGTCCTGGCAGCTCAGGCTGGTCCCTGTTTGGCCATTTCTGGGACTCCAGCATCTAAGGGCTGCCAGTGGCTTTACTCACACCCAGTGCTCTGCTCAGGGTGGCTGAAGGCATCAAAGACCTTTCACAGAAAAGCTGGCTTCAGTTCTGTTTTATCCACACACACTGAACTGCCCAAGACACCTGACAAGGGGCACCTTTGAATTATCAATACCTGTGCACTGTGTAACTGGAAATAACGACCTGCATTCATCTGGGAAAGAGGCAGCCCAACAAACACAGCCGGGTTTGCTCTTCCAGAAAAGGGAGCCCTCAGGGTTTGGCAGGCAGGAGACCTGCAGAGTGGTTATTTGTCACAAATTAAACAGGCCAAACCCTGAAGGCTGTCTCAGCTGCAGCTCCCACAGGTCTTGGTAGGAGCTGGACTGAGCCAGGAGCAGACACAGACAGTCACAGCTGGGAGGTTGGAGAGGCTCCTGGTGTTCCTCAATCCCAGCCCCTGCTGCTCCCCTCAGCAGCTGCCAGGGACGCTCAGAGCTCGTGTGCTCTGGGGAGCACAGGAGATTCTGGGTGCTGGAAATGCAGCCAGCGTGAAAAATCAGCACTTCTGCACCCTCTCCACGCTGTCCTTGCAGCAAAACTTTGTGTTCCCTTGCCGTTCCAGTGATCCACTTGGCCAGTTTCTGCAAAAGTTGGGAATAAAATTGAGCTGTCTTACTGAGAGAGGCAGCTGGCTGGAGAAATTAAAGCAAAGTGGGTGATGTGTTGAGACCTGCTCTGAAGCTCTCAGAGGGCAGCACGGTGTTACTCACTTCCAAAAACATATGTACCAGCACCAGGATTTCCAGAGCAGCAGATGAAGGCTTGTCTCATCCCTCCTGATAATCTTGGGTTAGTCTATTGAAACAATGGGATCTGGTGATACAAAACCCAAATAAGGAGCTTAGGATTTAGTGGAAATGAAGAATGGAGATTTTTAATCCTCCAATTTAAACCTGCGGTAGGCAGAGCAGAATACACTCTTCATGCCATGGAATTATCTGTAGGAGTTTTTTTTTAATCAGTGGGGTTTTAAAAGAAAAAGCCCTCGGCCATTTTGACCCAGGCTGATGTCACCGAGTGCCCCCTGTGACGGTGCCACAGAAAACAAAGGTGTGGCTCTTTGTTCCTTGGTCTCTGCCCAAAGTGACGTTATTTCAGTGTCCCCAAGGTCCCTCAGTGTGACACAAAAACTGCAGAACAGTCAGGCTTCAGAGGAGAGATATCTAACCTGAGAGCTGCTGCTGGCTCGTGGCAGAGGCCACCAAGCTCTGACACCCTGCTGGAGCCCAAAGCACCGTGAGGTCAGTCAGGAAATGTCACCAAACGCCCCTGGCAGGTGAAGGGAAGCAGCTCCCTTAACAAACCCCGTGACACTGACAGCAGCACCCTCCCATTTCTGGGTTGTTGGTGCTCACAGAGCTGCCTCTGACCACTCAGGTCTTCATTTAAATGCTCATGAGCTGCAGTGACAGACACCTGCCACACCCTCTGCCACCCGCCCTGAGCAGCACTCGCTTCACCCACTTGGAGCAACACGAGCTTTGTCCTCTTTCCAGCAAAAAAGGGCTCTTGTCCACACACCTGAGTGGGAAAACACATGCTCTGTCATTTCCATTGTAGGCACAACTTAGTGGGCCATTAAATATGAACCAGCTCACTGAGCAGGGAAGCTAAAATGATAAACAAACTGCCATATTAGTAAAAAAATAATAATTTAAAACAATGCTCTTGGCAGCAGCTTTTTATCACCCATCTCAATGAGTGAGTCTGACCAGTTTCAAAGCCCTGCATCAGCTTCCTCCTCTTTTTTTTCCCTCTCTGCTGGAATGGAGAACCCTTTCTAAAAGCTGTTTAGCACTGGTGAGGCCCCTCTGGAGGGCTGCCCCCAGTCCTGGGTGCCCCAGTGTAAGACAAGGAGCAGGGAATGGCCATGGAGGCGATGGAGGGAGGGCAGCCCCCGACACGTGCAGGGAGCTGGGAGCTGCTCTGCTGAGCCTCCAGCAGCCCCAGGCTCTCAGGAGAAACCTCAGCAACCTTTGTGAGCACTGCCAGGGAGGGAGCGAAGGAAATGGAGCCAGGTTTCCCTCCGTGTCTTTCAGCAAAAGGACAAAAGGCAAAGGGCACTAATTGAAACTCAGGGAAAAAATGAGGCAGTGAACACCCGACCCTCGGGGACCCTGCAGGCCAGGCAGAGCTGAGCTTTGCTGTGTCCCTAATGAACCAAACACTGCAGAGAGCAAGGGACTGCCAGTGACCCCAGCACAGAAGGGAAAACATCATTACCTGAGCCCTGGGCAGCACCAGCTGCCATCCATCTCCGTGCCTGGGAATGTTTAAGTGCAACAGGTGTGTGCCCTGCATCCCTTGCAGGGAGCACAACACAAGCAAGGCTTGTTCCCTAAGTCACCACCTCGTAGGAATGGGCCATGTTTGGGCCTGGATGGAGACAGGAGAGCTCCTGGGAGCTGGGGCTGCAGGCAGCCCTGAGCCACAGCCCAGCACGTCCCATTTTGGGTCGCCCTTCCCCGCAGGCAGAGGGGATTTTGGGGGTGATGCTGGCAAGGTCAGGGCCCTGTAACCCTGCAGGTGGCAATCTGTGCTGCCAGCTGAGTCTAAATGCCTTTAATAGGGGCGTTTGAGTGGTCACAGGGCCACGCAGAAGCAGAGGAGGGCAGTGGGGGCAGCTCGGGGCTCCCCAGCCCGGCAGGGTGTGAGAGCAGAGGGTTCAGCCCCTGCCCCACAGCTGGGTCTGAGCACAGCTCCAGCAAAGCCCAGCCTTGGAAAGGCAGAGAGCAGCCCAGCCCTGCTGGCCTGGCTGTGACAGCTCCAAGGAAAGCCGGCAGGGCTGGTGTGTGCCCTCCCAGTGCTCAGGGTGGGGAACATCCCAGTCCATCCCTGGGGAATGCTGACAGTGGTTCTGACAATGCTGCTGCAGGAATGCTCTGCTGCCCACAAACCATCTCTCTTCTCTTGGCTGCAGATCTGCAGCAGCAGAGCAGGACCCAGACCCTTGGCTGGTCCCTCCTGCTCCAACCCTGTCTGCTTTATGGGGTGTCAGGAGGGGACATTTTTAGTGATGGTTTTGCTGGAAAACTCCTTTTTCTGACCCAGAGATGGAGCTCCTGAGAGGTGTTTTAAAGACCTTTATTCCATTTTCAGTCTCATGAGAAGGGTGAGACGGTGCAGATGTTGCAATTCCCACCATCACAATCAGAAGTTAAACTATTATAAGCATTTTGCCACACGATGCTGCCAGTACTTCCAAACCAATACCCCACATGGGTCCCATTACAATACATCTTTCACAGTTCTATTTCTCCAAAATATCTATTTGCAAGGCCATCATTTGAACTTGTTCCAGTTCCATTTCTCTCCCAGCAGTGTCTGTCCTGTCCCGTGGCCTTTCTCAGCCAGCACACTTTATCTCAGGGTTTGCACACAGGTGCTCAAGGCTGTGTGAGCCAGAGGCAGGCTTTGGGAATTCTCACACACCCATTTCCCTTTGCACATTTTTCTCCTACAGATCCCACCCACATCTGACCCTGCAAAGTCCCTTGGGTGTCCCTCTCTCCTTTGGTGTAATTTCAGGATGAATTAGAGGAGATGAAGTGCCCTGAGGTTTTGGCCCCCCTTTGTCCATCCTGTGTCATCTGGAGGTGCCACGTGCCCCTCACTGAGCATCCTCTGGGTGGTTCTGCTTTTCTGCTCCCTGCCCTGAGGTGTCACCACGTCCCCTGCACTCTGCAAAAGCTCAGCAGCACTTTTGCCATCTTCTTGCACTTTTTTTGTTGTTGTTGTTGAGCTAAACCCCCTTTCACTTTTCTCCTGCAGTTACTGTAAAAGGCAGAGCAACTTTACTAATTTATTTGCAGAAACCATTGAAGGTTCCATCTACTGTGATCAAATCCCCTTAAGTAAAATATAAACCCGCTACTCCTCTGAATGTAAAGCCTAAATCAATAATGGACATGAAATCATCAAGTTTAATCTCAAACACAGTGAACCCAAGTAATCACTCTTCTTGATATAAAACTAATTCAGTTTGACAATAAAATACTACTAGTCTGTGCCATAAACCAATGGAACAAATAACTTTCTTAACCCTGGCAGCTGCTGTCCAAAATCATTACATCTCCTCTCCTCGGCGATCAAGCATGTCACTGCAGGACCACTCCAGCTCAATTCCTTGCCACAAACTGCTCGGATGCACCAGAACTGGCAGAGGAATTCTCCTCAGGCCAAGCGTGGTGGCATTTTCTGTTCTGCCAGGGGCTGCACACACGGAGCTCCCGGGACATTCCCTGGGCTGTCCCTGCGGGGGCAGCGAGGGGTGACCCTGGGACGGGGCAGCAGCTCCTCACAAACACCCAGCTGCTCCTTCCAGCCACCCTTCCCTGCAGGAAAACCAGGAATTCTGCCCAGGGATTCAGCCACAGGGGCGCCTGCAGGGCTGCAGCCTCTGGGAGCCCAGGCACTGAAACCCCTGTGGGGACAACACGGGGAAACTGAGGCACGGCCTGGCCACGCTCCCGGCGCCGCCGATGGCTCTTAGAGAGAAATGTTGTATTGGTAAAGATTGTATTGATAAATACTGTATTGTAAACAGCACGGTATTGATAAATATTGTATTGATAGATATTGTATTGTAAACAGCTCTGCATTGATAAATATTGTATTGTAAACAGCACGGTATTGATAAATATTGTATTGATAAACAGCTCTGCATTGATAAATATTGTATTGATAGATATTGTATTGTAAACAGCACGGTAGTGATAAATATTGTATTGATAAATATTGTATTGTAAACAGCACGGTAGTGATAAATATTGTATTGATAGATATTGTATTGATAAACAGCACTGTATTGATAAACAGCACTGCATTGATAAATATTGTATTGATAAACTCCACTGTAATGATAAAGAGCACTGTATTGATAAATATTGTATTGATAACACCATTGCATTGATGACTTTCCTCGCTCAAGAGTGACTGGATACAGAACTTGCATGTTGTTGTTCATTAACTCAGCATCACTAAGATGCTGCTGCATCAGGGAAGCTTTTCAAAACCAGGAGTTTGTGATTTAAGGTGAAAATGCGCACCAGAGTCTCAATAATTTACAAGGACAAGAGGTTCCCAGCACATTTTGACTGTTACCATTCAGCCACTGGGTTACAGATAACCCACAGTCAGGAATCAGACCAGGAGGAAGATCTGAAAGAACATCTGCAGGCCTTCCCCCTGCTGCTTTTTGGCTCCTACCTGGTAGAAATTACGTGACAACTATTTCATGAGCCCTCAGGCTCTGACAACATCTCCCATGCCTGTAATCCCATTTTAAGGCACGAAGCCACAACAATTTCTGGAGCAGAGCAACGTCTGGTTCCTTTTTTCCCCTCCTGGCAGAACGTCTCCCCTTGAGATCAGCACTGGAGAGATGCTCCAGCCTCCCAAACTTCCAAAGCTCTGGATTTTCAAGAGCTCTGCTTACCTCCAGCCACCACAGGAGCCAGCTCGGGGGTCTGTGATTTACCTGCCTGGCACAGTCCCAGCTCCTGGAAGCCCCACTCAGGGGTTATTATTTTTGTCAAAACTCTTCCAAGTGCGTAATTCCACATAACAACAGCCAGGCCAAAGATCAGAGTCTGATCCATGTCGGAGCCTCCTCCACACGAGCCTCTGAGAGCCTGATTATCTCACTGCTGAAATTCTGGGGTGTGAGCAGCAGCCAGTGCCTGTTATCATCTCCTTAATGTCAAAGCTTGGGGGTTTTTTTCCCCCCTTTCTCCTTTCAATATTTCTGAAAATTTATACCCTCTCACAGCCCTTGATAACAGTTTGGCATCTCTGAAGCCGAGAAGTTTTAATATTCTGTGGGTTTTTTTTTTTTCCCCCAGCACTTCTATAATTTCATGAGGAAAGGTATTTGATACGGTGGTTTTATAGTGAGAGGAGGAGCAGGAACATTTGCTATTGTGTGAGAAAAGACATTTCAAATAAGTGTTATAATTTTATAACCTCTTTTTTTTTTTTCCTTGTAACTATAACAGGAATGAATAGCTTTGAAAGAGAATGGGCTTTGCTTTCTGTGCAGGTAGGATTTTTTTAATTTCATTTTTCTCTCGGGCCTTGATATTTAAATTGGGGAAGATCTTAAAAATGGAACAACACTTGCAAATGTATTCAGAGTGATGGTTTAGATGTATAATTATAAAGATTCTGAAAGATAAAGAATTCAGTATTTTAAACAACACGCCAGATTTTAAATTACAATTATAGCTTTCTGTGGTTCAAGAATCAACATGCTGTTTCTCTTCTGTTGGAGAAATATTCATCAGCACCACCACGGCATTCTGGCAGCAATTATTTGCAGTTTAGGCAGGAATAGATTCCCAGTATTACCTGTGACAAGTGCTGCAGAAACCTGCCCAGCACTGAGGCCCAGAGTTGGAATCTTCTGACTGAAAAACACTTCAGTAAACACGTATTTTGTGTTTTCACTGGGCTGTGTCTCCCCAGGCTGCATCCATTTGCAGTTTGGATGTGTGGGACACCAGAGCACCCATGGCCAGGAGAACATTTAACTCCCAGACTGGGGTTTGGGAAGGGATTTCTTTCCCTGTGGCCAGGAGAACATTTAACTCCCAGACTGGGGTTTGGGAAGGGGATTTCTTTCCCTGTGTCCAGGAGAATGTTTGAGCTCCCAGACTGGGGTTTGGGAAGGGGATTTCTTTCCCTGTGTCCAGGAGAATGTTTGAGCTCCCAGACTGGGGTTTGGGGAGGGGATTTCTTTCCCCGTGTCCAGGAGAAGGTTTGAGCTCCCAGACTGGGGTTTGGGGAGGGGATTTCTTTCCCTGTGTCCAGGAGAACGTTTGAGTTCCCAGACTGGGGTTTGGGGAAGGGATTTCTTTCCCTGTGTCCAGGAGAACATTTAACTCCCAGACTGGGGTTTGGGGAAGGGATTTCTTTCCCTGTGGCCAGGAGAACGTTTGAGCTCCCAGACTGGGGTTTGGGGAGGGGATTTCTTTCCCTGTGTCCAGGAGAACATTTGAGTTCCCAGACTGGGGTTTGGGGAGGGGATTTCTTTCCCCATGCCCAGGAGAACGTTTGAGCTCCCAGACTGGGGTTTGGGGAGGGGATTTCTTTCCCCCTGGGCTCACTGAGCCCCAGCTGAGCTGGGAATTGTTTCCCAGCTCCCCAGCACACCCCTGATTTGTGCTGGGACAGAGCCAAAGCTGCTGGGCACCGTGGGGCAGAGCTTGCAGAAATGGAAGCTGAGGATGGAAACTCTCCTGTGTGCATGCCCGGGCTGCTGCAGCCATCCCTGCAGCTCCTGACACCCCCAGTGGAGCTGTGCTGTTCCCTTCTCCCCCTGGGAACCCTCTCCCAGCCAAGGCTCACCCAGACCCCTGTGAGTCCCAGCTCACAGAGGGCTCTGGGGACAGTGACCACGGGAAGCACCAAGGGTTTTTCCAGGCTGCTTTCCCAGCAGGAAGTTCCAGTCAGCGTCGTTGTTTTACACCACAACGACACAGACTCCGAGATTCAGAAAGTTAAAAAATGGTTATTTATTTTGGGAAGCCTTTCCCTTATACACTATTTTACACAGACCAGTGTGACTGGTGAAACCTCTTCAATCACACCGGTCAAACCAGAGGGACATCAAGGAGAAATCCCTCCTGTCAGAAGGAATGAACAACACAGGTACAGTCACAAAAACATTCCTCATGTTTGCACAACTTCCCTGGGAAAGAATTTCAGAGAAAACCAAAACACCTCAGGCCTGGAACCAGGGCTACAATCAGCACTTTCCATGTCCTTGCCTGCATTCCCTCTCCAAGCTGCTCCCTGCCCTGGCCTCACCCATCCCAGCCCTGTTCCACGCCAGCCCTTACCAAGCCCAGGCAGAAAATCTGACGGTTCTTTGCTGCCTCTAATGATTGGTGCTGATAAAAAGCAATTAGGAATTGGCAATCAGCTCTTTTGACGAGCAGACAGAGGGATGGGGTTACCCTGCACAGCCCATCCCTGGCACATCCAACTTGTTCTCTTCAGAAAGTTCCAGGGCTCTGTCCTTGGTGGGAATTGTTTTGGGGATTTGTCACCCAACTTGTCCCAGTGTCAAATGGACCAAGCAAATTAAGGAAAAACCTCCCCTGCTCCCAGGTGGTGTCTTTGTTTAAGCCAAATGTTCCATTCAACGTCATAATCACAACAAAATCTCGCTGAAGAACACCAGAAAGGAAATGTTTCAATTAGCTTTCCTTTAGCAATGGGATAAAAAAACCCCGTGTGTTTTAAAGGCTTTTAGGAATTAAAGTTTTGGGTTGATTTCTGAGTGTCAGCTGGAGGTTTCCTGTTTTCCTTCTTCACTTCGATAAAATTTTTGCTGAGGGGGATATTCTGCAGAGAAATTTCTAATCCACATGGCTCTTTCCACTCTAGAATGAAAACCAACTTGGAATTCTCCAAATGTCCTGCAGAGCCCAAATTCTGACTTTCAGCGGATGTTAATGAGCCTTTTTAATGATTGAGCCAAATTCAGAGCCTGACATAACCTGCTTGACTCTACTCCATCACCAAGTGAAAGACACCAGGAGGACAAAATGTCACTTTTCCATCCTAGACCCGATTTTTTTTTTTTGCTGTTTTAGGCAAAAGTGTGTGACCCTCTATGGCTGGAATTCCAATAGAAGAATTCCTGGGACATTCATTCCAGTTCCAGCCACGGCAAAGGGGAACTGTGCAGGTCACCCACCTGTGATTAAGTGATTCCAGCACCTGCTGAAAGCTTTGCTCAAAACAGGATAAATTTTTAATCCCTCCAAATTGCCTCTGCAGCTGCACAAGGTTTCTCTTTCTTCCCTAAAATATTGATAAGGTGGGAGCAAGATTCTGCAGGGAGAAGAGATCAGTGTTAAAGATCAACTCTCCTCCTCCTCCTCCTGAGAGTTTTTATTTTTGTTCATGGATCATTCTTCCTTGGTTACCCCAAAAACATCTGCTGGCTGTTTTTCCTCTGGACTCTCCTGGCTTTCCATGGCGATGACCTGCATCTTCTTGTGGCTTTTGAAAAGGAATTTTCAAAAATGGACATGAAAACTGAGGCAAAACGTCTCGTTTTGCCACAGGTCTCAAATTTAAAGGAAGCTCTGCTCTCCCCAAGGGGGAAATTTGGGGTAATAATTTCAAATTTCTCCTAAAGAGCAATTTTCCCCCCTCTGGCTTGCATTTTTTGCTGATCCCCTTCTTTTCTAAGGTCCTCATGGCCAAGAAACAGACATAACAAAGCAGATCAGAGAATTTAACTGCTGTTTTCCAGTGTTTCAGGCAAGTGTAATCCAGGTCTTTATCCTAATCAGAACCTGCAGAGATATCTTTTTTTAAATCCTCTCCTCCTAATTATTACTTACAGTTAATGCCACGGTACCCAGAGCGAAGCTGGTTGAGCATTTTCTTACAGAAAGCATTTTCAGAAACAAAAGGCTGGTTTTGATGAGTTTTAGGGGGAAACTGGCTAAGCCTGGGCTGGAATTTCTGCTCAAACCGTGGGACAAAAGCTCACCTGATTTTCCCTTTTCTGTGGGAACCTGAACACAAAAGCAGAGACTTGAACTTTGCCCCACGGTGAGACACCAGGATTCTGCTGGAATTCCTGCAGGTGAAATGCTCAGTTGGGATTTGGCTCCTTCTGGAGCCCAGTTCCAGTTTCCAGCCTGGAATATCCGGAGTGGTGGGAGGAGCAGTGGGGCCGAGCCACGGGATCCTGAGACACTCAGGAATCAGCCTGGAGACCTCTGGGCTTGAGTTTTGTTCTCTCCTGCACTCCTGAAGAGTCACATTTCTTCTGCTGCATCACTTGGGCAAACAACTTTTGCTTTTTCCCTCAAAATAAATAGTGATTTTTTGGGGTTTTTGGTTTTTTTTCTCACTACTGGTACAACATTTTCAATTAACGTCAAGTGAAGAGATCACAGATGGGTGAACAGGCTTGGAGGAACCAAAAAATTATCTTTACCAAAATGTGTGGAGCAGTCCTGTCTTTATTTTGAAGTACCCACTTCTCCTGACTAGAGCTTGCTGGAATTATTTTAATAAAAAAAAAATCTGAAAAACTTTTATTTTGGCTTTCTGTACAAGCACTAAAGATTTTTAATGTCCTCTTGGAATTATCAGATCATCCTCAGAGCTTAACCCTTCCCAGATCCTTAATTTCCATCCATTCCAGTGGTTTTTATATTTCCACAGAATAGAACTGGGATTGCAGTTGTATTTCTTATTTATATTTATAGGCTGAGCCAGGCAGCAACACTTTGTGTTGCTGAAACTGGTAAGAATTTCAGTTCTCATTTAAGAAACACAGAGAAGGACCCAGCACAGATCCATCAAAGATTTTTCCATCAGAGCCAGATTTCCAATGGAAATTTCAGTTTCAAGCAACGTTTTTGCAGAAAATGCTGTTTTCTCACTGAAAAGCTGAACCACCAGAATGAAGTAGATGTTAATTCTGAAATCCTGCAATTATGGCTTTGAGAACTGTGGTTTGTTTGCTTTTTTCCCCTGCTCTCCTCCATGGCTGGAGCTCTCCCTGCCCGAATCTTTCCAGGACATTTGGCAAACACAATTTGTTTCCCAGGCTCTGGTGGTAAGCAGGGATCCCTCGTGGGATCAAACCCTTTCAGGCAGTGGCAAACTGGGACAGGATGGCCAGGAAATTCACAGATCTATCCATAAAAATAAAATTCAAATCTAAATAATAGGGAGACAATACCTGGGTTCAGCTTTTGGCTGAAAATTCCATGCTGGCAGAGGAAGGTAAATTCCTCCCTGCATCCAGGTAAAGATCCCAGTCACAATCCCTCATTTCTCAGGAGTAATTCAGGGGAATTTCTCACTCCTGTTTCCCCCTCGCAGCTCCTCCTCTCTGCGTGGTAAGAAANGTCTGCACCTCGCAGCTCCTCCTCTCTGAGTGGTAAGAAAACAATTTGAAAACGAGCAAACCCCCCCCCGAGAGGTTCATTAATTGCTGAGAGGCAGCTGGAAAAGAGCACAGCAATGGCCACGCCACACAGTGAGACCCAACCCTGCACCAAGAACTGGGCAAGACACTCATTCTCTGACCCTGAGAGTTCTGATCAGTAAAAACATCCACGAGGTGACAGGACCCAGCACCGCCCCAGGCCCCTCCTGATTAATTCTGGGCGTGATGCTGTTAATTGCCTGAGCTAATCTAAACGTGCATGGGGAGCCATACCAAAAAAACACGATTAATTTTGGTTTCTGTGGGGCTGGTTTTCAGCTGGGTCAGCTCTCTGCAGCTCNAAAGGAAAGGAAAGGAAAGGAAAGGAAAGGAAAGGAAAGGAAAGGAAAGGAAAGGAAAGGAAAGGAAAGGAAAGGAAAGGAAAGGAAAGGAAAGGAAAGGAAAGGAAAGGAAAGGAAAGGAAAGGAAAGGAAAGGAAAGGAAAGGAAAGGAAAGGAAAGGAAAGGAAAGGAAAGGAAAGGAAAGGAAAGGAAAGGAAAGGAAAGGAAAGGAAAGGAAAGGAAAGGAAAGGGATTGTACCACCAGAGGCAGGAAGGCAGAAGCCATGGCAGCCTCCCTCCCTCAGCTTTAGCTGCTAGCTAACCACAACTTGGAATTCACTGGTTCCCTTCCCTTCTGCTTGCATCAGACCCTTTGGGGGCAGGGTTTGAGGAGCACTGAGGCTGTGCCTGGTAAATCGGCCTCTCTGCCAGCAGCAGTGTCTGGGGGAGCAGGAACGCTGCCAGAGCGGCGTCGTGGTGCAGCAAAACACTCACAACATTTATCCAAGGCGTGTAAATCACCTTGCAAAGATCATAGCAGGTTTTCCAAATGCTAAACTCCTCGTTAGAGCTGCACTAGCAACTCTATTTCAGACGGAAAATACGAGCAGGAGACTCCTACTCAGCGCAGCACCGGGGAAAGGTGGCAAGGGTACGAGCAGCTGTCACCTACTGAAAGAACATTGCATTTTACCTCGGACTGGGTGAGGTTATCAGGCTCCAGGAGCTGGCTCTGGTGTTAGAGCAGTGCCTGGTTTGCAGTGCCTGGGGTACGGGAGTGCTTCATCCTCCTGCAGCACCTGATGCTTTGGCTGCTGCACTGCTGGGGCCCAAAGCTGTATTTAATCCACTGTGTGTGCCAGAGGAGAAGCATTTCTCTCGGCTCTGGGTCTCTGCTAGCACAGCGCTGCTCAGGCACTTCCCTCGGCTGAGCCCGGGCCAAGGGGCTCTGTAATAGGAATCGGGAAAGGAACGTGCAGCCACGCTTTGATGCAGTCGGACACGAAATGATCACACAGAGACCTGGAATCTTTTGAGATGCAGCGCTGAGGCCAAAAGAGAGCCTTTGTTTATTAATTTCCAAATATATACTTTTATCAAGGTGACAATGGATTGGAAGGTGAAATTCCCACCTCTCAACCACATTGGTCAATCAGACTATCAATCACATTCTCCTCCCATTTGAAGGAATGCAAACACTGGCCATATTTACAAAAAACAATTCTTTGTTTATGTTAAAAGGCATGGGAAAGTGAGAAACTCTGACTCCAATATGAAACATCAGAAGGCTGAGAAAATTCTGGGTGACAACGCTTAGCACTTCGTTAATTATTAATGTTGCAGTGTGGATCTCTGTCCCTGCTTTGGGGAGGAGGGGGAACCCTGCAGGGCTGGTTAGGAACTGGCAGAGGCAGGAGCGGGGTTTGGGTCTGTCACCAAAGGAGCTCTGCCGGACCAAAACAAGAAAGGATGTGCTTCCCTTTACTGCAGAGCGNTGTCCCAGCGCCGGAGGTGGGATCCTGTTCCGTTCTCCTGCGCTTGAGCAGCCTGAGGGGCTCCTGCATCCATCCCCTTCCAGGGGAAACCCTGGATGAGCTCCGGGCTCAGCCCATGCACTGGGACATTCATCCCGGTGTCGGGATGGAAGAGGACTCCTCTCCCAGNTTCCTCAAAGGGTTCCCAGCAGCTCCTACAGGAAAAGCCACTCAGAGCAGATCCCAACCCAGATCACCTGGCCACTCAAAATTCATAAACATATTTCTGTCTCACATCAAGACAAAATATAATGTTTTCCTCTGGGACAGCGGTTTAAAGTTGTTGGTTTAATATTTTTTTTTTTTAATATCAAAATGTTTTTTCCTTTTCCACAATGCAATTCCATTTTATTGTTTGAGATCTTGAATCGTTAGCATAAAAAAAGGAAAATATCCCTATAAAATTAAGAATTATATCGAAATTGTGTAGCCATATAAATTAATAAAGCGATTCAACACGAGAAGGAAAACCAAGCTGCGTGGCAATTACAAAGTCAAACCGATTAATTTGCATTTTCCTCCGTTAAAAATTCATGGGGAACAGACATGTGCCGCCAAACGTTTCCATTTCGGCAAAACTGTTTTCAATGGAAAACTTCCATCCAAACAGTTCTGGAGTGTTAAATGGCGCTTTTTTTTTTTTTCCCCCTTTTTTTTCCCTTTTTTTTTCCCCCAAGTTTCCTTGCAACAACAGTGCCATCCGCTGGCTGCCGAGCGCCGGCTGCCCCGGAGCGCCGGGGTTAAAGCGCTGCTTCCCCCGGGGAAAAGGGTCCGGGGCTCATCCTGCACCTCCACTGCCCCAAATCCTCCCAGCCAGGAGCCCCCGGAGCCCCCCAGTGCTGCCCAGTTTGTCCCAGCGCCGGAGGTGGNCCAGTTTTCTTGCTGGTGTTGTTATTTTCAGGCTGCCTTGCTTCTGCTGTGATGGTGTATCAGATGTTTTCGTCTCTGCCCATCCTTGTTTATAATATTTTTCATTAATTCCGTGGTGAAGGAGACTCACTCCCAAATCCAGACCGGGATTCTGATGCAGTTACCCACGGATGTCACGAATCTACAGCAAGGAGCAGGTTTCTCCTTTGCTTTCCCCTGTGCTGTGTGTCCTCTCTCTTGCCTTATTTCGGTATCTGTGTCAGACTCCAGACACTCATCTGCGGTTTGTCTCCCCCCACAAGAGCTTCCCATATGTGCCAGAGCCATTTCTGTGCCACTCCTGAGCTGCCCTGCCCCAAAAAAGCCGTTTTGTGCCAGCAGCTCCCCAGCCAGACCCACAAGAGCTGACTGGAGCAACAACTCCAAGTCACGACCTCAGGAGTCGCCTTCTCCTTCCCACCCCCTCCATCGTCATTAAAATCACCTTGGCACGGTGGATTAGCTGAACTTCCATCCCTCTTCAAGGCACAGAGCACAGGACCTGGCTACAGAAAAGGTGAAGCCCCTTTTCCTGCCTCCCCTCCGTGCTGTCCCTGCCCTGGGATCCCCCAGCACGGTTTACACACCTGTAAAATACAGCCTGCAAGCCTCACCTCTGTCAGTCATCATCACATCTGGAGAGTTGGCTCGGCAGCATTACTGTTCATGCATAATTCATGATTAATAGCAGCCACCTGAGAGCCAGACTCTATTAGGAAAGGCAGAGCAAACATTATGAGAACCAATCCTTGCCCTGCAGAGCCCGGCAATCCAGGCAGGCAAACACTGGAAGACAGAAAATGGAAACCCAAAGTGGGAAAGGATTGTCCCAGAATTTACAGCAGGTCAGGGCTACAACCCAGCCTTTCCCAGCACAGCAATCACTGCTCTGCTCTGTCTCAGGGCCTGCCTTTGTTTTCACAAAAAAAAAAGAACCCAACAAAAACCCACTTCACGTTTCGCTACCATTTCTGCAATCAGCAGGGTCGAGCTGGGAAGAGGCAGCCCTGCACGTCTGCGTGCCAGTTAATGGGGCTGCACACTTAAAGGGAAGTGTTTGGCTCTTAAAAAATCAGACCTGCAGTGCCTGAGCCTCATCACACCCTCCTCACAGCGCCGAGGGTGGCTCTGGTGTCCCTGCAGGAACGTGGGGATGTTTGCTCAGAGCACAGACACGGCACAGAGGTGACATTTCCTGCCACAGCTTGGTTTGGTGTGGGGCCTTCCCAAGTCACTGTTTCCCCTCTCAGTGAGGAGGAAGTTTTTCATGGAAAGAGTGATTAAGTACTGGAATGCTGTGCCCAGGGCTCACCATCCCTGGTTTAGAACAGGACTGGACGTGGCACTGGATGCCAGGGTTCAGTTGAGGTGTTAGGGCTGGGTTGGACTCGGTGATCTCAAAGGTCTCTTCCAGCCTACACATCCTGTGATTCTGTGAGATTCCTCTGGCAGGTGCAGGCAGCTCTTTAGATCCAGCATGTGAAGAGGGGGGATGTTTTTGCTGTGCTCTGCCCCGTCCCCTCCAAAGTGGAGCTGTTAATATTGGATGTGAACGGACAGCTCCAACCCTCTGCCTGCTGCAGTGACATCCTTAGGACACCCACTGGCACCAGCTTTCCGTGGGCATGCAGGCTTGGAAACCTCCCAGAGCCAGGAAGAGCCTCCAAAAAGCACCTTTGGGACAGGGTTTGGGCTCTCCATAAATCTGGAAAGGCACCTGCCTCTTCGTGAGGCGTTAGGAGAGCACGTCCCTCTGACAAAAAACCCAAATCATCCAGAAGAGGCAGATCCACAGGAATCCATCACTGTGAGTGGACAAAGCTAAATCACGCTCCAGAATTCTCCAGCAGCAGCACCTGTCAGCCCCTTGCCTGGTCCATCAGCTCCCACAAATCCTGCCTTTCCTCTCCTTCTCTCTGCTCCCCTCACCCTAAAAAATGCACAACCTTGTTTGTGCTGCGCCCCCACACCTGAGCAGGTGCGTCCATATCAGGAAAAGAGTTTAAGTTTCACCCCTGGAACTTTTCAGGGAGAAGCAGCAGAAACTTCTGAGCTTCTCTCATGGTCATTAGCCTGGTGCCAACACAAAGGCACCTGTTGGCAAGGAATGTGGCTGTTTCTATTTGTGCAGCTTGCCAAAAATCCCTCCTTGATCACTGAATAGTCAAGAAAGAGCACAAAGTCTCTCAGGGTGTCTTAGCAGGTGCAGGGGACTTCCCTGCACTGTGCAAGGTTTTTATTCTTTTGTTCTGTACAGTTTGTTGTTTTCTCTTTAATTAAATACTTTTGCTTTTTTCAAAACACCTCCCATCAGCTGCCTCCCTGATTTTTCTTCAGCCATTTCTGGGGGGTTGCTCAGAGCATGACACACCTTTGTGGGGCTGGTAACACCCTGGCCTCACACAGAATTGTGTGACAGGCTCTCATTCCTACAGTTAATCCCTTCGTGCTGAAGTGTGGAGCAGCTTTGCCCACTCTGGGAGTCCTTGGCCACCCCAAGGCAGGCCAGGTTTGCCTGGGGCAGGTCCAGGTGACGCTGAGCTCACCAGGGGACCTTTGGGGTCCTGCTTCTCCCTCGCTGTCAACACCAGGACAGGTAATTATCTCAATTATCCCGCTGGCTGCAGGCTGGAAAACAACAAATCCCAGCCTGAAGTGTGATCAGCACTCACAGCTGGGGCCAGGTTTCTCAAAGGGACTCTTCTCATCTTTCCAGGTGCTAAAATAAGGGACCAGCTCCTGGTAAAAGACACAGACCTCCTTTGAAGATTATTCCCAATTAGGCATCACGAGCAACACGCAAAAAACCCGCCCCGAAAAACCTGCTTTTCAGATTTAGCTGTAACTGGGGAAAAAATGTACCAAACCCCAGCCATGTCTCCAGGATCAGAGGTCTAAATCAGGAAGTGGATTCAGCCCGTCAAAGACAGAAAGATTTTGCAGGAAATAAATTAAACCAAATCAAATCGTTATTTTTTTTGAATAAGAAGGAAAAAAAAAAAAAAAGGTTTTCTATTAGGAGAGCCAGACAGAAAGAACTGGCTGTATAAATATATAAAAAGCAGATGTAGTGTAACTTTTAGGGCTCCAAGAGCCATTTGTCCCCACAAAGTTTAACAGGCACCTTCAAGTAGTAAAAGTTTCTAAATTTGATCCGCACAAAACCTGTATTTAATTGGAAGCACTCTTCTGCCAGCTCTGTCATAGGAAGCTCAACACAGATTTTCAAGCCATTACAGGGACAATAAATGGTGATGCTTAGGTGCTGCCTTTGAATCTAGGCCCTTCAATTTGGTTTTATTTCCCTCTTTAAAATTAATGATATATTCCACATGTCTGTGGAATAATGGGAACAGAAGTTAAGCAAAGAATATAGCTATTTCTAACTATTTGCTTGCTCTAGAGGTTCAAACCATCCATCTTCCCATAACTGCTATCACGGTAAACAGTTATTTAAAAATACTGTGTTGACTTGCAGTGCTATCAGCTCTCATGACTGTATTTATTTCGGGTGTTTCAGGACGCTGGGTGTGTTTTAGGCACAGAAAAAAAAAAAAGGGGGGAGGTTTCCTATGCAAAAAAAAACCCCTGACTCCTTGCCATTGTACCTGCCTGGGAAAAGCTCTGGCTGCAGCAAGGAGGTCAGCAGGGAAAATAATCACGTTGGGAAAAAATATAATGATCACGTCCACTGCTCTGCTCAGCCACAGGACCTGGTGGTGCTGTGTCCCATTAGTGCAGCACAGAAGGAAACCTGCCCTAAATCAGGCCCCAGCAGCATTTGTTCAGCAGTTCCTTAAGGCTAACAAGAGAGGAAAAACCTATAGAATGGTGGTAAAATCACACATTCCTGAAAAATATTGAGGGAAAAAAAAAAAAGGGAAAAATGCTCTCTTGTTATGATAACAAGAAAAATTAACTCCTATCTGACAAATTATATGCTAGTGTTCAGCTTGGCACTAAGCAAGGCTTTGAAAGCACATAATATAATTACTCTAACATAATGATTAGCCAGTAATTAGCACTGGCCTATCTTACATTAGAATCCTGGCTTTTTGTAATAGGTTTTTATCTTTACCTACATTCATTTAGTACAAAAAGCTGAGACACTCACATCAAGGCAAATAATTAGGGCATGGATTTCAGCTTAATACTTTGCAACAGTGCACTACAGTCCAATAACTGGGACAGAACTTAATGTATAACATAGGGGCTAATTCGCATTATCTGTCTGCTAATTATTCATTTGTTTCTTTACTCCTTAATTTAAAAGCTAACTGTTACAGGCTGCCACCCACGGGCACACCAAGGCTCACTTATCCCACAGAATCATGTTTTAGGTGGTGTTTGCCAGACACAAATCAATAAATCTGCAGCTGAGGAGGGGCAGGCAGGGGATTCCAGCAGGAGATTCCAGCAGCAGGGTTGGGTGATACAGGTCTGTGTGAGGCCAGAGTGCTCTGAGCCCCACGAGGGTGTACCAAGCTCTGAGGGTCGGGTGGATTTTCATTTTCACACTGGATTTTAGGGATGCAGTCATCTCATCCTGCTCCAGGTCCTTGCTCCCTTGTCACTCCCCCCTCAGGCAGTGAGGCACCTCTGGAAATCCAGCCAGCACTTTGAGCTCGTTGTGCCCTGCAGAGCCAAATCCTAGTCTGGGGTTCCACTTCAATAAACTACAGCTCTTTCCCACTCTGGTTTAGCTCCTGTCAAAAGATGTTTCAAAATTCTTCCTTCAGCTCCTGGGATCCTGCTGGATTTCTGCATGAGGCCAGGGTGTTACCAGCCCCACAAAGGTGTACCAAGCTCTGAGGGCGTCCAGCAACCTCCCAGAAATGGCTCAGTAATAATTAGAGATGGCTGATGGGGTGTGCTTTGAAAAAGCAAAAAGGTTTAATTAAAGCTGGGGTTTGTGACCACAGCCCAGACGTTTGCTGGAAGCTTCCATAAATTCCTGTTGGCTGAAGTGGGAGGGAGCCAAGTTTGAGTCTGATGCCTTGGGAAGGCTGAGCTGGAACAGGGACTGGGCAGAGCCAGAGAATAAAGCAGAGATTTATTGAAAGGCCTTTAAGGTACAGCTTGGGCAGGACAAGAGCCTGGACAGGGCTGCACCCAAGGGGGACCCAAAATGGACACAGAATGGACAAAAAATGTGCACAAAATGGTCACAAAATGGATAAATGGTCACTATGTCTTACACTGTTATAAGTTTTGGNGGGGTGTTATCAGCCCTACAAAGGTGTACCAAGCTCTGAGGGCGTCCAGCAACCTCCCAGAAATGGCTCAGTAATAATTAGAGATGGCTTGATGGGGTGTGCTTTGAAAANATTTGCACATTGGGGTTGAATTGCCCAGTTCCAGCTCCAGGCTGTGAGGTCCCATCCTGCTTGTCCCTCCCTCCAGCCACCCTTGTTTGTGCTGCTGGGCTGAAAGTTGTCCTTGGTGTGCAGCAGGAACAGGATTTGTTTTGTGTCCCTGCTCTGTGCAGAGCTGAGTGACACTGGCTGTGAGCTCAGAGCTGCTCCCTGGGCAGCACAGAGCCTGAAACACATCAGAGATAAAACTGCAGGCACCAGCTCCCTGAGCCTCCCACAGCAGAGTTTGGTGTGAGGGCAGCACGAGGTGTCTGGGACAACCCCACAGCCCCTTCTCACGCTGACTGACACCCCTGCAGCCCTTCCCCAGCGCTCCTCAGAACTGCAGGAACGTTTCTGCCAGCCCAGCCAAGCTCCTGACTCCAGCCCTGTGTCCTTATCTCCTGTTCCTCCCTTCCCCGGCATATGGGTCACAGATGCTCAGCTCCTTGTGGCTCTGTTATCCCTGTGACTGCCTGCAAGGAAACTCAGGGAGGAAAAAAAAAACAAAAAACCCTTGGCACATCCTATTAATACACAAGGTGACAAGAATTCGTGACCCAGAAGAGGATCTCTCATTTGCTGGCAAAGTCTTTAAAGCGACTCGTCCTCCTCATGTAGCTCCTCTCTAAGAATAGAGCAGTGCTGAAAACAAGAGCTGTCAATCTGCTTTTCCTGCTTCTCCTGGGGGGGAATCTGAAATCCAGAAGGGTGGATCCCACTGCAGGGACAGGGAGTGAGCATCCACAGGAAAAACTCATGGGCAAGATGCTATTAGTGACAATAAAGAGCATTTTTGGCCCACGGGCTGAGAGCCTTCAAATCACACATAGCTGCTGTAAAGCGACTGGGATTTATTTTTGAGGGGGTGTTTTAATATTTGACATTAGGAGATTCTGTTATGGTGCTGAAGAAAACATTTCCACTGTGGTAAAAAAAAAAAAAATGACACTTGTGATGAGAGTCTTTAATTCCCATTCTGTCTGTTTGGTGTTTATCTCCACAAACAGCAGGCACATTGTTCATTCACCCCATGTTACGTTGTTTTGCTTTTTTTTTCCCTGAAACATTTTTTTCTTGAACAATAAAATGTCTGATAAGGGGGAGAAAAAAATGATGGCGTGGTTTCACTCCAGCATATTGTTGCCCTTGAAGAACAAGAATAAACCTTCCTCTCATAATTTTGCCACCAAGCAACCCAAATCGTTACCAGAAAAAAAACCACGCTGTCCTCACACAGAAAGAATATGTTAATTATATTGCTTCACCTTAGAATGTTGCTGCTTTTATTACTTTGCAAATATCACCAGGCTAAATCAAGTTGTTTTCTTTTGTGTGTGGCTGGCTCCATTTAATTTTTTTTTTTTTGGGGGGGGTGGGGGAAATGTGCAAGATTTCAACCACCTCAGAAGGACAAAAAACCCAACAACGTTCCAGGTAATTACGCCGCCTCCAAATGAACTGGAGCTGCTCCTTGTGCAAAAGGTTTCCAGGATCCTCCTCACCCTGGAAGAAACCTGAGCTCTACAATTAAACACGTGCTGAACCTGGGCACCCTCCCTGCCTGACGCTGAGGAGTTGGGGCTGGAGCATCCCTGGGCTCCGTGTTCTCCTTGCCCTGGCTGCAGCAGGGCAGCTCCTGCTCACGCTTTGGCTCCTGGGCCCCGTCAGGTTTGAAACATCTTCACTGTGGGTCATCTCTGTCGGGACCCAGCACATCCCTCTGGCTGGTCCCAGACCCTGCCAAGGGGCTCAGGGACCTTGGCACC
>VYXD01000748.1:32759-50191 GCA_013397195.1 Hylia prasina
TTTTCTGATATTTCAGGGCTCATTTCAACCCAAGAAACCTGAGGCATCTCCTATCAGTGCTCCAATCCTTGGGCTGCCTCCTTCTACTCTTCACCGTTTCTTAATTTTAATTTTAGCCAACGGAGGGAAACTGGTGTGAAAAAAGAAACGTTATATATAGACACGCAGGCACTCGGCTGGGCAGGCACTAAATAATGCAGGAATATTGTGATTACACCACTGCTGCCTTTGGAGACGCTTCCTCTGGGGAAGCTGAGATACCAAAGGTGGAGTTTGTTTTTTTTGAAGGCAGATATTCCATCCTTCCAAAGCGCCAGGTGCCTTTTCAAGTGGCTGCCAGGGAACAAAGGGGAGCTGCATTAGCCCAGCCCTTTTTAAAGCCTTGCTTTATGCTTTACTGGCCACCGTCAGGAAGATCAGCCTGAAAAGTTCTCACTCTCAGATTTTCAGCAGTGGGAAGTGTTCTGCTCACTCTGCAAGGAGGTGGTGAGAAATATCAGCAGCTCCCAAAAAACACATTTGCAAATTATGATCTGGCTCTAGTACAGCTCGGGCACAGCAACACTTCTTGTTGCAGTCCATTTAGCATGACACTGCAAGCTGGAGGAAAACAGGCCTTGGAAGTTCATTATCATCAGGTTCCAGCTCGAAAATATTTGGAACAGATCCTGAAATAATTACAAGAGCATGTGAATAATATTACAATTAACAGGAGCAGGCTGCAGAAGGGTTTCTTTCCTGCTCACCTCCAGAAGAAGAGAGATGAGCCCTTTTTCTGAAAAATAACGTCAGCCTTCGAAATCTGCCTGATGATGTTACGAAAAATTAAACCTGAGATTCTCATTTAGACATTGCTAAAGCAAATATAGACATCCCTCTCCCTCCGTGGAAGTCTCTGGCTCGTTCCCAGTGGTGACATTTCTCCAGTACCTCCTACTTCATCCATCTTGACATTGCTCACTGCTTCAAAGATGACTGGCATCTAAAATACACAGCCCAGTTAATCTCTCTAGATTTTACCCTACCCATTCATTGCACAGCATTGTTTAATGAAATCTGAACTGGGTGGGTTTTTTTTTTTCCTTTAGCAGGACTGCAAAACCCTGACTGATGAAACTGGAGTCTCAGCAGTGCCACGCGTGGTGGTGAATGCTGAAGAGCTGAGGAGCAGAATGGGATTTTGCTCCCCAAGGGCCACCACATTCCTGCTCTGTTTCCACGTGGCCGTGCAGCCACCCAGGGAAACTGCAGGAGCTTTTCTTCCAGGTGAGGCTGGAGCAGCACTGAGGCTCTGTTTGGCCCACAACGCCTCCCAAGTGCCCAAAATTGAGGTGGAAAACTCAGCCCAGGTGGGGCAGAGCCACGGAGGGCTCAGACTGGCAGAGCTGGAGCTGCCAGGGGCCAGGGAAAGGCTCTTTTGGACATTCCCATGGAAAGTGGGAGCTGCTGGGTTCCAGTGGGGTGGCAGTGGCTGGAATCAGCTACAGACCTGGCTCATCGTGTTCAGAATCCTTGCAAACATTTACCAGAGCTCCCAAGTAGGATGGGAGGCAACTGGCCAGGGCTTTGCAGAGCTCCCTGCAGAGGGAAGCAGTAACGGAGCACAGAGCTGTGGCACACCCACTCCCCAGAAAATGCTAACAATTAAAGCCACGCCGGGAAAGCTTCACTAATTTTGAAAAAATTTATCAGTTCACAGCACAATCCATCACTTAAAGACTAAATCCCCTGGCAAGAAATCGATGCAGCGTGAGTCCTGACCTTGAACACATCAATTTCTTCTGAGGAACACAAGAAATTGGGGTAATACTGGCTAAAATGATCCCAGTGCTGTGGTGCACTTTTCAAGGCAGGAGCCCTTGTGACGAATCCCATCATTAAAGAACAGGAACCTTGGCTTTGTCTGGCCTTGTCCACGCACAAAGCAAGGCAGAAAAGAGAATATCCAGGCAGCTGTTCCAGCCTCAGGAGGGAGCTGGGGGTGGTCAGCTGCAGGAGCAGCAGGGAGGCTCTGGCTGAGCAGGAAGGGTCAGGCTGGGGTGCCTGAGTCTCCTCCTTGCCAGGGTGTCGTGTGTCTTAATTCCACGTCCAGCCCTGGGGGCAGCAGCCACCTCCACACGCTCAGCACGCTGAGCTCACCCACACTGAGCCAAAATTCAATGCCAGGGAGGCCCTGCAAGGGCAGCCAGGTGCCACCATGCAGCTGGCTGGAATACTTTTATTTTAAATGAATGACCTGGCTGCTGTCCGCAGAGGCACTGGAGTCGCTCTCTGCCCCCAGTCTGGAGTTCTGTGCCTGTGCTCAGGCTGGGGAGGCTCTGGCTGCCTGACAGCTGGACAGTAACACAGCCAAGTGGGGACAGGGATGGGTGAAGGATGCCAAACGAGGAGGGTTGTATTGCAGACAAAACTCCCGAGGCCAAATCTGCAAACTGGTACGTGCAAACATTACTGGGGGGAGAAAAAAAAAAGGGAAATCTTTTTTTTCCTGTAAGGCTGAGAGATGGCAAGGAAAGTCTGCTGGAGGAAGGAGCTGGGGCTGGACTTCTGAGGATCTGCAGCTGCTCAGTCTGGCAATGCTGAGCAGTTCTGGGACCTCTGTCTCACACCTCTAAGTGTTCACACCTACTTGACAAGCGTTACCCTTTGCAGGAAGTTTCGACTTTCTTAAGTAATGGAGTTTTTATTAGTGGAAAGTAACTTCAACAACTTTATTACTTTTTGTTTTTTTTCCCATCTCTGCCAATTAGTGGCTACCTCTAGTGCAGATTTCTTGAGTCTCCTGAAGAGCTGTTAAAAGAATGCTGCCATTTGCTGCTTGTTGTTATGATTGTGCACTGGTGATAAACATTCCGAGAGTCTTTTATAAATTGTGACACTGGAAGGTAATTTTCTACACCACGGCTGGGATAAAAGGCAGTGATGATTATAATGCATTTCCCTGAGTAAATATAAGTCATAGCAGTTGTTTTGGAACTTGCCTCGACTGCTTCCCAGTTTCTGCTTCCCAGCTCCTGCAGCAAAATTCTGTTTCTGTTTGGATTAGACCTCTAGAAGAGGCCCCACCAGAACAAGTTAATTCTCTCCTATGTTATGTGCATCGTGGTGGGGTTTGGGCTCCTTGATATTATTTAATTTCTTACTTTTTAACACAAGGGTAAACACTAGCCCTGTCCCAGCGAAGAAAAGACAACTAAATTATCCCAGATAGAAGCTGGGACATGTGCCAACATTTTTTAAAAAAGTTTTTTATGAATTTTAATGGAGCCCCTCAATATATGCTATTGCCAAAATGAAGAGTTATGCCAGGGGAGATGTCCTCAGACATTCCCTTTCATTTCTGCCCTCTTCTCATGGCACTGGAAGGATTTCTTTTTCCCTCAAAGACAGAAATTAATATCACGCACATACAATAATGGAAACAAGAACTAGGATATGAACTGGAGACATTTTGGCCTCCAAACAATAACTTCTCTGGACGAACTCAACGCCTTTGACTGAGGCAATAGAACATTTCTATCTGTGGAGGATAATGATAGCCTCCAGCACAAACCATAACTGATGTTATGTTTGAGCTGGGAAAGGACACAACACAAAGGTGGAGCCATCAAATTACATTCCTGGTTAGTGCTGGGTTGGAAGAAAAGACAGGGGCAAACTCTGTGTGAGACTGGAAGTGTTTTCTGGCAGTGACAGCTCCTGAAGAAGAGGTGGGACTGGTGTTTTGTTAGGGAGGCACTGGTGTACCCTGCTTGTTTCCTCCCCTCCCTGTTCTCTGTTCTGTTGTTGCAACAAATGCTGCCTGAAATACAATTTCTGAGCAGACTTAGCAGCTGAACGCCAGTTTGGGCTGAACTCGGACACGTGTTCGATACAAGCCCCTTAAAAACTTTTTTTTGAGGTATTATTTTCTTTTCCTAAAGCGCTCTGAAGGGCTGGAGCCCCGTGCTGTGGGCCTGTGGCTGGCACTGTCACTGTCATTGTCCTGAGCTGGCTCCTTTTTCCACCCAGGGCACCACGGGGGTGCTCCTGCTCAGAGCACATTTCTGACCCTCTTCACCCGGCCAAGGGCAGCTTTGGGGTCAGGGTCCCCTGGATCAGCACCCCCTGCAGAATCCGTGCTCTCAGAGGTTGAGGATTCCTCCTGTCCTCCTTCTGTGGGGCCAGAGAAAGCTCTTTAGCGAGGCTGTGCTCCTTTCAAGTGCTGTGAGGGGGTCATGATGATGCCTTGAGTTTAACTTTCATGTTTTGCAGATTCTGTGCTGCCCAGGCCTGTAGGGCTCCCTTGTACAATGAGCACAAATTTCAGGCCCAAAAGCACAAACCAGGGTGGCTGAAGAGAGAAAACAAGAGGGATGGGACCTCACAGCCTGGAGATGGAATTGGATAATTAAACCCCAATATGCAAACGGACCAAAACTTATCAAAGTGAGACCTCATGACTGTTTGTCCACTTTGTGACCATTTTGTGTCCATTTTGTGCACATTTTGTGACCATTTTGTGTCCATTTTGTGACCATTTTGGGCCCACCTTGGATGCAGCCCTGGCCAGGCTCTTGTCCTGCCCAAGGTGTGTCCTAAAGCCCTCTCAATAAATCTCTACTTTGTTCTCTTAGCTCCGTGCAGTCCCTGTTCCAGCTCAGCCTCCCCGAGGCATCATTTCCAGTGCTCACTGCCCTCGGTGTTTCGTGTTTCTGGGTGTGTTGTCTGAGGATGATCAGAGACATTTTTCTCTCCAGAGCATCAGCAGGGTTTGCCCAGCCAGCACCACCAGCCCCACCATTCAGGCTGGGAGTTAATTCTCAGTTACAGGGAAAGGTCAAAGGGAATCTGCCCCAGCTTCAGGATGGTCTCTGGCACTGAGGAATGGATCTTCTCCACGTCTCAATAAGGAGAAAGCAGTAAATTGGTTTGAACAGAAGTATTTGGCCAGGTAAAACTGTTTTTTCCAGCCTCTCTCCCCAGTCTTTCCTCTGATATCTGCTGGAATCCAGCTGATAATCCACATCTATCAAACAATTCAGATCTGTGCGGTCCTGACTTAAACCATCAGTGCAAAATCCCCTGACAATGAATGAAGGAGGGGTGACAAGGCCACTGCTCTAAATCCTCCACCAGACAGACCCTCAAGTCACCATTCCCAGCTGCTTTAAGGCAGAAACTTCTCCAGGGTTGAGATTTTGGCCCATTTCCCAGATTTTAAGATCCAGATTTTTCTCTCAGTATGGTCAAAGGAAACATGGATGGTTTCTCTTGGGATATTCAAATACAGCATCCCAAAGTTTCAAATTCCCTGCACAAATGAAATTCATCTGGATAACATGTATAAAATATCGTGGCATTTTGCAAGATTTGGGGCACATTTCCCCCTCAATGAAGCCTGCCTGGGACACATGTGGATCTATGACTTACTATGTTTTAAACTCCACCAAAAAATCCCTGTACAAATATTTATGACAAATACAACTGGTGCAGTCAGACCTTTGTGGGAAGGTCTTCATAAATTGTTACACTTAAAGGTTTCAGTGTCATCATCACAGTTACCTTTTCCTGAACTCATGAGCTCATAGACACCTCCAAGGAAATCAAAGTTATTCCCTTCTGTTTGCTAACAGGAGCAGAGAAGGAGGAAAAGAAGATTTTTCAAAATCCTTCTTTTTTTTTCCTCCCCAACAAAATGAAAAAAAAATCAATTATTTCAACTGAAATTCTGATTCTTAAGGACCTCATTTGTGTTCCTCCTCCTCTCTTTGCTCTTCTGAGCCTGCTCAATAAATCTGCAAGCGGTGCTGAAATGAATGTTCATTGTGAGAGATGAAACAAAGGCAATAAGGTTAAAAAAAAAACGGAGCCAAGAAGCTGCAGGGCAGGGAGCTTGAAGAGCTTTCAAATGTAGGATTATTTCAGCACTGGCACAGCATTGGCTGGGGAGTGGGTGGACTCTTCACCTCTGCAAAGCACCAGGAATAAAAAATTAAAACACTTCTCTCTCAGCTGCCATAAAGGCCAAGGATTGTCCAGGAAAGACCTCTCGACATCCATAAAGCTCCCAGGCCTAGAAAATGGCCAAGATGACTTTTGAACTTCTCCCATGGAGGGAAATGCCAGCGGCAGAGTCATTTACACCTGACTTCAACTACTGAAAGTAACAGGAAGGCAGCAAAGATAATTTCTCCTGGTGTGAATCATGAGTGAATCATTCCGAATCGAAATCCTGAGAAAAAAAAAAAATAAAAATTCTGATGTTCTCTGGCCTCCCAGGAGCCCACACAGAGCAGCTGACTTTGTCCTGAGAAGTGTGTGCAAAGTATCCAGGACAGAACATTTTTTTTTTTGTATAAATATCAAGGAAAACAAAGTTTGCCAAGGAGAAACACATCGAGTCCTTTTAACTTATTCAGATTTTGACACGCTGTTTTTTGAAGCACTTTCCCTCATCCAAAGTAGATAGGAAAACCTGAAAAATTGTATATTAGCCAAGTGAGAATGCTCCTTTTTTTCTCCGCTTAAAAATAACTTTCCAGAATGAGATGTATTCCATTTTCTGGTAAAACATCTACTCTTTGAAAAGGTTAGGCTCAAAACAAAATTCCTCAACATAACTGAAATGTTAAGCCTTTTTTTCATTTTAATCAGTATGCTGTACAGTGCCACCAAAAATAAACACTCTTTTTCAGAAACCAAGAAAACTCCTAGGAAGTAGAAAAGCCACTTTATACACAATTCTGCTTTAAGAGGAACAGAATTTTAATCTTTTTTCCCCGAGAGTCTTCATTTTCTGATGTTGCAAATCTAGCAGTTCTTCAATTTCCACCCTTTTTTCCGAAAATAAATAGGAGAGGATCAGACCTTGATTTCCATCATACGAAACAAGCCTTAAAGAATGCAATTCTATTTACAGGGGGAAACATCTGACACCTTCTGTTTGCATTTGTAATTCTGTGCCAATGCTCTCACAAACAATGGGATTTCCTCAGTGCCACGGGGGAACTCCTCTGGCCTGGCCCTTGCTCACCACTTTTAGCAAAGTCATAAATCCCTCAGCAGTGGTGCCCATCCCCTGTTAATTGAATCAAGAATTGTGGTTGGACTGAAAAACCTTTGCCTGGTGCAGGATCAAAGGTTGTGGCAGCAGCCAGCCCTGGCTTGAAACAGGATTTGCTGAGCAGGAATTGCAGGGGAGCGAGGGGAAAACACCAAGTTTTGCAGCTGGAGGTTGCAGCAACCTCTGCTTCTTGGGGATGGAGCCACTAAAACACCGTTCAGCTCCTGAGCCACAGGGGTTGGGGTGTTTTACCATCTCTGTGGTGCCCCAGAGCATTTCTGGGAGATTATTTTGTGGTGAAATGACAGAGCTCCATCAGTGTCCCTGCAGCTTGGGCAATTTATACACCCAGAGCGTATTTCAGCCACCATTTCCTGCACACGTTCCTCAAAATGGTGTTTCAGCAGCTCTCTCATTAAAGGGCAAAAATGAGCTGAGACACAGACTCCTTGTTTATCACAGCATGAAAAGGATTCTGGTTTATTCCTTTTCATGGCTTAGTCATTTTAACTCCAACCATTCACTAACTCTGGCTGCAGCAGCTCCTGCTGTGGGTTTCCCTTGCAGCCTCTGACTGCTGGTTATCTCCTGCTAAACTCTGACTGCAGGGTTTGGTTTGGAGGCTCTGACTGCAGCTTTCACCCAGCTAAACTCTGACTGCAGGGTTTGGTTTGGAGGCTCTGACTGCAGCTTTCACCCAGCTAAACTCTGACTGCAGGGTTTGGTTTGGAGGCTCTGACTGCAGCTTTCACCCAGCTAAACTCTGACTGCAGGGTTTGGTTTGGAGGCTCTGACTGCAGCCCCACACTGACCTACCTCACTGCAGGGATTCTCCCTCCCCAGGATCCTCCTTCATGATTCTCTCCCTCCTGCTCCTCAGTGCTCCTCCTCCGCGGTGATCCTCCCCTCACCAGCTCACCCCCTCTTTTATCTCACTCATCCTTTGTTGGAAATAGCTGTTACTCAGCAGGAGCGAGGCTGTGCTGGTTAATTAACACAGCTATTAATTATCAGGGGTGAGGTCACCCCTATTCCCTTCTCCTACAGACGAGCTCTGCATTTTTCCAGCTCAAAATAAAAAGTGCTTGGTGGAAGGGTAGAGGCAAGATCCCCAGTTGTACACAGGGCTTCCAGGAGAGTTTTGCTGGAGCGAGATGTGCGAGGGCCAGCCTCGCTGCGTTTCATTCACTCAGAATTGTTGATCATAATTGATAACTGTGATGCCAGGATTACATCAGTTGTCGCAATTTGGACAGAGTCCACCTCTCCTTTCATGGTTTGAAATGTGTGAAATTCAATTGCTCTGGTGAAGTCTTAATTTTGTACCAATTTACTTACAAACACTGAAAGGAAAATAAAATTTTAAATGTGCAAAAGATTAAAGCACTCTTGTGCTAATGAGAGCCATCTGTTTGTTTCTTTCCCTTTTAAAGCGCTTTCAATAGGTGGAAATGAAAGACTTCAGACACATTTTCATGTCTTGAGCCTCAACAACAACAAAAAAAATAAAATCACAAACTCATCATCTTCAGTCAGAAAACTTGGACTCAGAAAATAAGCCCCAATCCAGCTCGCCAGTTGCCTCAGGGCCAATTTTAATGGCACCACTGCTGTGGAGGTGCTTTTGCCCCACACCAGGACTGATATCCACGTCCAGAATACCCTTGGTTTCACACTGAGTGCTGCTGAGGCACCCTGCCCTGCTATTTCACCACCAGTTTATCCCAGTTTGGCTTGCCCAAAGCAATCCAGGCACAGCTTTTATCTTCAAGCACCATAATACACACAAACACATAAATATATAAAATATATAAATCTATATTATAGATAATATAGATAATATAGATAATATAGATATGTATATAATGTGTATAATGTATATAATGTATATAATTTATATAATGTATATAATGTATATAATGTGTATAAAATATATTAATGTATAAATATATAAAATATAAATATATATAAAGTATATAAAAATATAAAATATATTTATACCATAAATGTACACCACAGCCCAGAGGGCAATGCCCACACCAGGCCGTGTTTAAGGTGAAGACGAATCCTCTGAACACAAAGAGTGGCAAAAGGAAATGAAATTGGCAATTCACCACCTCAAACAACACTCAAATGCCAACCATCCATTAGACATCTGGATATAAACAGATTTATAGCCCTGCTTAGAGTTGCATCACAGCAGATAAATGCTTAACATTCAGCCAGAGGTGTCTCTAATCAGATCCACGCCACAAAACCACACAAATCTTAGCAATCAACCCATCAAGCACAAAAATTACTGATTTTTGGAGGAGGGGTTTATTTCACAGTTAGATCAGTCGCCTCTTGCAGGCATGATTTAATGAATGGTGCAAACAGGAGTGATGGGCTGGTGACAGCCACCTGGAGAGCTGCAGAGCAGCACCCTCACCCTGTCACCTTCTGGTCTAAGTGCCCAAAGGGGAGTTAACTGCTCAAATAGCCAGAAAGGCAGAACATTCAGAAAAAAATAAAGACAATTTCAAGTGTTTTCTCATATGTAAAGGTTCTTTTCTATCCTTCCAGCGTTTTCTGAAGTTTCAAAAAACACCCAAGATGCAGATATTAATGAAGATTAGGGGGCTCTTAAGAATCCTTCTGTTTTGTAACAACTGCTACCTACACTCTGCTGTCTGACTGGAGTTCAGGACTATTGACATAAAGTTCTTAATGCATCATAATCAGAGCAGCATCTGTGCTAAATGCCCATATGCTGAGATTCAGGGAGAATTACCAGGATGTCATTTGGAGCCTTTTAGGGCCCATTTCCTGCACAAACCCATTTGGGCAGTGTCACCATGCTCTCTAGGGGCTGACAGCACAAGGACATTTTCCAAGGCCTGCACTTCAATGCTGGAAGGGCTCAGGGATCCAGGATTCCTGGACATTGCCTGTGACATGTTTTTCACTTGGCTGCAGTCAGTGGCTCTTGCCATGTTTGTTAGTGACTACAAAAAAACCCCAACAAAACAACCCCAATCCCTCCTAGGAGGCTGCTAGGCTGTGCTGAAAGCAAACAGCAAACAGCAAATTTCACTGACCTCACAAATATTAGTCTTTCGGTTGAATCATACTGAAAGCCTTGTTGGGAGCTGAAGGGCTAAAAGAAAGTTGTGTTTTTAGGAATTACGGGTGGAACAGACAAGGAATTCAGGAATCATGGCTGGAACACAACACAAAAGGAAGCAGAAGGGCACACAAGAAGTCAGGAGCCCAGCCAAGGCTGAAGCTCCCCTTCCCTGGGTGCTGACCCCACAGCTGGACCACGGGGAAATCCTGCTTGGGGTGAGGGATCCCAGGGGCTGAAGGGAGAATTCTGAAACATCTTCTGACAAGAGCTAAACCAGAGTGGGAAAGAGCTGTAGTTTACTGAAGTGGAACCCCAGACTAGGATTTGGCTCTGCAGGGCACAACGAGCTCAAAGTGCTGGCTGGATTTCCAGAGGTGCCTCACTGCCTGAGGGGGGAGTGACAAGGGAGCAAGGACCTGGAGCAGGAATCAGCTGGATGAGATGACTGCATCCCTAAAATCCACAGTGTATGAAAATCCACCCAAATACTTCATATTTGCAGTAGCTTTTCATCTCTGATTTTTTTTTTCTCTCTTTTATTCAACTTGACACAAATGGCTGCCTAATAAATTAACACAACCTTGATTTGACAAGCTTTTCCCCAGTTGCAGTACAATGTCAAGTACCAGGGCCACTGCCTTCAGCACAGCCTTGACCATTTGTCATTTTCTTATAATTAATTACAGCTGTCTCAAGCAAGGCTGTACAGGAATGATAAGACTATTATGCAGCTTTCAACATTCATTGTCTGAGGGGTTTTCACTCTCCTCATTGTTCTCCAGGGGGGGCATTGTCCAATGGTTTGGGTATAAAATTAATTTTATCATTAATAGGAATCCAAAGCCCATTTTCTTTCATAACTTAAACTTTTCTTTATATTTTGCTAATAGCTTGGGTGGTTTAAGAATGCATCACATGCTGGGCTGGGAACAAGCAGAACTCACCCCGTGCTGGGCTGGATCACCACGGACTTGAGTCACACTCCAGAACCTGCAGGGAACATTGGAATTTCAAGACTTGCTTCTCATCTGCACCAGAAATTCTTTTCTCCTTTAGGATTCCCAGATGAGAGACACCTAAAGAAAAAAACCAAGAAAAGAGTCTGTGTGGTAAATTTTGTAATCTAGATTTTCTTTATGGGTTTCACTTCACAGGTTGCAGTTGGCCATATCTATGACACTTTTATGTCATTTCATGAGAGAAAAGCCCAAACTTCTGCCAGCTGTGGAGTTAAAGAATGGCAAACACGACTTTAGCAAGACCCTTTCCTTCTCAAAAATCTATCAAATACTTTGAAAATGTTTTATCTCACTTGTCCATATTATCTTGATATTCGGACAGACTTTTCAGGGTAATTTTTAACACACCATTATCTCGGATTTCTTAATTATGAGCTATTGTTTGTATTACAGTGACACTTTTCAGGCCCAGCTGAAGCTGAAGCCACCTGAATTTATCTCTTCCCTAGAGAGCTACAGAGGGCAGGTGAAAAAGTGAAAGAACATCCCACATTGGGGAAGGGGCTCAGCTGATTGGAAGCAGAGATGAGAAGGGGAACCAAGACTTTGTTCAGCCACTAATCCAAGCCCTCAGCCCTGACCTTCCCCAAGGGAACACCTGCCAGACAAGTTTCCAGCAACATCACCACAGGCATCATCCCTTTTCCTTTCCTTTTTCCTTTTTAATTTTCCCCTTTCCTTTTCCTTTTCTTCTTTTTCTTTTTCTTTTTCTNTCCCTTTTCCTTCCCCCTTTTCTTCCCTTTCCCCCACCGCGCCGCGCTCCGATCACTTTCTCCATGAACTTTGGGTGCACAGCCGCAAGAAACGAGATTCCTTTTGCGACAATTTTGGGTAAAATCTGCAGAAATCCTGCTTTGCTCCCCCTCTCCTTCCTGCTGGCAGCTCCGTGTGCCACCCCCAGTGCCCCATGGCCACAGTTGTTGGTCGGGGGGGAACGTTTGATCCACAAACACCAAACCTGCCAGGAAGGTGCTTCTCCCCCTGGATTCTGTCCTGCCCGACAGAGCTGAGGGCGGGCAGGTTCAAGGGCCACACCAAGTGTCTCTGCTCTGCAAGGGCAGGGGAAAAATTCCTGGTGCTTCCCCAACAGGGCGTGGATGCATCTGCCTCCTGATTAGGCACCCTGAATAAATCAAAATCAGGCTGTTTTCAGGACAATATTTACTTCCAGATCCGTTTATAAGGCTATAAATACACTTGAATGTGTGTTATAAATAGAGTTTTAGAGATAACATGTTTTAGACATCTCTCCCTATTTCTGGGAATTTTCATTCTTAAAAAAAGGGTAAAAAAAAAAGTAAAGGGTAAACATTTAGCTGAAACTTAACCACTAACCTCAGGGTAACATCCCAGCTCTTCAACAAAGCCATGAAGAGATCAGCATTTATAATTCTCTGCCTGAACAAGTTGCCTTAATTGCATTATAAGACTTCTGGCCAAGGATCACATACCATTTTCCAAAAGAACTTCTAAGTACTTCTGGTTTTGTCCCTAAAGCTTCCAGTGGAAGTCTTTCCACTTGTGGATGAAAACACAAGGCAAAATGATGCCAAATACTCAATTTCCAATGAGGAAAATACAGCTTTTAGCTAACAAATTGTGTTCTCAACTTTTCAGCGGAGGAGGTGGGGCATTAAAAAATAAAATCTTCATCTTAAGTTTTTTAATTATTATTTGAAAAGCTGACTTTCCTCCAAAAACATTATTTCCCAGTAAAAGTTATGGAGGTGAGAGACCTCTATTAGGAAAGGAGAGAGAGGATAGCTACAGACACACTAATAAAAGGGACTTGAAGTCTTATTTGTGGCAAATAATTTTTCCTTAGGTTGGGTCTCCTTGCCCAGCTGCTTCCACACTTCCAGGTTTTCTGTGCCACGTGAAAGAAAAAGGGGAAGCTCCAGAACTGCAATGCCAAAGCTCCTTGACCCAGGCCCCAGTTTGTTCCAGGCATTTTCCAGTCCAGGTGGAATTCCCATTTTTCTGGAGCCCTGCTCCCAGCAGTTGTTATATCTGGTGGTTTATCTTTTGGGCAGGGGACTTGCCCTGTATTGTAAAGGCAACGAATTCTGCTCCCAGCGAATTTACTGGCAAAACTTTCCTGGCTTTCCCTGGAAGGAATCGGGAATCCTTCCTTTGGAAGGAATCAGGAATCAGGGGTCAGGAATCAGGAATCCTTCCTCTGGAAGGAATCAGGAATCAGGAATCAGGAATCAGGAATCCTTCCTTTGGAAGGAATCAGGAATCAGGGGTCAGGAATCAGGAATCCTTCCTCTGGAAGGAATCAGGAATCAGGAATCAGGAATCAGGAATCAGGAATCCTTCCTCTGGAAGGAATTGGGAATCCTTCCTTTGGAAGGAATCAGGAATCAGGAATCCTTCCTTTAGAAGGAATCAGGAATCAGGAATCAGGAATCCTTCCTCTGGAAGGAATCCTTTTCCATGGAATGTTGCACAATTCCCCGGCCGATCGAGTCGCATTTCTCCCACGAGAAGAGAAACCTTCTCTCCTCCCTCTTCTCCCTTCTTCTTCCTCTCTTCTTTGGATATTTGCCTNCTTCCTTTAGAAGGAATCAGGAATCAGGAATCCTTCCTCTGGAAGGAATCAGGAATCAGGAATCAGGAATCCTTCCTCTGGAAGGAATCGGGAATCATTCCTTTGGAAGGAATCAGGAATCAGGAATCATGAATCCTTCCTTTAGAAGGAATCAGGAATCAGGAATCCTTCCTCTGGAAGGAATCCTTTTCCATGGAATGTTGCAAAATTCCCCTGCCGATCCAGTCGCGTTCCTCCCACGAGAAGAGAAACCTTCTCTCCTCCCTCTTCTCCCTTCTTCTTTCTCTCTTCTTCGGATATTTGCCTTCTTCCTTAAATCCCCATTCCACCTATTTGCACTGATGTCTCTCTCACCAGGCTCCCCCGGAGACTTCAGGCACTTTGCATCTACCTCACAAACCCTCCTCGCTAATGAACCCATTGTTCCGTCAGAACCTCCGGAGAGTCCCTGAAAGATCAAAGCAAAAACTGTTTTTATTTTCATCCCAGCTTGTCTCTCCTCCTGCACGTTTTTTTTGGTTTTTTTTTTGTGTGTGTGTGCAGTATTTACCATGTCAAAGGATCCCTCCACCTTTAAACGAGGCACAACATCAAGACAGACAGGAATGGTTTATTCCCGCAGACACCTGCCATTATTCAGCATCTCCAAGGACAAGTCATTTCAATTTTAAGGAACAGTTAAGCCTGACACCAAATCAGAGTTGCTAATGGTTACAGCAGCATTTTCACAATGAAGTGCTGCTCTCCTTCAGTTGCCAAATTGTTACTAATTCAACCACTGAGGTAAATGCAAGTTTTTTGTCTTATCCAGCCTGTGAAAACGTCCTGCTGAAAGGAGCTGTTCCTGGAAGAGACGCACGTCCATCATACACACAAAAATCAGACGGAGCAGCTTTGACAACAAAAACAAGTCCAGCAGGACATCCAGGGCCTTCCTGTGGTTTTATGGATGGCTCAATAAATACAAGAACCGTGTCAGGGGGATTAACCCTTCCCTAGAAACTCTACAAAGTGCAAACGATGCTGGTCTCAGTTGAAGGTCAAGTCCTGGAGGCTTGGGAGGATCCCTGCAGCTCAGGAGGTGCTGGTGTGTTCTCCTTCCCAAAAAGGGGCTGCAGGTGGCTGCTTTCATCCCCACCCTCGAGGGAAATCCTGTAATTCAGGTGCTCTTGTGCATCTCTAATGCAGCCCCACTGCATGGTGGGGTGCAGTGCTGCCCTGCACCGGGACAGGATACAGGATTGTCTGGTTTGGCTTCTTCCCCACCAAAACGGCTTTCTTTGGAATTAATGGAGATACAGACTCCACAATTAAATAATAATAATAAAGAACCTGATGAAGGTGGCAGCCCCATTTTTCCCCCCCAAAACTGAGCAGCAAATGACATCCAGACCATTGAAGCTATCAGGAAACAGAGAAGTGCAAAGCTCCTCCTGTGGTGCTTCTGAGCTCTGTGGGTGAGCTCATTCCCCGGCTCATTCCAGGGCCGAGGGCTCTCAGATGTTCCACGAGTGCTGCACGAAGCCACAGCCATTGCTCCATGAAAAAAATCCCTTTTTTTTTAGCGTTCAGAATCCCCCTGCCTCCTCGGTGCTTGGAGCCTTCAGACGTTTGTGTGCTGTTCTGCCTCTCTGCAGGCGCTGCTCGGCCAAACTCTGCCCGCTCCCCTCTTCTCATGCTTCCCTTTATCCCCACAGCCCTGAGCTCCCTCCAGCATTCCATCCCTCCTTCTGATCCCAGACAACCTTGGATTCTGCTTCCTGCTGTCAGGAACATTCTGTGCCGAGTTGTTCCTGTGATTTCAACTTATTTCTATGAACAGATTTGAAAAGTTTTATCTCCCGTACATTTTTTATGGTTTTTTTGGTTTTTTTTTTTTTTTTTCTTCCCTGGTGCCAAACTGCAGCTGTGGGTGAGGGGGAAGCAGGGAAATGGAAGTTAAACACCAAGTCTGGAAGGGTTAGGAAAGCAAAGAAATCTCAAAGTGGAATGGGATTGGGATAATGTAATTTTGTCAAGGATCTCTGTTTCTCTTTGTATTTTGACAAAATCAAATCACAATTTGTAATAAGATCTGTTCAGAGAATTAACACGCTGATTCCACACCATAACAGCGATGGGAAATTTCAAGTGTTCTGCCAAATCTCACGTTTAAGTTATTTTTGAAAATGCCAAAATGCTTCTTCCAAAAGTATTCTAGTGAAATTTTAACATTTTGCTCTGAAATTATTTTGGCTCTAGCTTCCATTTACTCCTTTTTTATTGGGGGGGAAAAAAAAATAAAAAGCAAGAAAACACCAGAAAAGGACAGCATCTCAAACCAAAACCTCGATGAGGAAAAAAGTTTCAATTTCCTGAATGCAGCTTCAAAGAAAAGTTTAAATCAGTAATTTTCACCCTGAATTTCACAGTTTCAACAAAGCCACAAAAATTTCCCCATTTTCATTCTGCTCCACTTTGCATTTCTATGGACAAAGCCACAAACAGCACGTCTGCCTAACCTATAATTTCTGTCCTCCACTAGAATCTGCCAATTTGGTAAATTACAGCAGAGCAAACAAACGTATTTGTCACAGCTGTAATGAGACGTATCTGTGGTACCTGCAGGGTGTGATTGTCATTAAAGAACGAGGAATCTTCATGCTGGATTAGCACTGCTCTTGTCTGAGTGAACAATCTGCATTATATTTATTTCTGCTCGCTCTGATTGGGGGTGTGATGAGAGCTGGGAGAATGACCCTGCTGTTGTTTTGCTGACACTCCCACTAACCTGTGCAATAAATAAAATCAATTCCCAGATGTAGCCAAGCCCTTTGCTGACAGACAGTGGCAGGGATTTCAGTGGGGCAGAGAAATCCCAAATGTTCAGTGGCAGACATAACCACAGCCAAGGCTTCCCTGAAATAATGCTCAGCTCAAAAAGCACAGGGAACCAAACGCTTGGATGCAGAGAAAGAGAAATGCTACAAAAAAACCCCCTTTCAGACATAAAACAAGAATGTAAACGACCAAAAAGAAAAATTTCTTCTCGTACCCACTAAACCCGTCTGGGACAAGTTTCTGAGTCATGGCACAGACATTTTTCCTCCAGAGACCGAACCTGAAATGCATTTCTTCCTTCCTCCCCACATTCCAGTGAGATCTTTTTAGGAAAATAAAACCTCATTTAGCACTCAGGGTTGAGCTGAGAGGAAAACTACAAACCATTTATCCTCTGGAGGAGCCACTGGGAATTTTTAGTCCTAGGGATGAATAACATCACAACCAGATCCTCAAGGGCTCAGTTTCCTCCCCGGCAGCCTCCCTTTGGGGGAGATGAACAAATCAGTCTGGCCATCACAAATTACCTGAAATTTGTCATCTGACAACACAAAATCTCAGGAACTTTGAAGGCAAGCACCACTGGGCGGGAAGTTAACCCAAATAAACTAATTTTACAGCAAGAGCAAAATTCCAGAAACAGTAGTCTATTAATATCCAATGAATTAGCTGTTATTTTTGTAAAAGAATACAGAATATTAAAAAAAGAAATCCAACAAACATCTATTTCAGTCATTACTGATGCACTGCTTCTGACCCAAGAAAACAAACACTGGATTTTGGAAGGCTCAAAAAAGTTCTGTCAAGTTTCTTATTTTGGAATGGCGCAGAGAAAAGTGCCTGCTAAAATAATAATTACAAAAAAAAAAAAAAAGAAACACAACT
>VYXD01000750.1:0-27110 GCA_013397195.1 Hylia prasina
TGACAGGATACAGGGGAACGGCTGCAACCTGAAAAAGAACGGGCTTAGGTTAGGTATTAGGAAAAAAAATCAATGAGGGTAGTGGAACTAGTTTTCCACAGGAGCTGTGGCTGCCCCATCCCTGATGTCCTGATGTCCCCCATGTCCTGGATGAAGTTCTGAGCAGCCTGGTCTGGTGGATGGTGTCCCTGCCCATGGCTGGCAGTTGGAATGAGATGACCCTTAAAGGTCCCTTCCAAACTCAAACACTCTGTGATTCTATGTCTAGTTGGGGGATACTGAAAATAAGGACTGAAAGCCCCTGCAATCTGTTTCTCTAAATGGGGCTATCCTCTGAGGGTGTACTGTGACACCCAAATCCCTTTGGAACAACAGGTTTGTATGTGCTCCTTTGCAGTGATGTGTTGGGGTGGTACAAATACAAGAACAAAGAGCAACTTGAAGAAATAAATACTTCAGTTGTGGTCAGCTTCATTTAACCTGCTATGGGGGTATGAAAAGTGTCAGCCTTATTCCACTTGGCAAAACATGAGGGTAAAGCAGATAAACTGTGAGGTTTTTACTATGAAGCATGAAACTTACTCCCTTCCACTATGATTCAAATGCTATTGCCACTTCTTTTTCATATGATCTAATGAGCTTGCAGTTACTCTGAGCTTCAGGAAGTTTTAACACAGAGATTAAACAGTTTTACTGTGCACTTTACCTGCCTGATTTTTGCACTCAATTCAGCTGAAATCTCAGGGTAAAAGAGGCTTGTTTTCTCCAGCCTCACAACTTGAAATAGGAGAAATACAAATCTGTAGGAAATGCTGTACCATAGTGCAGGTGCTAGAGAGAAGGAAGTTTGTTTGGCACTGTGCTAAATTTCCCAAAGGATGTCTGAGACAGTACATCCACATCAACAAGTGTTATGGGCTCACAGGGGTCTGGGAAAAGGCAGTACATGATCTTGAGGATTTTACTTGCACATTAAATATGCTGAAGGGAAGATTATCCTGTAGCATCTGTGGCCAAGTCCTGTCAAGTGAGCAGAGTTTTGGCTCTTGGATTCTGCCTTTTTGCTCAATTCCATCTCCAAAGAATTCCCTTCACTTGCTTCAAGATGTGGGAAAACAAAAAATGTTGTAGCGATCTGGCTTTTAAGAAACAACCAAAATCACAGAGTTTCATCTCTCACTGTTGTGTTGCCATGACCTGGATTCCGTTTTCTCCCTGTGCTGTTCTCATTTTTTCCAGAAGTCTTTGGGCAGGGCAGTGGGAATTCCAGGTGCAGCAGGACACCTGCTTTGGGAGGGAGGGTGCATATTTCATTGCATGGTTCAGCATGTCACCTCACTAACAGAGCAGAGGTGTTTGCACCAGGCTGATTGTCACTGTTCTGCCCTGGGAAAATTGTCTCTAGGAGAACAAAGGAGCCTTCTGTGATAACATGAAGCCTTGGAAACCTTTAGGCAGCCTGCCATGGTTTGTGGGAACACGCCTGGTATTTATGTGTAGGCTGGGAGTGGGCTTTTCTCCTTCCCCTGATTCTCTATGGAACAAACATGAGAGTGCTCTGATGAGGATAAATTGCTCAGGTGTTGTTTCTGGGACACTTCCAATGAGGTGTCAGAGATGATTGCAGGAGAACTCGGTGGTTTTAACATCATTACTGCATATTTGGAGGAGACTGACATTTAGCTAAAATCAAAATTTAGGAACATCACAAAGGAACAGTTAGTACTGATTTTTGTATGTAAGGGGCATTGGTTTTGTTGGTTGCTTGATTTGATTTATAAATTACAGTCTTGCAGGATTTTGTTTTGTTGTTCACTCTTTTACTTCCACCTTCACTGCTTCTAAATTATCCTTGCTAAGTAATGGTCTTCACTCAAAGTCCTTTCTAAATCTCACGGAAAATCATGAATGCGTTCAAGAAGGGCACCTTAAACTTTTAATTTAATTCTCAACGCTTTAGTTGATAGGATTCAGACCAGGAGGGGGAGATCAGCCCTGCCTTTGGCTTTTAATAGCTGAGTTTAACTGACAAAAACAGGATGGTTTGCAGTGCTGGTCTGTTTTCACCTCATCTGATATCGATATCAGTGTGAATAATGCTCGTGTGGGCCTCCCCTGATAGCATCTTCTTTAAAAGACAATGTAATCATAAGATCAGGTAAAGTTAATATTCGATGTACTAGAGAGACTCTGTCATCTGGTACCTTTATGAGTCTCCTGGATGCTGCATTGTAATTATACAAAAGAATGGAAGATGCCTGTCTTGATTGAATCTTTAATCGATTGGATGGACAGGTTGTTAATCAAGCTAGAAGAACATTAAAAGCCCTGTGTGGGAGTATTTCTTGTACTCTTCTCCTTTTTCTGTTTTATTGATGTTTCTTTTTATTAATTTTTCCAAAGACAAAAAGATAGAAAAACAGACCAGGAGAAGCAGAATCTTCTCACTTTCTTTGTTTCACAACAAGTCAAGTAAAGACACGATGAAGGAAATTGAGAGTGAAAGGTCTATCTTAAATAAAAGCATATATAATTTGCAATTTTACCTAGTTTTCCAAACAAATCTGTTACCAAGAGCAGAATATGGAGAGGAATGATTTTTGTCTTTGCTTGCTGAAGGAACAGATGCAGAAAAAAAAGAATATTCAGGCTCACTAAAAGCATAATGAAGTCTGTTTTACAAAAATGCCTTTGTAAGTCTATCATAGTCCAAAGTAATAATGTAAATAATAGAGTTAACTAGGTTAAGTTCATGGCAATTAAAATCCACTCCATTAATCAGAAACCTTGGTAAACTCGAATGTCAAGCATCTGTCTTGAATTCAGTACATAATAAATGTTTCTTTGAAGGCATGAAAAGTGGTTCCTGGATCCCAGTGGCCTGGCAGTTGGAAAGTGGAAGCCCAGTGCTGTGCTAGTGTTTGGGGGAACATTTGGGGTTATTTATGCCAGGGAAGAAGCTCCTCAGAAATAACCAATTGTGAGCTATTTGATACTGAAAGGAAAGAAAAAAGTAAATTAAAAATCTCCTTATAAGGCTGTGTTCCCTGGGCCTTTTCCCTGGCTATAAATGGAGGTGTCCTATAGCCTGCAATGATTTGCCATTCCTCCTACCTCAAGGCGCATCACCCTGTCTCAGATCCTGAGACCAGTTCTTCAGAAAGGATTTTCTTTCCCACCATGCTAATTTGGAGCCTTGTTCCCACAGGGTGTATGTGTAGTTCTGTTCCCTGAATGTTTCAACACTGTGAATCTATCACCAGCACACTCTGTGCACTACTTTAGAGATGGGGATGGAATTCCTGACTTCCACTTGTCCTTTTCCTTCACCATCTCTTCTGCCAGAAGAGCCCTTGACCTCTTCTGTGGGTGGATGTTGTGGTCCACACTAAAAATGGTTTTTAAGTGCTTTGAGGTCTTCTGTGAAGGACAGGAAATGTGAAAAACCCACTGATGGGGGAGTGGAAGTCAGAATGAACATCACCTTCCCACCAGCAGTGCATCCTGTGACCTGCTATAGCTGAAATGTTAATGTCTAAGTGGATTTTTACTAGAAATAGGTCTCCCAGATTCTAATTCTGATGTCAGAGGTTGCCAGCAATATCAATAAAAAATCAGCAGTGTGGCCTTTATTCCCTAGTGCAGCGATGGCATGTGACAAAAATAAGTATGATAATTTTATAGCTTCCTTTTTTTTCCTTGCCTGCCCAAAACATAGCTGTGTTAATCTAAAAGACAGCTGATTTTTCAAGGTCAAAAGTGCCTGGCTATAAATTGATGAGCTATTATGGATGTCTGTGGAGGTTTTTTTTTGATGGTTCTGTATTAATAATATGCTTGCAGAACAGGCCATAAAAATTCCATTTAAGGGTATTAAAACATACCGGGGCATTTAATCAGGTTAGAATTCCTGTCAGCTGGCTGTAGTCACGGTGTTGTTCAGCCCATCATTAACAAAGTGTGCAGGAGATCAAGACAAATGGCTGTTCCATCGCTGGGATGACCTTTTCCTTTTGGGCACTTGGCTAGTGGTTGAGTGGAAATACATTCCACAGTTGTGGGGACACTCTGGGAGAGCAAAGTAGTCCACCCCTCCTATTGCAAGCCAATCTGTACAGCAGGGTAGAAGAACAGAAATATTTCCACTGTAGCAAAGCTTTTTGTAACAGGAGACTGCATTTTGCAGCAACGCTGTACTAAAGTGTAGATTGAATCACCAACTTCTACAATTATTCTTTAATAAAGATCCATTTGTTTTGCTGGGGGTGTGATGCACATGGCTGCTCTTGAGCAGCCTTACCATGAAAATCAACTTACAGTAGAAAACACTTCAGTTTAAAGTGGGTATTTTGAGGTACTGAGAATTTTGATGGGTAGTAAAGATGGTGATATTTCTACCAAGATTAGGCCCCATGTAAGAACTGTAAAATAATCCCAGTAGAAAGACTCCAAATTAATATGTCCCTTTTTACATTGAAATTAAAGTAGCTTCAAAAGTAAATGAGGCTGTGAATGAAAATTAAGCTAGAAATTGGAATTGCATTATGTTTTTACATGTAGCAAATGCTTTTAAAAACAAAGATTTTCTTGATACAGAGGATTCTGATTTTGAATAGCTTAGCAGGTATAATTTTTTGGCAGCTGCTTTAGAATACAAAAAAAAGCTTGTTTTTATGCTGGAAAAGCCTTGATATAGTCCTTGCCTGCATTTTTAAAGTAATACATTGATAAATTATGCCAATTGCCTTCTAGTGATAGTCTTATTACTTACAAACATTTTAAGTGCAAAATATTCAGCTAAATGAACAAAAAATATTTTTATTAACATTTAACCTATTTCAGTTTTGCCTGAATCAATTGTACTTTAAGGCACTTTGTATTTTGTGCTTTAGTGTCGTGTATGTTTGCAACCTCCAGAAATGTAAAATTTCCCATGCCTTCATTGTTTTCATAAGAAAAAGTCAGATCCTTTCATTCCCTCTGCCTGCCATTCTGGTCATGCCTGGTAGAAACACTTAAGCTGAGCATCACTACATGATTTAGGTTTTATTTATTTGTTTTATTTATTTGTTTTATTTTTTTTTTCTCTCTTGAAGAGGAGCCACCTGGACACTGTTTACTCGAGGTAAGCTCAGTGTCAATTTGCTTTGGATGTGTTGGAAAATGAACTGTTGCTTAGCTTTGGTTGCAGTATTTCTTGTGTGACATACCCATGTAGTCCTTCTTAGTATATAGCATAGGAGGAGAAGGAAACTCAGGAGATTCTGAAAGGCTTTTTATTAAGTGATACAGTCCCAGCTAATTGTCTTTTTTCCTGAATACAATACAAACCAAAGGTATCTGGCAAGTGAACACTTTGGCAAAACTACTGTTTTATTTCTGCGTACTGGATGTGCTAGTTGTGTGATGTGATGCCTTACAGAGGGAGGAGAGAGTCCTTATGAGAGATCAGGAGGTATTTCTGCATAGCTTTAGAGAAGATCTTTACAAAAAAGGGCCACCATAAGTAGCCTGTGGGTCTTCAAAATTGTCACCTTCTGACAGGAGGCCAGAGGTACTGCTTTGGTGGGCAAGTACTGCTCACTCTACATTTTACTGGGGTTCTAACACACTTTGCAAACCAACCACAAACTGCAAGCAGGGTTTCACTCTCATTTTCAGTGTGTTTGTTGATAATGTTGGGTAATCTTTTAGCAGCTATACAATATAAAAATCTAAGCACAGAATGAAATGTTTGTTATCAATTTTCTCACCGTGAATTGATTTTTGTCAGGGGGAGGTGACAAAACTCAGCTGGCAACACTTCTTTGGAAGCAGCATCCCTGCCTCTCCAAGAGCAGGCTTTGCTTCCTGCCATTCCAAGAAATATTTGCAGTGTTCCTGATTTCAGTATACATGTCTTCAAAATCTGGTTAGGGACTCCTAACCCAGTGTCATTGCTCCCTCTCCACTGTGGCAAATGTTCATACCAGTTCCACCTATTTACGAGGATGTTTACCTCAGGCAAAGAGGATCTTGTTGAAAGAAAATCTGTCCAACAAAACTTCATTATGACAGCAGCCTGGTAACATCTTGCATGGGAGGCAGCATGCCAGTTAATGGTATTAACAAATACCTTTCTTGATCATTTTTAAAATTAACAGTTGCAATGAGAAAAACGTATTTTTCATTTACATGCAAAAAAACCCCAAAAGGAAACAAAAACGATAAAACCCCACCAAACCACAAAACCCCCTCAAACAATACCTCCCTCTCTCCCCCCAAACCTTGAAAAAATATGATTGTGGATAACTCAAAATGCTCCAGAACCACCACATTATCTGCTGATGGCTGAATAACAGTGGTGAAGCTGGTGACAAGTCTGTTTCAAGGGAAAAAGACAGCTGTCATTTCACATGATGTTCTCAGGCTTTTGTAGAAACAATTATAAGATGCAAATTTTTGTTCACTCCTTCAGCCTGCACCTTCATTTCTACTGATGCAAACATATGCATTTAATAGTATTCTGCAGTTTCTATAAATCCATTTGCTTGTGACTGCTTTGGTTGTTTAACCCTCGAGTCCAAAATGTGTTCACTTTTTTCATTTTCGTTTTATTATTTATCATTTATCAAAATATTTCAAGTTCCTTGTGCTTAGGCTTAATGTTTTGTTTTCAAGTAAAACACCTGAAGAGCTAAATTCACTTTCAGATTATTTGGGGACAGTCTTTGTTCCCTGAGTGTATTTGCAAGGCACAAAGCAGGGTCCTACCCTCCGTGTTCATGACTTTTAATGTATATTTACATTATTTTGACTGTGTCATAAAATATACAGCCTGAACAAACACTGCAGCACCCTCTGTTATAGTCTGAACTTTTGGAATTCAAATGTGATTTAAACTGTGATGTGCCTTCTGTGTGAGCTGTGCATTTCTGTTTCTAGCACAGCCAGCCTCTGGAATGGGTGGGCCACAGGGGCCACAGTCTCTTCTGCCTGGGAGGGGGAACAGGGAGAGTTTTATATCCCCTGGAATACTTTCTGCTCAGCAGTAAAGTCCTGATGTAGGAAAGGTGCAAGGGAGAAGAACTGGGTGAAAAAAGCATCTCGGAGAGGCAGGAATTCCACTTGCAAAACGGAGGTGGTATCAGTTTTGGCCTGTGGGATTACCTGGAAGGAAAGAGTGGTTCTGAACAGTCTGGGCTTTCTTTCAGCACGTTCAAGGTTTGCACCCTGACTCACATTTCCTTGTGATGTCAAGGTTTCAGATGCAGGAGTTTGAGCCTTTCTTTGTGAATGGAGTGGGTTCCACGTAACTACTCTGAGAGGATGATGTAAATCCATTAGCTTCACATAGAACATAAATATCTATTTTTCAATAGTAAAGAATAGATATTCATGACATACAAAATTCCTAATAAAAACCCTACAGCTTCTCATATAGCAAATTGTCATCAAAAGAATTAGACATACGTTGATTTCAGTGATATTTCCTATTTTCAGCTCCATGAATTGCTAAGCAATAGAAAAAACATACTGTGCTCTGGATTCTTGTAAGTCATTGCAATCTGGTACTCGGAGCCATTGTATGAGCCAAATAACATCTGTTACTCAGAAAGATATTACAATGTTTTTATAATCCCAAGTATTTATGGGATGGAAGGAGGCTGAAGGAAATTATGTGGCAAAACCAGTCAACTGCAACTTGAACCTTGCATGATTGTTGGGAGTCTTTCTCCTATTGTTTGTGTTACCTTATTATTACCTACTGTCCTTGGCTTGTATTCATCTGGATGTAGCCAGAATATCTTAAACTTGTACCTCAGGAATATTCCCTCAAAAATGTCATCTTCCCACATTTGGGAAGCTGGTCAAGCTCTGAGGACTTCCCCAGTGTCCTTGAGCAGATGCCCCTGATGCCACAGGGGCTGGAACAGCTGGAACTGGGATTTTTTCAGCAAGTTCCGTGTGAACAGAACTTGGATTCTTCACCGTATTACATTTACAATATGTAATTTCCCACCCCTCATTCAGATTTATGGGTCTGGCATAGAAAATGGACTTGAATGTCCTGGAATAGATAAAAAGGAGTGTAAAAAGTAGATGAAACAAAAGAATATATTTAATTAAAAAAATACCACTTTTTTGGGGGTCTTAGAGAATATCAAATTGGATAATTAATATTCTGTCTGCATAATGGTTATAACACGTATGTCAAGCTAGATAATGTGCTATGAAAAGTGTCTGCAAGAAGAAGAGAGAGAATACTGACTAAAGGACATATTATAGAATGTAGCTCTTTCTCTTGCAAATTGTTAGTGAACTCATTCTGGTTTAAATTATTCATTATTTTGACTGTTTTCTAAAGATATATTTAAGAGTGTATTTTTCTTCAGGTTTCTCAGTAGAGGAGTTGCTTCAAATATTCAGTATTTATAGTTTCATGTGTGAACTGTTCTTAATGTGCATGAAGATAATAAACTACACTGAAAGATATTTTAAAATACTTCAGTGAATATTTTTGCATGCAAAGCAGTTTGCTTGGTTACACTCAAAATATGTCTTCAAAATGCAGGAGAATTTTGTAAAAATGTTTGTTAAAGCGCATGGAATAAAACACAGAAAACAAGTAATTTTTTTCTGTGTTTGTGTATTTCAAAGTAAAATCTAGAACACTGTTGCCTGATATGTCCATGATTACTTAAAGTGCTGATTTCCAGAGAGTGCAGCCCAAGGAATTTTTGAGGATGTTTCCTTATGTTGTGGTTTCCTCATATCCAGCGCCGGAATTAAAACTGGATGATAGAACAAACCATCCAAGGTTTATCTTCTTATTTTCTAGTAACTTGAGAGTATCCTGGAAGCACAGCCTAAAGTTTTCTCCATCAGAAAACTGTTGTAGCTTTAAGGTGTGCAGCTCAGAGTCTCTGTGTGTGTATATACAGCTTTATGTAAGAGTGCATCCACTTATACCCATGCACAGGTCTTTGCCTTTTCATCCCATCCTGTTTTTACTCTTGGTAAAGGCTGGTAATCCCACAACATTTCCAGTTTCTTCTAATAGTCTTGACTTCTGTGTCATTGATCGTTTCCTGTAATCGATTTTTTCAGGGTTTATGAATTTTCAGGAAGCCAGCAGGTGTATTTAGCAAAGAAAAAGCCAGGAGGGTGTTAGGTGCACTCTGCTCTAATGACTGTGGTCTAAAATGCAATTCCTGGTGCTGGAAGCCCCTGAGGTGGTAACAACTGGAACCTGGAAGAGAGACACCTGGAATTACCATTTCATGCTTCTGTGATTCTTGCTTGCTTTCCCAGGCCTCTGTTGCTGGCAGCTGTCAGAAACAAGGAGTCGTGGTTGGATGAACCCCAGGTGTGGCTCAGCCCCTTGATGCTGGTTTTGATTTACATTTAAGTTACTATTACCACGTAATGCATCACCTATTAATTGCCCTATTGCTGATTATTTGTCATTAGTATCTCTTCTCTGCAAAAGCAAATTGTTGAGGGGCTGGCATCTTGTTAAACAGGAGAAACTGAAGTACTTTGTAGCTGCTTTAGTTTTTTCAAGCATTTGTTATCAAGAGCGCTTGAGACGTAACCCAGTGGCGAGTGTTGTGTGTCAGCTGGTGTCTGACATCCCTGGTGGGGGGTGGCATTCCCTGCCACAGTGTCCTGGAAAATGTTATCAAAGGACACAGGGCACCTGATGTTAAGAACATTATTTGGAAATGATAGCTAGAAGTCAAGGCTTATCATAAATGCTGTAAAAATACCTTTTTGTTGGGGAACGGCAGCAGCGTTAAGGATGGGGTATGTTGTGCAGCAATTGTATTCTGCTTAAAACTAAAAAAATAGTTTTGATACCTTTTCCTGTTTAATATTGCACTGTAAATAGCATGTGGAGTTTTTAACAAAGACAATAGGTACTGACTTGTTTGGTGTATTTTGGTGGTGGCATGTTCTTTCCTAGATGTGTCTGATTAAAGCCCCTGGAGGTTTTCACTCTTCCTCATCTTTTGTGGATTAATTAATTTCTGGTGATGGACAGGAATAGAAAGATGAATATGCATTTCTGTTAAGATAGTGTGAAATTGTTCTACATTTTGAATATGTTTTTGCAGTCACGTGGTGGAGTCTTTGGAGAAGTACACTTTAATCCATTTTCATTAGGAGTCCAGAGTCTGGTATCAACATAACTTGATACCAGCTCACTGGGCTTTTGAAAATCTGAAATTTTAAAACATTGCTTGGAATTACAATTTAAAAGAGCAACAGATAACTCTGAACTCCCTACAATCACCTACTCAAGGCATTTCCATATTCTTTTTCTGTCCTCGTGGAAGAGGTATGGACCCGACGTTCACAAGTTTGCCTGAAGCTGTGATTGACATGAAAAGTGCTGCACAAAGATAATTTGGTGAAAAGAAAATAAAAGCATAGTGGGTGTTCCAAGGATGAAATATGCAGATGATACGCAGAGATTAAAGTGAATTAGGCATATGATGAGCATTTATTATTAGTATAGTCAGTGCCTACATCATCATAATCTTCTTTACAGCCATGAACTAACTTACTGCCTCTATAAGGAACTGGGGCAAAAATTGACTTTCAATTCAGGATCATGTTCTAAAGGGGATGAGTTTTATGGCAAAATTGCCATTTGTAGAATTATAAGTGTCTGAATATCAGCCTAAAAAGTGCAGAATCTGAAACTCCCCCCAAAAAGCATCATATTTCCATGATGTGGCTGACTCTACCTAAGAGCAGAGTTGAACTGGTGGTAAGAAAGATAATTATTGTTGTAAATAAGAATTTATAGAGTTCTCTGAAAATCTTTTTCGCCCTCTGAAATTTGCAACAACTTTTTAGAAAGCTGATGAATGTAAAACCTATTTATCAAGTTCAGTTCCAATTATGAGATCTTGTTAACCTGTGTGCAGTAGCACTAAGCAGGAATTGATATTTTGACTTGTGTTTGCATTTGAAAAACTTTATCCTAAATCAGGAAGAAATCACAAAATCTTGTAAATCTTTAAAGGGAAAAAAAAGGCATAGATCAAGTACGTGGCAATTTTTTTAAAAATGCGCTTTTAGTGAGACTTCAGTTTGCAGTTATGACAATAGGAGATTTGAAAACATCTGCACAGAAATGCATCAGAGAACATGTTGAATTCTATTTCACATAAATTTTTCAGTTTTGACAAAGTGTCTTTATCTCTTAAAAGAGATGTTTTACTCAAAATTTCTCAGGTAGCAAGAATTAAAGGTATCATCCCTTTAAGGATGACATGTTTGAAAGTCTTTTTACCACATTACTGACAGCCCAGAGAAAGTTTAGGCAAATTTTTTGGGTGATCTGCCACATAAAAGTAGTGAAAAATTAAGACTCTAATGCAAATTTTCACTGTTAGATATTCTGTTGGTCAGTTCCTGGAAATATTTTCATCCAAGCTTGTATTTTTGACCAGTTGGGTCAGTTATTTACCTTCATCTCTGCAACATGCAATTGCACTTGGAAATCTTCAAGAGCAAACCAGAGACAAATCATTGGCATAGTGAAACAGAAAAAAATCATAACAGAGCAGGGTACAGGATTTGGGCTTTTTTTCCCTAGCCACTCTGAGTATTCAAGAAATTAATCTTCTCAACATATCAACTAATGCAGTGAATCTAATCCTTGTTTTAAAGAAAATTTTAAATGAGACTGTCTTTCATTGTGGTTCTAGTAATAATAAAACTGTTCCTTTTAAGTGTTGAGCACTAGAGATAAAGGTTCTAACCAAGTGACATAAATACAGTTATTTTAGCAAGCATTGCATAATAGAAGAAATGGATAGCTACGTCCCCCCAGTTCTAGTTTTTCAAAGCTTCCACATTTTCCTTCTTCAATATCTAAATAAACATAGAATAAAACTGAGATCACAGTTTTAAGTTCCCTTTTATTTTGTAGACCTGATTATACCTTTGTAATTTTGTGAATGTTGGAATTTATTTTTTCTTTCTAGTAGCAAAGTTTTTCTTGTTACTGGCCACTATTCAGGTAAACCCTGAATTCTGGCTATCTTGTAAATCAGCATGAGTTTGTTTTTGCAATGTTTTCTTAATCTTTATTAGCAAAGTAAAAATTGGTACAGAATTTCTGTGGTTAACTGTTGCTCTTTTTTTTTGGTGGATATTTCAAAAGGAGATGCAAGAAGTTAGCTTGCAAGAATTTTCAGGCTCAGGGTTGCATGTTGATACAAGATGAGAAGTTTCTAACATGAACAGCAAAATGGTCACAGATGCAGGATTGATCACAAACCTTAGAGCTTATAGTATATCAACCAAAACAAATTAGAAATTGAAATATACAACAGGGTTAAAAAAAGAGGAAAAAATTAACAGAGCAGTGTAAGTTTTATGATGTCTAATCAGCTCCTGTGCATGGCATTTTTCAAATATACGATTTAATTTAAATGAGTATTTTCTATTACAAATGCTAGAATTATCCTTTCAGCAATAAAAATCATCAATTAGAAACTATAAAGCAGGAGTTTAGACATTAAAATTTTTCTATGAAAGGTATGTATTTCTTACTGAGGTGGAATCTATACCTACATTTTAAAATATCTGGATATATGTCTAATATTAGTTAACAGACCTTGCCTACAGAAAAAATAGAATAAATGACTTTTAAGTAAGCTAATAGTTTTTCAGAGGTCTACTATCACAGGCAGATTCTTTTGATGACAGACATTTAATGAGGTTTGGGTTCATGGAGAGTCCCAGACAAGAGAGATGCAGCTGCTGGACAAATTTCATCCCTGGCGGGGCAGAAATCTGAAACTTCCATGTGGCTTCAGTCCCAAGGTGTTTAGAAGGGCTTGACCCTTTTTCAGAGTGGGGCTTTGTGTACATGTGCTTCAGACCCTTTCTAAAACTTCAGGCAAAGAGTTCATTTTGTGGTTGTTGAAAACATATATAAAACTTTTCGTGGTAGATGACATGATTAATTTGTCCATTCAAAGTATTTAACATCTGATGAGATGCTTTAATTAAATATTCTGGCTTTTTAAAAAAAAATCTTTAAATCCTTCAAACTCTGGGAGCCTCAGAAATCGTTAGAAAGAAAAGAGGAAGAAGTAAAGAGAATTAGAAAATGGAAGAAAATGGAAAATAAGGGAATACCACCGCTCTCTTTTCAAAATCAGACATAAATTTCCATTCAGGTCTTAACCTCATCAGACTAATAGACTTATATTTAAACAGGCATTTAGCAGAGCAGAAATGGTTTTCCTGTCTAGTATATTTATAACCTTGAAGGCCTTTCCCTTATTTTTCTCTTTCCCCTGACCTTTTATTAGAACACACTTTTAAACTGTGAAGTGGCGAATGTCGTACAGCGTTGCTGGAGGCACATTAAGCTCATTCAAAGCACAAATGTTACTGTATAAAGTTCACAAACTTTCATTTATTTTGTATCCAGAAAAGAAAGGTTAAATATTTCTTCTTTTTTTTTTTTTTTTTTAAGGCAGTACTTGGGCAGTGACAAGTTGAAAGCCTATTAAATGTAAGTGGGCTTTGAAAACCATTCTGTTGTTGTGAATAAATCTCAAACTGCTTTGAGTTAATTTGAGATAATTTTGCATTAAATTTTTATGCCTCCAAAACATAATAATTAAATATTTTCTGGGTTTTTTTTTAAGAAAACCTGTGATGTTGTTTGGCTGTGTCTGTGTTGGAAACGAGGATCAGGTCAGTGTTATGGTAGCAGTAAAGTGATATAAGTACTTGATGAAGTATGTGGTGTGTCCCACTTTTAAATCTGCCCAGTCCAATGGTGTGGGTGAGCGTTTGTAACCAGTGGAAGAGCTTTAGATGCACTTTTGGAAAGAGACTTATTGCTTCATTTCACCCCAACAAAACCCAGGTCACACAGGCTGAGGGTGCTGAGTTTGGGACCTGGTGTGTGGAAGGTTGGGGTGGATGGTGGTGAGACCTGCTGGTCTCTGCTGAAATGCTCCTGTGGCATTCCTTGTGAGTCTCAGTCCTAAAAACCTTCAGTTGTGTTTTACTGCTCAAAATTTGGAGCTTTTAGATCTAAATTCTCTTTTAATCTGAATCTCAAGAAAGAACAGGTGTTTAGATTATTGTTCTTCATTGCTCAGACTTCTCATCAGCCAGATCAAAAATAGTGTTGAATCTCTGTGTATCCATGCTGGTAAACAGACTGGGCCTTTCTTACATCTGCTGGATGGACAACTTTCATTGGTGTTGCACTCTTTTTCTATACTTTTGCATGGACCTTACAGATCCTGATGACTCTGTACGCTGAGTTACCCCTGCTTCCAGGATGTGGGAAGGGGATCTCCCCATGGCTGGTGCCTGCTGGAGTGGATTTGAGAACGATCAGAAATGGTTTCAAATAAAGAAATAAAGCAGTGTAGGGGCCTGTCTGGAGCTGGTATTCCCCCTTGCCAAAAGCACTGTTCAGCTATGTCTGTCTGTGTGGCAACCTGAATTTCTCACTCCCATTTTATTCTCAACCTATTTCCCTGTATAGGATGCTTAGCACTCAGTCTGACAGGAAGGAGCACAGAGTATTTCTGCATTGCTGGTTTCTTTCTTTTGGTCCTTGTTGTTGTTTTAGTGCTTGTCCCTGTGCAGATCCTGAAAGTGAACATTGTCATCTACAAACTTTTCACTTTGGATGTGAATTAGCAATGACTGGAACTACAGTTTAGAGCTTAGGTACTACAACTGATTCTGAGGGTCAGTCCTTTTGGTTATTCATGCAGATCCCGTGGAAACAACTATTCTCCTGTCTCCTTCTGGCCAAGCCTGCAGGACACTGGGTAGTCTTGAAAGCCATTATGGCAGTTTCAGTGTGGAGACTGTCCCTATTCCTCTAACAGTGTCTGTTTTCTGTATATCAAACTGGTCATTTTATTTGAACAATTGGGCTTATTTGACTTATGGATGCAGTAGTTGCTGTAACGAATTCATGAAATATGCATATGGTGGACTAGAGGAAGCTATCAAGACTCATGCATTTTGCATGGGGCTCACTCACTCTTTTCCTCTTCCCACAGGTCTCCTCCCTCCTGGATAATGTGGCTTAGTGTGTAAGAGCCTTATGTTTTCAATAAACTCTTCTCTTCGGGAGCCTCATTGTTGAAAACCTCATTTGCATTTTTAAGTGTGGGTGTTAAGGCAGATTTATTCCAAAACTTTAAAGTCCCAAATCCATCAGGAAGAAAAACAAGAAGTCCCCCAAGATGGAAATAAGGGTTGCAGGGGATGGCTGAGGTTTTTCCACACAGCTCCCGTAGCAGTGGGCGGCATCCCAAGCCAGAGTCAGGCAGCAGAAAATTCGGCACAATGTCTGTGATGCTTTAAATAAAACCCCGTGCCCTCTGACTGGAACCACAGCTGCTGAGAGGGGCCCTGCTGTTCCCTGGCCCTTCCTTGTGCAGTCCTTCACCCTCCTCTCCTTGGCTTCTGGTTCTCCTGCTCTTTTGTCCAACGGTGAGAAGGAAATACCCCATCTCTCTTTTTCTTCTGGGCTCTGACGCCCCTGGGATGAGGTTGCCTTCTCCTGCCTTAGAGCATCACCCACCAAACACCACCATCCCAGCATCAGTTGTAGGAAGAATTTGGATGTGTATGGAACACACAGAGCTCTGTGGCACAAAAAGAAAGATGACTGGTGCCCCCTCACTGCATTTGTTCTGTGTTTAGCATTTCTGACTTTGTCTCTGGAAGACAGAAATGTCAGGGGGACAGAAGGGGCGGTCAGGACATTTGAACAGCTGAAACAGACACAAGGGTAGGCAAGGCTTAGGCTTTGAAATGCTAATTTGGAGGCAGAACGCAATGAAATGTCATGTTGCATCCAAAGTTGGGGAAAGTTGGATCTCCCTCTCCTGCTCTTTGCATATCTGCACCCAGACACTGGCAGTGAAGAGAGTGTTCACCCAAACGACTTTGCCTTGGTACTGATAAAGGTTTCTCTCAGAATGGTTGTGTTAGAGCTGTTCTGTGATGGTCTCTGCTTCCAGCTAAACTGGCTGTGGGGTTTATTCTTAGTTTTTATTCCCCCTTTCCCTTGGCTTCCAGTTCGCAGAAGGAAAGGAAAAGAAAGTTGAAATATTTTAAAGGAGATTTCAGGTGGAGATTTGTTAAGGGCTAACCACACTGCTTTTCTAAATATTTCAGATACTCATTCAGATCAAATGTGGACTGGAAAATGAAGGCAAGTTAAAAAAAAAAAGATTAAAACTGCGTTGACTTTTAATGCTTTAATTCACCTTGAGAAAAAGCCTTAACATCCCACATCTTAAAAGAATAATCCTCTGTTTGCTTTACTTTTACAGTGATTATTACTGTTTCTGTGTTCCTTGCAGGCTAAAACTTCATTGCTATAGTAGATTGGTAATTTCAAATCCATAGTATATGTATTTACAGTGAGCAACAGTTGGCATTTTAAATCCATGTCTCTCTGTCCTGTGAGCTGTGGAGCTTCAGGCAGAGTTGTGGAGTCCACAGAGCTCCGTAGCATGGGGAGAACTGTTATATTCATCTCTGCACCTTTTGATTTTGGCCCATCTTTAAGAAATATAACAGCCTGGCATAATAAACTGTAACGTGGCATTCCTGTGGACTACGTACAGACCTCAAAAGCTTTCAAGTGCATTTGCAGCCACTCTGATTGACACAACCAAGAATTATTTATGCTAACGAAGGAGAAAAGTGACAGACTCTGCAGTGTGTTGGTGTGGCCTTCAGGTTAAAGATCTGATTTTAGCATCTCCTACTTGCTGATATGATGTCTCTGTTTATCTGTGCCTTCACTGCAAAGTGTGGAGAGCAACTCTTGCTAATAATTAAACTCCTTCAGAGCTGTGTGAGAGCTCAGAGCAGCCCTGTGGCAGCCCGGGCTCCAGCACGGCGTCTGCAGGGCTCGACACAAAGAGAGCACAGATTTTCACTTGCCTTTTTATGTACAGCGCTGCCAAACGTGGCTTTGAAGGTACTGTGCTGGTGTTAGGAGGAGTACTGGATGCTGAAGGAAATTTTTGGCTGCTGTTAACTTGCTGAGAGATAAGTGACGTTAGGCTGAGAACAAATATTATTGAACATCAATGAATGAAAACCCTTATCATCTTTCCCTTGTCTGTCTTCAGAGTGGACTCAATAGCAGACATTTGCCTGTTATCTCCTCACCTCGTTTTCTGAGCATTTTTGAAGCGCAGATGTTGGAGGGTTTCTGTCTTATGCTAATCTATGGGAATTTCAAAAGTTGACTTATTAAAACTAAGAAAATCCTCTCTCGAATTGCGTGTTTTAATATTTTTCTCTGGCACCTTCCCAAAGCAGTAGACTTCAAGGACACACCAGGTACTTGTTGTTTACAGGAACATATTTCACTTTTTCAATCAGGCATTGTTTTGTTAGGTTTATGTTGCTCAGCAAATTGCTGCCTGTGAAATGCAAAATGGATTATTTGGTAATTAAAATATTTCAAGTTTATGAGAGAGTTTGAAATCAATAAAATAGCCTTATTTCAGTGGAATAGAGCTATATGTCTGTTAGAACAGTATACTGTAAGTTATAGAGGAGTAGAAGTAAAACTAATAAGTGCTTTCCATTTCCTTTGGGATTTTTTTCTGTTGGATGGTATGTTAGCTACCAGGATTTTTTTCTCCATTTAATTTAAATATCCCAAGGGATGGGCCTTGTAATATACCTATTATTTTTAATATGCAATTTGAAAAAGTGTCTGTCTCTGCTGGAATCCTTTAGTATTACGGCTGTGATTTGCAATGTGCCTTAGAATCTGAAATGAAAGCTGGGTGTCACCTCGTGCTGAGGCTCTTGGACAGCCCAGCATCTTTGGCCAAAGGCCAATAAATCAGGAAGCTCAATAGCATAGCCAAGGAAAAAGAATATAAGAATTTCTCAGTGCTCGAAGTTAACCTATTCTGAAAGAAAAATGAAACAGAAATAGGAAAAATAATATTTTTAAAAATATGTTTTTTGTTATCAGAGTAATTCTTGTCATATGTTTTATATAAATATCACCTGCCAGAAATACAGAAACTTGTACTTTGAAGAGAAGAATACTTCCATGTGTATAATTTTGTCAAGGATAATGTTAGCGTTTATCATGGCTAAATCTTTGCAACTGATAAATATTGTTCTGCTTCCACTTTTTTATTTTCCCCTACTGACATTTTTAAGCCAATATCTTGTAAATGTCAGTATTGTTAATTTTACATCTTGGAAAGGTGAAAGGTTGGAGAGCTGTATATTGTCACACAGAAACATCATAGAAACAAATTGAATTTTAATGAGGCTTTGAATAGAGTGCCTTTCAGAATCCTTTATTTAGGTGCAAGATATGTGTACATTCTTTATTTCACTGCAGCACTTTTACCCGTGACCCCCTTCCTGCTATGTAATTTCTTGGGTTTGATTATTTTAGTAAGGAAATGTGTCTGTAAACCCATGAAAACTGGCCAGTAACCAAAACTACATTGTAAAATTATGTTTAAAGCTGATGGAGAGGTTATAGTCAAGTAAACTAATTTGAAAATTGCTCGGGAAATTTAAAGCTCATCGTTGTGTGATCAAAATTGGAGTTCTAGTTATCTACTAAAAAAGCTGTCTACAGGGAAAGAAGTTTTTTATAATTTGAGGGAATGACATTAACGAGTAGAATTGGCTATATCTGTGTATCAGTCGCTCAGTGAGACACACCACTAAGATGCACAAAAGTTTTCTTTCCTTGGTTAAGAACAAGCTTTTCTCTGTATCTCTAAGGTTTTCCTCCTTCCTTTCCTCTAGCCTGGTGTGACCTTACCCATGGACTATGGCTTTGTGAAGGCTGCTCAGAGGCCAGATGTGAAAGCTGCTTGAAGGTGAAGTAGGCGAGCAAACACCCTTAGAAAATCTGCTAAATTATAATTTCTCACGTCATCATTTTAGGAATGCAGCAGTGGTGGAAAAAGTATTTTTTGCATCTTCAGAGACTCCTAACTTTTGTTGGAATAGTTCTTGTTGTCCTTTGATGCTAAAAATGGGGCAGAAGTCAATGGTCCTGGCATAAAAAGGTGAAGTAGCAAAGATCTGAAGATTTAATGCAGTAGAAAATTAACAATATGAAGATTTTTTTTAAAGTTCTTTGCCCCAACTAGAATCTTGTGGAGAGGTTTAGACTCCCAGGTCTCCTACGAGATGCTGCAAATACTGAAGGCAGGGATTGCTAATGAACAAATAGTGACCACTGGTTGGGTACAGGTGTGACAGTGTTTACAGAGACTACACAGGGGAAAGGGGGGTTAAAATTTGTGTTACTGAAGCTGCAAAGAAAACCAAAGAGAGTTGTGTCAGTACACAGGTTAGACAGGTGCTTCAATAACTGTACCAAGTGTGAATGTTCAGTCAGAGGTTTAAGCCTCGGAGTGAAATGAGCAGCATCTGGACTAGACATTGGCCCACTGGCTTTCTCCATATTTTGAAATTTGTGCACGAAATATTGCCTGAAGTATTTCATGTGTTTTACCCAATATCTACAAAAACAAAGCAAAATGTTGTGTTTCTCTTCACAACATTGTGTGGGTTGTTTTACTCATTAAGTTTTTCCCTGGTTTTCTTTTTTTTATGTTTATGAATTGTTTATTTTAGGACGTGTGAACATACTGCTTTGATGCTCTCACAGAGGTAAAACGTTGTCAGACCAAACTGTCTTCTGAAATGCTGCTGCACCCCTTCAACCTCTGTTTGTCATGTCCTTAATGTGATGCTGGTGCTGCTTCAGCAGCAGCTGATGGACAATCCCCAACACCTTTCCCTCCATTTCTTCTCCTGGCTAATGAGGAATAACTTCTTCTCCTTGGCTTTCCCAAGGGAGGGAAACCCAGCACTAGTCAAGTCTGACACTTCCCCTGAGACTGCCTGGTCACTTCCCCTGATTAATATGGACTGTTGGAGGCTGCAGCTGTTTTTCCATGTTTTTTTAACTTACAAATTAATAGGAATACAAATACTTTGCAGTATTGTTCTAGGGCTACAGGCTGTGGTGATCCCACCAAGGATAGTTTGGAATTGAGATTCTTGTATGAAATGAAGGATCCCATACCTATCCTTCTGCTGAGTTTTCACAGTGGAGAATAATACTCATATCTAAAGTATCAGAACGTATTTTCCTTCTTTTTTCTTCTGAACCTATGTGTCAGAAACATGAGCCAGGAAAAAAAACAACACTATTGCTGGTCTTTTTTCTTATTTCTCTCCCTGTTTTAAATTTAATTTTTACATTAGAAAATTACCAACAAGGGAGGAAGAAATGTTTCTAGCTGTTAGTGAGGGATGAGAATATTTCAAACATCAAATGATCATCATCCTGTGGGAAATAATCTTATCTCTGTCATGTGATTTGATAAGAAAAAGAGCTTGGAAAAAAGGTTTATTGCTGACTAAATGTGGAGTCTCATCTGACCTTTCTGCTTAAAATGTTATTTCAAATCAAATCTATCTACTAAGGAGTTATATTATAGCTTTCAATGTTTAAGAAAGCTCAAGGATGTACTTGGTATCTTCACACATCTCTCTCAGCTTATCTTCATTCTCTGTCTTCAAGCCATCTGCTCTTTTTCTATGGTCATTGTTATCCATATTAATTAGTACAGAGCGTCTGCTGATTAAATATGGATTTAAAGACTTAATTCCTCTGTGCCTAATTGTTTGAGGAAAAAAAAGAAAAGAAACTAGAAATAAATATAGCAATGCAGTTTGGAATTTGCAGTCATTAGGATAAAGCTGTGAATGCACTTCTGGGTGTTTAGGCAGCTTGAATAATTTAGGGCCTTTATATATAGCTGACTTGTCTCATTTGATTTATCTTCTTCACATGGGATTTTGTACTATTTCTGGGTACTTTATTATCACTATTGTCTCTCACATTCATAATACAGATAAAAGCACAGAGCATGAGCAAAAATTTGAGGGAGAGGGTAGCATCTGCTTACCCTCAGTTGATTTAGCAGTAAGTGGTATGTAAGCACATTTAGCCTTTCCCATCAAATACAAAATGCAAGCTCTGTGAGGCACCAGGACCTACTTTTTCCATTCACATTTCACCCTGCAATTCTCCTTATACCCCCAACATTTCCAAATGAGCAGCATTGCTGATCACTAAAGGTACAGCTCTGTTTTAAAACAAATCCTTTCTGTCGGGTCTTGTGGTGCTTTTCTCGAAGGTATTTTGCTCCTCACAGCACATTTTCTGTGTGAAAATGAAAGGCAGTGTTTGAGTTGCGTGAAAACTTTTCACCTCCTCTGTCATGTGAAAATTATTAGCCATTTCTCTGCAGAAGCCTCTCTTATTTGCAGAGAAGCTGCTGTGTTGACTCTAACACTGTCTAACACATGCTAATAGTCTGCGCTGTGTTGCCCTTGCAGGTCCTGCTGCAGGAGGGTTGTACTCTTGAGGTGGCTACTGAAGGATATAAACCTGGTGTAGTAGGGGCAAGAGAGCTGGTCTGGATGCAAACAGACGTTTGATTCCTTCTGTTTTTTGTGGGTTTGGTCTCTTGCTTTATTTTGTGACTGCAGTAAAATGTGCCCTGAGTGTTTGCCCTCGTGCTTCAGCACGGTCAAAGACACAGCACTGGAAAGCTGCTGGTGTTTTCCAGGATAGGGAATACCTGCTGCAGCTCTGCTGCACAGCTGTGGGTCTTTTTTCCTCTGTATTTGCTGAGATTTCCCTAAAATGGGTGAGATTATCAGAAGAACTGGTGATGCTCTGGGGAATCGTTTGCATTTTTTCCTTCTGGTACCAGCACAATATTCATGAGAGCTTTTGCTCTCTGATTCTTTATAACTCTCACAGCTGCATTTCTCCTTCAGCCAGGTATTAGTGTGGAGAAATGCTCTCTGGGGATTGACTCTGATGTCCTTTGGCTGATTAATCCCTTTGGAGGGGTGAGCAGATTGACTGTGGAGTGGAACGTATCGAGAAAATGCAAAATTAAAAGTTGTACCATGCCAACCTGGAAAACTCAGCCTTTCTTCTGCATGGTTGTGTGTGTACCCAGTGCAAACCACACAACACATAGGAGTCTAGTGTGGTGGCTGCTCCAAATTGTATTTTGTGAATTATTTGAGTGAGGAAGCACAAGTCAGTTTTAGCTCTTACATCTGCTTGATCATTCTGTCTTTTGTAGACTGTTTTGTTGTATGTACTATTGCATGTTGCAATACTGAACATTTACTATATGCAAGTGGAATCTCATATAGTTAAGTACTGAAACAAAGTTTCACTCTACTTCTAATACCTAATAGGTGTTGCAAATATCTCATGTATCTATATAAACCCATGTATTTGGTCCCCTCAAGCACTCTTCCAATCATGAAAAAGCCTGTATTTGAAATATTATGATTAAAAATGTGCTTTGATTTCAGTAACACACAGTTGCTAAACGTTCCTCTTTAAAACCCGAGTTCTTCCATTCACTTACAGTTGCTCGTATCCAGTGACAAAGTGATCATCATGATTGTAATTAAATATTTATCATACAGTTCTCTTTTGTCATTTGGATGTTACAAGGCAGGCAAAGATATACTTTAAAGGCTGACTAGTAAGCTATATTATGATAGTATATCAGGCAAATGAGTGTTTGATGGGCTGTGTTAACGTGAGCTAAAAATAAAAACCCATCTGTTCACCTTTCAAACTGCATCAAGACACTGCATATGGGTTGCGGAATAATTTAATGAAACACAAATGAAAATATGTTTATTTCCATCTTGCCGAAACAAGTGGAACAGGCAACTTGTTAGTAAAGATGTTTTAACAAGCAGGGAATTGTGTGCTTATGGCTTTTCTGGAATATAGCGGCACTGCAACCATTTGAAATCGTAAATGAGTAGATACAAAAAAGACTCACTGAAGATACTGTCTCTAATAATCATATACTTGATTACTGGTGCCAAGAGTTTGAATTGTTTGCACAGTTGTGCCCCGTTGGCATCAGGCCTGCAGAATGCATTGTGCACTGTGATCTTTGGGGACACTGTTGTTTAGTGTTCAGTTCTTTTATAGTTGAATGTATGTCTCCTAATGTATTGGTTGGCTCTGTAGGGAGACTTTAGAGCCATGTGCTGATTTACCCTACCAATGATCTGTTCTATAAAACTAAGCTGTTTCAAGGTATGGGCTGTGCTCTGTACCACGGCTGGGTGCTGTACAAGAGAGGGAGATCAATGTGGGTGCTGCTGCCTCTGAGTTCTTGCTGATGGTGGTGTAAATCAAAGCCACTGGAGCAACAACCATTTCTGTGTGCTCAGGACTTTTGGATATGCTGCCTATTTTAATAATAGTGGAATGATTTTTTTTTTTCTGCTTTTTCAGGTAATTGTATCTTAGATGTTAGTGCAATTGCATTCACCTCGTTGCTCTGTTTTTCTACAGGCCCTTGTAAATTCTGTCTGTCACTTTTACCAAGCATTTCCTATTGCTTTGTCTTTGTCTTCAAAGCTCAGCCATTTCTAGTGACTTCAAATCACAGATCCCCATCTGTTGCTGGTTTCCTAAACCAAAATTAAAAGATGCTATGTAATCTGTTAACTGCATTTGAAGGGTATGAGACTGTTTTCGAAGCAGTTCTGAGACCTGACCCTGAAATTAAGAGATTATTTGCCACATGTAGGTCTCTTACAGATGAGGAAACATTTACCAAGGCAGGGCCAGATAGGAGGAGTTCACTTAGCTGCGGAAAAGCAAAGTCTGAAAAGTCAGGAGGAGATGAGCTCAGAGAATCTGGGTAAGATGTGCCTTAAGGTTCAGGCTGGAGGGGCACCCCTGGCTACGTTAAATCTAGTTCCTTGACAGAAAAAGAATTCCTGTGTTGTTCTTAGAAGAAAACCTGCATGTGCATTTACACTGTGCTTCACCAGAGCCCCAGGAGAACAGGACTGGGAGGAGTGCCATGGGCTGTACGAGGCCACATGCTCAGCTTGGTGGCTGCTGTCAGTACTTTTTTTTTTTAAAAAAGGTATCCTGAACATGCAGCTCAGAAGGGGTGGGTGGGTACATATACGTGTGTGTATATATATTTTTATATATATAAATCACAGCATTTGCTTTGGTTAAACAGATTGGATTCCCAAATAGCTGAGATGTGTTACAACAGCCTTGGAAATGAAAGCCACTTGCAAAAACCTTATGTTAGAGAGGCATAAACTGTCTGACTTGGCATCTTTTCCAGGTCCCAAAAACCTCTGAAGCAGGTTGACAGGAAATATTGAGCAATTGCTTTCTGTCAGTCTTCAATAGAAATATTTTTCTTTTTTCTTTTTCTATTTTTAATTAAAACAAGTCTTATCCAAGCATTATTCTTAGATGTGTGAAGGTACCTAAAATAGGGTGGAAAATACATAGTTTTTTCATTTCCCCCCCCAAAGATCTTATTGAAAAGACCTTTTCCAAAATCAAACCACTTTCTTGGAAAATTTTGAAGTAAAGAAAAGCTTTGATTTGACATGAAAAAAAAATTAATGCTTTATTCTTTGACTTCTGTCCAACTCTAATTTTATGAAACTTAGTGATGAAAGATCTCTAAAGAATAATGAATGATTTTCAACCAACTCCTATTAAAACACCATTCTAATTTGCTTGCACTTGCCATGCCTAAAATATGATGGGCACAGTCAGGTATAGTAGTTTGCATAAATTTCTGATTTCTGTCTTCTGCTATTTAAAAGGTTATAGAAATAATCAAAGTACGTTACTTGAAATCCTAATTTCATACGTGACCAGACAGGAATCAAGAGCACTTATTTCGTTACCACATGTGCACAGATGTGAAATGAGAGTCACCACTGACTCATGTGAAATAACAGTTGTTTTTATTTTCATTTTTAATTTGATGTAATATTTGTCTGTGGTAGATTTCCATTATCTGTGGTTACCTGCTGTTTACAATAAATTTGGCTTGTAGACTTCTCTATTCTCCTTAGGTGCAAAGACCAATAAGTGAGAGCCTACAATGTTCCTGAAATTCTCCATAAAGTATTCCCACACAGGAATTTGGGAGCCTCATTGTGTCCTTACTGTTGTACCTTTCAAGCTTCAGGAAAACCAGCTCAAGCGTGTTGCCACGTCACGGCAGCCACTGAAAATGCAAACAACTGTTATTGACCACCTTGTGGCTCTACAGAGAAATGTAGTCAGATATTTGAATCTCAAACTCCATTTATTGATCGTTAGTTGTTTAGCATTCGTGAGAGGGTTCCAGATGCCAATACAGACTGTCACCAGGAAATGCCGAGTATTTCAAGTTTTGAAAGTTGGTCTGGCCAGATTTAATGGAATGAGTAAGTAAATCTGCATCGCTGTCCAGTGGGGGAAGGAAAGGGAAACTCATGAGAGGTGGTTCTTCTCATAGTTCTCTTTCTCTTCTGTGTTGATAATGAATGTCTTAGAATTGATGTGGTTTCTTTTATGGAAAAGGTTCTAGGGAAAGGATTTCTTTTCTAGAAAAGGTTTGCTGTGATTTGGTGCCCTTTTATGCCCCCCCCCCTACAAACCACTACATCACTGCTGCCCTCAGAATCTACTGCCTGCATTTTTTAATACATTTAAAAGTCATCAGAGCAAGGCAATCCGGAGGTGCTGATGTGACCAAAACATATTTATGGTGGTGTTCTCCTCTTATGATCACTGCAATGCAGGTCAGTGCATGTGTTATTCATCAGGTACTTTACAAGGAAGTTTTAATACACTATGTTACATACCCTTTTTCCACTTTTTTTTTTTCTCCTACAGCTTGCCTGTTAAGAAATCTTCATGACTGATGCCTATTCATCATTTTTATTGTTCTTTCCCATTGTTCCCAGGAGGTACAATGTTATATTAAATGCATATGCTATTCCAAACGCTTCTGATGATTTTTAAATTGGAAATGCTTTGGATTTTACACTTAAAAGTTTGGAAAAAGACCTTAAAGATTTCTTTTCTTCTCAAGACACATCCAGGAAGAATCTTTTTCCCACCTTCACTCTCCTTTTCCTTTCTCTTCATGGCTTCACAGTTAGAAAAATAATTCACTTAATCATTTTTTCCCCTTCAGATCTAGGGCGCTTTCCTCTTTATTTTACTTTTTGATGCTGCTGCTGCTCATCTGTGTTTCCTGACCCCTCAGAGGTTGTATGCTAAGCTTCCCTTGCCAGTACTAATGCTTGTTAACACACTGGACTGAGAGTATGCAGAATAAAATATATGTTAATAGATGGGAAGGGTCCCAGAGGTCTTGCTGCTCCCCCTCTCTGGCACAGGAGACACTCTGTCTGCATGGCTGCTCCTCTTCCTTCCCCTGAAACAACCAGTCTGTAACATCAGGAGGAAAATACACAAATTTGCACAGAGGAACATCTGCTAAGTTCTTCCCTTAGTCATCACGTGCATGAATAAAAATCAGCTGAAAATAGGCAATAAGTTGACCTTGAAATTGAACAACCTTATTTTTTTTTTTCCATAGTTAAACAGTGTGTTTGTACTCAAATGCTGGAGCCAGTGGTAGATATTTCTCTTTGCTCAAATTGTGGCCTTCCAGGGCCTGGAGGGAGCCTATACCAAACATGGAGAGGGATTGTTTACATGGACAAAGGGGGATGGCTTCAAGCTGAAAGAAGGTAGGTTTAGATTAGATATATGGAAAAAATTCTTTACTCTGAAAGTGGAGAGACGCTTCCACCATCCCAGGCTGCCCAGAGAGGCTGTGGCTGCCTCCTGTCTGGAATTGTCCAAGGTTGGACGGGCTTGGAGCAACCTGGGATAGTGGAAGGAGTCCCTGCCCATGGCAGGGATGGAACTGGATGAGCTTTCAGGCCCCTTCCAGCCCAAACCATTCTGTGATTCTATTATTGACAGCAGTGAATTTTTTGAGTTAACATTTTTAATTTGCATGGTTCTAAACTTGAGGACACGGTTAACGATGAACATAGTTGTGGTGCTGGGTTGATGATTTGACCTGGTGATCTTAGAGGACTTTTCAAATGATTCAATGATTTTTTTAGTTTGTGTCATGTAGGAGAAGGGAATACAGGTGACCTTGTCCCTGATTAGTAACAGCTGTGTTAATTACCCA
>VYXD01000750.1:27119-59632 GCA_013397195.1 Hylia prasina
GCTGTGTTAATTACCCAATGCAGCCTCAACCCTGATGAGTCACAGCTGTATGCAGTAAAGGGAAGTGTGATAAAAGGGAGTGGGTGAATTGGTGAGGGGGAATCATGGAGGAGGAACTTGGAGGATCATGAACATGACGCTCATGAAGAAGCAGGATCCTGGGCAGAGAGAATCCCTGCTCTGGGGTCAGTGTGGGTGTGCCGTCAGAGCCTGTTGTTGGAACCTGCAGTCACAGTCTGGCTGGGTAAAAGCTGCACTCAGAGGCTGCAAACTGATCCCTGCAGGCAGAGTTCAGCAGGAAAGAACCAGCAGTCAGAGGCTGCAAGGGAAACCTACAGCAGGAGCTGCTGCAGGCAGGGTCAGGGAATGGTTGGAGGCAGGATGGCTGAGCTGTAAAGAGGAATGAACCAGGGCCCTTTTCATGCTGTGCTAAACAAGGAGTCTGTGTCTGGGCTCATTTCTACCCTCTAACAAGAGGGCTGATGCAACAATGTCCTGCCTGCTGTCACTTCTAGCACAGGAGTCAGTTATTCAGGATATACAGTGGTCCATCTTTGCAGTTGATTTCTATGCTACAATGGACTGTAAAAAACTGAACTGGAAGTCTATGGCATGTATGCCAAAATTGCCTGTTGTCCAGCTTAATAGCACTAAACAATGTAGTTTAAAGGTAGATCTGGGTTTGTTTATATGACACTTTCAGCAGAAAAATCTGCAATTTCTGTGCTAAAGACCTTGATTAAAGAAATCAGTTGCTATTGAAGGGAATATCAAAAACTCGTTCAAAATTGCCAGCAGAGCTTGATGCTCCCTTGTATTGTTAATTAGCGAATACAAATTTTAAAGATGACTAATTCAGGAATATGACAAGGTGTGGGAAAATAAAATGTCCCTAGGAGCATCCCAAGGCAAGAATGAAAAAAGTAATTTTATTCACGGATGCCACCAGGCAGTAGTTTGTATCCATCCATAAATGCAGGTGGATATAGGCTGTCTTGGGATGCTTTATTCTGGGAGCAAGGATCAATACAAAGCTGTGCTGACTCCCAGGTGAGTGTCAGGACTGCGGGAGCAGCTTGTGCTTCCACTGATGCTCTTCTTCAGACTCTCAGATTTCCAAGCACCGGTGTGGCCTCAGTAGGCAGGCGAGCAGTTTTCCACTTACACTGACAATAGCAGTGTAAAAAGAGAAATACTGTTTATTGTTGTCCCCATATGGCTTGGCAGATCCCCTGTTTGCTTTGATACCAAGGTAGTGCAGCTGCACATCCTACGTGAATTTACATCTAGGGCAGCTTTGCCCTTCAAATATAAGCGCGACGACTGAGCTCTGTGATGTGTAATAATTTGTTTTGTTTTTCTCACAATACCTGCCTTGGGAAGTGAACAGTGTGGAGTGTGCATCCTAAATCAAACACTTATGAAACCTTGTTATTCCATGAATGGATACTTTCCTAGTTTATTACACATCATCTCAGCAATAAGGTTGAGATTTTATTGAATGTATACATTAACTTACTTGAAAAATATTCATGCAAATGTTGCTCCCATTTGTCTTCCAGAAGGCAGTTAATGTCTCTCTTCCTCTGGTACCAGGTAGTCTACTGGGACATAAAAATAATTAATGCCTTGGAAGCACTATCTCACAGAATGTTATGTTTGTTTTATTTAAGGGGAAACATTTCTACTACAGGTTAAAAAAATCAGGTTAAGATTTGTGTTCCCTGGAGATAATTCAGGTGCTTTAGCAGAACCTGTCTGCCTTTCTCTCTGAGTATAGGCTGGTATTGCTGCTGCATGCAGCAACAGGGATTTTGGACAATATCAGGATGTCAATATCAGGTTCCCATATATCCTTCTCAGTTCTTCAAAATATTTATTGGACAGCATGCTCTCAAAAGAGCTGGGCTTCCCCAATGCTCAACTTTGTATTAGGGAACCTCTTGTAAGTATTCCTATTCTTCATGTTGGTGTATTTAAAAGAAGGGTTTGTTTCCATTTTTAAGGAACAATTAACAATCTAGGTAATGATAGTCTAACCTTTATTTTCTTTGGTGTGAATCTGTGGTTGCACTCGACTTTTTGCTCCAATCTGCTGCTTCCATTTGTGATTGAGCTGAAAATACCTTACAGGAAAGAAAGTATTATGTACATCAGTTGTGAGGGGAAGATGGAAGCAAATTCTGCTTGAGAGTAAAAATATTAGAATGCATCTCTGTCTGAAGGTGACTTTTGGAGCTGCCCTGTTTTGGGTGTACTTTATGAATACATCAGAATATCTGGTGCAGGGGAGGGTAGGTGGACGTTGTGGTTGGAAATGCACAGAACTAATACTCATCTGCTGTCAATTTGCCCCAGAATTACTCTGCCTGCAGTAAAGCAGGAGCAGCATCCCCCAGGCAATGCCCAGTCAGCTCTTTAATTTGGGTGCAACTTAAAATTGTCTAAATAGAATCCATATTTATGATTTAAACAGAGAGGGAACTATGTTAAGGGAACTACTTGGGGCACTCAAAGCTTTGTTGTAAAACTGCCAAATTAATTTTGTATCTGACATATTACATTTTCAGTGTCTGGTCTGGTCTGTCAACAGGCTAAATTCTATTCTAATGCAGATGAAAATCAAGTGGAACTAGCCAAACACCAGAATGCTTTTGTCTTGATTTCCTCTGACTCTCTTATACCCCATTCTAGGGATGACTCTTGCAGGCTTAATGGATTTGGTTCCAGGGAATGTTTCTGTTGTAAAACAGAACCTTTATTCATCCTCGCTTGAAAACATCTGGCAGGCTCGTAGTCATTAGTATAGATAAATCCAAATCACACCTGTGAGATGCTCTCCGTGCTCTGCAGCCCCTTTTGTGCTCTCCATATTAAAGAATTAGATTCAAAAAGAGTCTACAGAGACATCTGCTAAAGTGGTGCTGAAGTTGCCCAGACCAACACCTAAAAATGTCTGAGAGTGACATCAAGCTTTCACATCAAATATCTTTTCACATCAAATATCTTTGATGTGAAAGGATGCGCCTCACGTGGGCCGTGTTTAACAGAGTTTGGTGACCTTGTGCTGGGGCAGCCTGGGTCAGTGCATGGAGTGATGCTCTTGCTCTGCTGCTTTCTCAGAAAGAAAAAAAAATGGTGAAAAAAACCAGATGGTGAAAAGAGGTAAAGAAATACTTAGTCGAAAAATATGAGCTATTTACAAAAGGAATTCAGGAAATGACTTGTTAAGTCACAAGTGTGTTTATATCCTCTTGTTCCAACCATATAAACCTCTGGCAGAAGCAGTTCTGTTCAGTGCTCTGACATTGCCCTAAAAGTTAACCTGAGATCCAAGGCCCTAAACCAGCAAAAATTAAGATTAAAATTATGCATTTTTCTCTGAATTCACAGTGACGTCAGACACTGGTTTTACGTGTAAAAAATATTTAGCAGCAGAACAAATATGGTTTGGACCCCCAGGAAACATTGTCTTAAGGATCCTGCATTGAATCTATGAAATCCAGTATTTATATACATAAGTAAGTAAATTTTTATACATATATATAAGTAAAATAAGTTATTTGTGATGCCACGGTGAGTAATGCTAGTCATATGCTAGTTATAGTGATAAATGTAAGTTAATATTAAACAAAGAAATAGAAATAAACAAAATTACATTCAAATTATAGCCATAAAATTACTTGTGACATGACCTCTAAAAGGTATTAAAATCCCCACCCAAAATCTGAACATGTGGGCTTGTATGTGAAACTATGCCTGCAAATATACAACTCTCAGTGCTGAAGAAAAACATTTTGAATATATTTTACACATGTAAATTTAGTCTGAAGACTGTAATATATAAGCTGCCAAATGATGTGAAGAATTGGCTGCTGTAGACACTGGAAACAAAGCAAAATGGATGTGCTGAAGTCGTAAGAATAATAATAGCCACAAGGACAGAATGTGATAAATCGATAGGGATCAGTGTTTCTGCTAAAAATGAGCTCAGCTCAGAATGCAGTGTGATGTCCTGAAACAGCTTTCATTTTTTATTGTTTTTAAGCAATCCCTCCTTGTTTACCATGGTAGAATTAAGTGCACTGTGCGTTGAAAGTACTTTGAATACATTTAGGCCAAAAAAGTTTAAGACAAATTAATGATGATGTATTTTCCATATATCTGTGGTAAAGAGCTTGTAATGAATGTATAAAGAAACAAGAGCCAAGATAAATTTGCAGGACAAGAGTCTAAAGAGCCCAAGATGTGCAAAAGAGGAAACATAAAAGAAATTTTCTTATGGTAATTTGACTGTTTAATTTTTGGCCTTGAAGAGTTAATAACAAGGAGTTTGGAAGCTGTAGGGAGAAGAGGGTGCTGGTTCCTGCCTTAATGCCCATAAAGAATATATTTAGATGCAGAAATCAGATTTAAGCTAGAACAAATCCATAGGTCCAAATGGTGTGTATATTCAGGATGTGATTATTTTCCAGTGATGGCTTTAGCTGAAAGGGGAATGATGGGCATGTTCAGAAGAAGATTTTGAGAGTTTCCTTTGGAGCGAGAAGCAGGAAGGAGGGGAGGGGAGGGGGGTTCAGTTTTTCTCACTGGTGAACTGCGGGGACACTGGGCAGCGTGTCATGTTGAGAACGATTTTCCAAGTTTCCTGCTGGTGAAGGCTCTTCTTCCCAGGTCTGCTGGCAGCTGAGGAGGAGCGTGAGTGGCAGCCAGGTGCAGCTCCAGAGCAGCACCCCGGACACTCGGCGCGGTGCCCGCGGTGAGCCGCGCTCTTCGTTCCGTGCCTGTCGCTCTGAGCTCGCAGGGATGGATGCAGGGTTTTCCTTGAGATGCCGAGCCACTGCTGGATGGAGGCTGCTCTTGTGCACCTCTCCCACAGTGCTGCTGACCTGTTTTAATTCCTTGCTCTTCAGAGTATGACTTTGAAATCTGCTGTGATGAATCCAAATTAGTGAGGCCTGCTGGAAGATTTCACAGCTGGAGTCCTTTGCAAGAAATTCTTTCTCTGAATTATGCTCAGGGAATGGACTTTCAGGTAGCTTTTCTTTCTTTTTTTTTTTTTTTTCCCCAGTATTGTTGCTTAAAAGTTCAGCTTCAAATGTTCTGTATACAGAAGGATCTGGTGCAACTGCTACAAAGCAAAGATGGATAGATGTAGTCCAAGAAAATCCATGACTCTTTGGATTGAAAGAATCAAAAAAGTAGCTGTACTACTCCTTAGACTGCTGTTCCTGTAAACTTCAATTCAGCTTTATTCTGAAAGTTGAAAAATAAGAGGTTGAATACATTTTGTAGAAGGACAAATCAATCTTGCTGCTTCAGTGGCCTTGCAGGTTTTGTATTTCCTGTTCCCAAGATCACCAGTCTTGTAAAGGACAGGAGAAGTCAGTCAAGCTGCCCAAACAATTCCATGTTACTCCTATGATCAGTCATACTCTCAAATTGCTGAGTTCTTAAACCTTAGTTGAAGTAAGTAACTTGATTAAAGATGTTAAGTTTAGCCTAGATATTCACACTTTATTTTAGAGCCATTGAAAATATACAAATTGAACATAAGACAGCAAATTGGAATCACTTGCATGGTTTAAACGTTTTGTTACAAGTACTGATTGAAACTCTCCTGTAAAAATAAACATTTTAGTTATTGGACAGAAAGTGACACATTTACTCTAAATGTCATATAACCCCCACAAACTACAGCCTTTAAAGTGATGAAGGAAACTTAAGTTTTTCGATGAACTTCAAAGAGGGTTGAGAGGGGAGAAAACTGGTGGGCATCACCCCCAGCACGTGACCAGCTCTGTCTCCATTTGGAATTACCTTCTTGTCTGAGATCCAAAGTCTGTCTTGATCACTGAATGCTCTTAAAAGTGGCTGGAGTTGGCAGGTGAGTGAGAGTAGCTACACTGCCATCCAGCCCTGACTGCATGTTTAATTTGGTAAATAAGTGAGTTGTGAGAACATCCAAATATCGATTACAATCTGTGGGAACTGGCTTTTTCCTTTAGGTGGAATGAGATCCTTTGATATGTTCCTCTGCCAAACATTGGGGATCATCAGGCTGCTGTATTTAAGTTTCATACAGCTTAGTGATATTTTTCTCCGCAGAAGTTATTTTATATGTTAATGTAAGCACCCATATGCAGAATTTGGAATTAATGAAAACCAACCTCCAAATTTTAAAAACTTAAGGAGATTAAATTTGCAGTTACTTAATTATGGTCTATGAAATATGCAAAAAAACCCCTCTGAGGTTTGAGCAAAGTTTTTTTACAAAAAAAATAGAAATTTTATAGCAGTAGGTGCTTTCAATTATCCAGAGTTTGATTTATAATAGGGGAAATAGCCCTTTAAAAATTTGTTTCTACTGTTAATAAATAATCCAGAGCTGAAGCTTCAATTTTCAGGAGAGCAAAAAATAGATTATATTAATGAAGGGCTGAGAAAATAAATTTTCACTCTCTTGGAAAAGGAACAGATTGTGTCTCTTAATGACTTTGCATTTGTTCAAATGATTTTGTAGCCAGTTCGGAATGGATCTGAATTGTATCAACATTTATTATTATTACTAATATATGGACTATATTAAAGCAAAAGTATAAAAATGAAGGGTTGATACTGAGGGAATGGAGTATGTGCACACACACCTCAAAATGATTAAGAATGCATCCAAACATTCTGGCCAAAATGAGCCATATCCTCCTTAATTTTCTGTTGTTGTTTTTTCCCTAGACAAACTAAGCTGAAAAGAGACATTGATTTAATTTGGTGAGGGATGTGTTGTCTGTCTGATGCCTTGTTTTCTGCTTGCTCGTGTCTTGCCAACAATTATCTTGTCAAGAGGCAATGTAGGCAACAGAGAAGCAGTTACAAAACTTCTGATAAAGTTTCCACTGCAATAAAACTTGACCTAAAAACAATCATGTTATTATTTAAAGAATTTATGTGCTTGTTTCCCTGTAAAACAAATATTGCCTTTACAATTGACATTTTCTGGACCTGAATCCCTGCAAGTTAATGCAGATCATGGCACAAAACAGAATTAGACCTGAAATGAAGATTAATTAGAGAAACATGGTCTAGAGCTGTGTCTGTGCTGTTTTTCGGTGCTGTTTGTGGAAAAAGATGTAGCTGGAATGCTCTTGCCCTCATGGTGTCCTTGTGGGACTGGGCACAGTGATAGCTGGGAGCAACTTGGGACATTCCACCCAGCTGCCCTGCCAATGCAGCAATATATGTAGGAAGGAGCTATCTCTTTTTAGACTGTTATTGATTAGTGTAATCAGCTTTAAACTCTGAGCAATTGTTCTCCATCTGTTTTAGCTTTAAAGGTTTTTGTTTCTTGCTCAGATCAAAGAAAGCTCCAGTGTCCAGAAGATGATCTGTTTCTTTCCAAAAATAGCTGTTGGAAATATCATCTCTCCCTCCAGTCCTTGGCTTGTTTATACCCTGAAATCATCTCGGGTGAAACACTGCTGGTACTTTTGCTGTGTGTAGCTATTAAGAAACTCTGCAGTGAGCAACTGAGGATTTGTTTAAACTCTGGGATATATGTATGTCCACACGTGCCACGTATAGAGGCTCTAAATGTATGTCTGGGTCACTGTGAAGCCTAAAAATCCCTTCAGACATTGAATTTCTTGATGCAGTGACATATCAGACTTGGCACCACCTCTACCCATTGGACGCCCTTAGGGGGGGAAAAGGATCCTCTTCTTCCAGATGCAGCTTCAAACGCTGCAGAACCATCAAAGTGGGAGTGAGCAAGATTGGGCAGCCCAGAGGACTGGGAGATTTGGTCTTCTCTTGGCTTTAGTGATGTGGAATATCCTTTGATTGTAGCAAGCTTTAAAGATTTTATAAAAATATCTATGTCGGCTCTCAGGCAGTGAGCTGGCTTGTTGGGGATAGAATTTTGGCTGGAAGATGTCTTCTGTGCTTAGATGCAGTAAATGTGAGGATGTAGGCTAAAAGGCAGAATGAGATTGAATTTTAGCTCTTGGATTTTTCTGTCAGAAAGATCTGGAAACTGATTATGCATTCAATAATGCTGAGGCACAAGATGGCTGAAGCACTTTCTTTGCTTTTGTAGTTCTTTTGTAAAGGTTACAATATCATCTTTTGGAACTAGTTCAGACACTCTGGGTTTTATTTCCATTTAATTCAACAGCAAATATTGAAAGTATGGATATGTTATTTGCCTTAAGTTTGAGGGTATGGGAGAGGCCTTGTGTTTAGTGAGAAAAGGAAAAACTTTTATTAGAAAGTTTGTATCTCTTAATACTTGCAATGTGTACAAATTAAAAAAGTTATTAGATCCTCTCTTAAATAAAGAAGACATTAGTAGTGTCACAATGAAAATACTTTTACCAAAGCTGTGATTTTGCAGTTTTTGCTGAGTTATGATGACATCATAACTCATGTTTTATTGTGGTGCCAGCTATGAGTTTATTAAAAAGGGGGGGGGTTAGTGATGCTTATATTCATATTGTACTGGCTTTTGTTAGTAATTCTAGAAAATTGTTTCTCTTTTTGTTGAACGGGAGTTTGAGACAAAAATTACAGAATAGTTACCACCAGGTCTGCACACAAAATACGCCCCCATTTCTTCTGAAGACAGAACTGAATTGTGACATTCAGTTCCAATGGCACTAAATCACAATGGCACTAAATCATTAAATTTCAATGTGTGGTGTTCTCCAGTAGCATTTTTGATGATTAATTTCTGATACTTGCCAAATTACTGGGGCCATAACCATTTTTCTGATCTGTATTTTATTTTCAGTGTCTTGTGCAATGTGACCTTGTCCCTTACTTCTGAACATCGTGTTGTGGCTCTAATTCAAGTGCCATAATAATAATAATAATATCAGTTCTTTGTTAAAATTAATCCAAAGATGATTGTGAGTAATGACTGACTAAGAAAATAGCAATGGGTGTTCGTAACAGCTCATGAGAAGAAAAAGAAGAAAAATGTTAAGTAATTTGTGAACTTTTCTGCCCATCCTCAAATATTCATGGAAGTTTGTGGGAAATGGGTGCTGGCATCCCATTGCCATGGTGACCAACCCTTTGTGTGACACGTGTGAGTCGGTGTAAAGCAGAAACCTGGCCATACCTTCAGCTGCTGCTTTTGCTTACATTTATATGGGCTCTGAAGGAAATGTTTTGCTTTCCCCATTAGCCATGAGGATTGTGCAGCAGCAAAAGCCACAGGAAGGTGTAAGGGGAAGGTAGACAAACATGGGAGGGAAAAAAAATATCAAGGTAAGTATAAATTTTGGTTGTTATTCACAAATTATGGAAATGCAGATTGTGGCTGTCTGCTGTCAGAATGAAGATGCAGAAAACTTTATATTGGGTGGTATAGGAACCTTCCAGTTGACACTAATGCCAAGGATGCCATTGCATCGTGTCAATAAAAAGTCAAGACCAGGATTTATGCCATACCTTTAGTTTTCATTGTTATGGGGGTCTCTTTGTCTAAAATTTGGCTTCTGCTCAAATATCTAATTTTTTTTAACCTGCTTGATTTATAATTTTAAAACTGCATGAAAATACTTTGAAAGACATACTAGAGGCTATAGTATTTATAGCAAAGCAGGGAAAGGTTAGTTTAACTGGGTAATGTTGCTTTCTGGTTTGGGTCAGTCAGTCTCTTCACCCTCCCACATTTTTTCTGAGATGTCAGGTGGTGGAATAAGGACTGTGCTCTCCAGATTCACTGATTTATTTTGTTTGTCCTTCACACCCTCTTCAAGCAGTGCTGCAAACAGTGGGAGCAACGTGAATCAAAAGAAGGGATAATACAGAACAGATGATGTGGTTGAGTTGTCTCTGAAACCTTGCCACTAAAGCCCAAGGTGAAGTGTGGCTGTGAGACTGGGTAAAGCCATCCCAGATACCTCCTGCAGTGCCCACTGACCTTCACACAGCTGCAGCACTCCTTGCTGTCTTAAGTAACTTTCCTTCTTTCCTAAATATTTGAACTTTTTATCTTACATCAGTGCTTCTGAGTGCTTTGTTGCATAGCCCCTGTTTTATTGTGGTAAAACTACTGATATTTTCATTGGTGTTATTCACTAACACTAAGTGTCAGTATTAGCATTTTGTTAAAACAAAATCCTCACTACTTATATTGTCCTTATATTGAGAAGAAATCTTTGAGACGGGGATATTTTAGCTAAATAAGTGTGAGTTTTCTTTCCGTACAGCAGGGATGTGTTAACTATGGTTGGCGAAGAACAGCAGTGTGCTTTCAGCTTTCCTCTGAGCTTTGGTTCTCCCTGTGCAAAGAAACAAAGTAGGAAAAGGTCTCAGATCCCTCTTTGTGGGATGGAAAGAGGGCAGGGCAGAAAAATGTGTGGTCTTGTTCCATCTCCCTGCACTCACCTCTTGCTCAGTGTGTCAGCTTGGAAGTCTGTAAAAATAGATTTCTGCTGTGTCAGCTTGTGTCCCCTTCAAATGTCAAAGTCAAACTCTACTTCTGCCTTCTAGTAAATAATTTCTATGTGTGAAACTCTCCTCTTCTACTGGGACCTTGTATCCTTTGGTAGAGACGCACCCTCCAGAGGCGTGTGTTTGAGAAATGAACAGCAGGCTGCTGGCTGCATGGGATAGTAATTAATATAATTATATCTTTATAATAATAATAAATTTAATAATTAATTAATATCAATTAATACTTGCTCCTTTTGAGGCCATTCTGCAATTAAAATTCAAGCCAGAGGGCTGACACAAGGTTGGGGTTTCCAGTATGTGAATACTATATCCAGTGTCTGAGGTGACACCTCCTTGTCACAAGGCTCCCCCTTTTAGCATTTGTAAGGTTACAGGCTGCTTCTTTTAGAGCTTCTTCTGCAGGCACCTCCAACTCTATTCCTAGAGAAGAGCTCCCAGGAAATTTGGGATCTGGACTTTTTGGGTGTTTATTTGGATCCTTTCTTTCTGGATTTCCCCGCTGGAGAAAGTGTGGTGCTATGTAAAAGCAGTGGGAATGCCCAAAATGCAATGCAAAGGAGAAAAAAAAATAAAAAAAGAGGAAGCTGTAAACCTAATATGAGCTGATGTAAGCTGCCAAGGAAATGGCAAAGGGGTAAGAAATGGAATAATTTTTTCTGACAAAAAAATGAAAGGCAAATATAAGGTAGAGGACTGTGCTAGAACCCTTTGCACTCTCTCCTAAATCTGCTTTGTCTTTATGCTTGTAGCGAGGTCTTCCCTGGCAGCGTTTGTGAAGGGTATTTTTTTGTGAAAAGCCAGTTTAAGAAATGAAGCAGTGTGGAAAGTGGAATTACCATGAATTTTTTCTTTCTTCTGCCCTGATCAGATTCTGTTTCTCTCTCTGGCAGTCCTGCCAGTTACAGAGCACGACAAGCAACTCAGATTTGAAGATGTAGATTTTTTTTCTTTTTCTGTCGAGGTTTATGTTAAAGGTAGAAGTTTAGAGGGCACCAATCAGGGAATTTTACCCTAACAGACAATGTGATGGCAGCCACGTGCTATTGCCAGCCAGCCACCTCCAGTTCTACCTCATCCTGTAAAACACACTAGCAGCAGCATGTTTCGCAACACCAGTGACAATTTATGAGGAAAAAAAAATCTTGCTAGTCTTTAATTATCTATCCTGAGATATTAGTTGCATGCTTCTACTCACTCCCACCTTTATTCCTTTGTAACAAAGAACCTTTGCTGGATAATGAAACCATAGCAAGGTAGGAGAGCTGATGTTTCTGTGGGTATATGTTATGGCACTGCTGAAAATTAAGGCTGGAAATTAAGTAATTAGAAACATTTGATGCAGACTGAGCTCTTGAGGTTTGCTGCAACCCACTGTTTTCTAGCTACCTTTTATGAAGCAAGAGCATCACTAGAGATAGTCTCCTATAAAAAACAGGCTCTTTGGTTCTCCTGTTTCATCACTGCACCATGTGATCTGTCCTGGCCATGCTGAATAATTTAGGTAAATCATGCACACTGTGTGACTGCAATCTGACTGAAAATAATTATTCACATGGTTATTGACTAGCACTGAAGTATTGACTGCCCTCCTAATGGAGCTGTTGTGATTCCCCTCAAGTTCTGCTCTCTGCCTCTAATTATTTTGTCTCCAGGTCCTTCCCAGAAGTCGTGTGTACAAAGGTGGAAGCAGAAATGGTGCTTGATATTTATATTCGGTGTGATCCTTTGCAGGCAGTTGTTGTAATACAGCTCAGGAAAGCTGAGTGTCACAAATAATCACCTGGGAAGTTGGGTTTGAGCTTCTTGTAGGTGGGAGAGCCCAGAGCTTAGTGTGGCAGCTCACGGGGGCAATAGGGGAGCACGTAATACAGCAGAGAGATAAATCATTCAGATTTTATGCAATAATGCATAGTAGAAAGGAGGAACCAAGGAGGAACTGATGTGAGATGGGAGAAACCAGAACACTCCATTACATTCGTGGTAGGATTAAATTTAGGAGCAACCTGGGGACTGTGCTGCTTAATTAAGCCTAACAGTGTTAAGAGAGCTGTAGCTGGACATGCAGCTGCCTGCTGATGGAAGAAGTCAGGAACCCAAAAAACTTCAGAAAATCAGCAGGAAGAAAACACTTTGTTGCTGAAGAATTGAGGCAAAAAGGTCATCTGGCTGGAATTGCAAGTGAATAGCAAATTAACTCTTTGTTCTTGACTTCTTTTCCTGCAAGGTTCTGAATAGGAGTGACTCTTTGTTCCTTCAGTTTTTCCACCACTTATTTGAACTGAAATGATTTCTGTGTGCAAGTATTAATTCTGCACATATGTTGGATGGAAAATTTTAAATGCATAGGAGGTGAACCAGAAAATGCCACATTTTTCAGCCTGTTTCATTTATATGTTTCAGTGATGTGCAGTCCTGAGGAAAATTTGATCTAAAAGTGTAACTGTGCTTTTTTTTCGGGGGGGAGAAGGAGAAAGTGGCTGAATTTATTAAAGATGTTTGAAATACGGATATATTTCAAAAATCCTCATGTCTGATCCCTTAAGGTGATTTTTCAGTGAGTTTTTATATCTTTTATGTTCTGTAAGTATGTTATGCAGCTATATCAGGCAGAACTTAAAAACATAGACATGTAAATAGTGTGAAGAGAAAAACATTGTCAGAGTTAAGCTGCTTAATAATAGAAAGACTGGTAAAAATAATCAGTATACTTTAAAGAGCTTAAATTTGCCACTTTATATTTCCCTGTGCATAATGTGCTGGTGCTGCACTGGAAACTGGAGGAGTTGTGGAGCAGTCTGAAATCTTCTATGGAATTTAATTCCTGTGTATTTCCCTGTGTGGAGAGCAAAACCCTCCTGGAAGGCTGTGAGCTCTGACTGCACACAGATGATGTGCTGCAGGAGAGAATTGATTTTGTCAGAGACATCTACAGAACATATGCAGAGAGTCTTCAGCACCACTGCAGCTGGCAGAGAAGACAGTAAAAGACTGTTATCCCAGCGTTGCTCCAGATTAACATGGTGAAAGAGTTGAGAAAACAGGGAGCTGGGAAATCAGCACTGAGTTTTCAGCCCTGAGGAAATGGGGCTTTTGGAACAGCCTGTGCTCCATCCTGAAAGGTGTTCTGGAGATCTCTAAGCAGGAATTATCCCAGACTCTTCTGGGAGAAATCACTCCTCTGCATTTCATTCCTCAGGCCTGTCCTGTTGGGACTCAGACACCTCAGGATTTTGAAAACAGTTCATGCCCTATTATGCTAGGATTGCTGCAACAATGCAGGATAATTTGCTGTAGGATAATAATAATATCTTATCCTACAGCAAATTGCATTTTAATAAATAAAAATAATCCTCCTATCTCTACATCATTGTCACAGATGAGACCTGGAACAGTTTCCAGTTCACAGGTCCATATAGACACTTATTGCTCTGTAATGAAAATGATGGAGTGTCTAAAATATCCCCGAGTGTCTGTTTTGAGCTTAAGCTTGTTAAAGTGGAGAGTAAACAACATGCGAGCTGTTCACAACAATTTTCAATTTATATGCTGCACTGAGCCAAAACAAAGGTATTCCAGAAGTTTTAGCCATGGTTAGTCCTCCAGCAATAACTGCAGCTTGACATCTCCCAGACCAAGAGTGAACAAGAAATGGCTCTGTGTAGGAGCTCCAACTTTTAGCTGGGTTTTGAGGCTGCTTTAAAAGAGTGAGATGGAATGGGAAAAGGGAGAAACTTGGAAGACTCTGTTATGATTAGAAGGCAAAATGGATCTCTGGGTTTATACCGATGTGAATGCAGGTTGGACACCTTTTGCTGCTGGCGTGAGTTTGGAGTTGCACTGGTTTAGGTGCTGACTTGTGTGTGCTGTATTAAACATGCTCTCACAGACAGTGGGAAGTGCCTGAAGTGCATGACAGAGTCCGTGAGAATTGGCATCCTTAGGGGACTCCCTCCCTGCTCTCATGATTTCACTGCTTCATTTATTCACTAAATGACTGTTTCTCTGTACAGCTGGGATAGACACTTGAGGGGCAGCAGATCCCTGTGCTTTGCTGTTCTCCAGGCAGCTGAGCCTTCTGCTCCACTCACCTGCTCCATGCACCAATAACTCTTCTGGCAGCCATAGCCAGGAGCCACAAGATTATTATATTTTTTTTAATAACACCTATAATGTTTAATTTTTTTATGCACCTGAGTTTTTAATTCTACATCTGCCAGGTATCGCTGGAAACCATTATAACAATATCTGTGGTAAAATAGAAAAAAAGGAACAATAGGATTTCTTTTAAAGTATGCTTTCAAAACTGATGTTACTGCAGATGAGTTCTGTCTCACAGCTAGTTGCAAACAAGATGACTATTCTGATGAGATTTGTATAAAGCTAGTGACTTCTGTGATGAGGGCAGAAATTTTAATTATAGAGAAATGCATACTGCTTTATTCCTGCCTTTGTTAGAAATCCTAATTTTTTACTTTTATAAATGCCTTTTCTTACAGTCTTTTAATGGGTTGTAAAGTAATTGGAGATAAAACATTTTTTCATAATAGAAATAAATGTTAAGGAAAAAAAATCATCTAGGCAAGTCCATAGGTAACGCTGGTAGTTTCAGAGGTGTCTGATTGAAACTAGGAAAATGAGACAGTTTTTTCTCATGTTAACCAGAGTCCAGTTTGCATCTGGACAATTAATGTAAACTCCAGGGTTCTGAAAGTGTTGTTTGTCCTGTCTTGCCTTGAGCAGTTGTCAGGGCTACAACTGAAGCACTTCCTCTGGAAGCTTGACTGGCCAAGTAAAATTTTGCTTTCAAAAAATCTTCTTGCTGTTTTGCCTGCATTTTCACTGCCAGGAACATTTCTTGATGGTCGGTCCATGTATGACCTTTCTTAAATTCCTTGTATATCCTTCAAAAGCTTCCATAAATAGGCTTATGTAGACATCCTACTCCTTGGTGTTTTTTTTTGTAGATCTTGACTTTCATAATTTGTTGGTCCTGTTTCTAGTTAGCCAGCATGACTGGGTTTTTTAATCCCTTATATAATTGTTTTGTATTGGAGAAACATTTTATAAGATATGTGGCTCAAAAATGTGCTTGTGTGTGTGTGTATGCATCTCAAGTGAAAATTGGTTTTACCATTACCATTTAAAGTGGTTAAGATGTAGCAAGACGCTTTTTGAGATGAGATTCTTCCGGGATTGACCTCAACACAGCAAGTGTATATTAAAGTTTTATGAGTAGTTTGTACATCCTGAAACGTTAACTATCTTCTGACCAGCAATAAATATGTAATCTTGGTCACTGGGTCCTCCACAAGATCGGGTGATGGGTTTTCATGTATTATCTCTTAGAAAAAAAAGACTTCTCCTCATGATCAGGTTCAGTGGAAAATATAACCAGGTACCACTTATAAATGCTTCCCAATAATGGCTTCTAATTGGTAAATGTGTTGGTTAATAACTAATGATGTCTCATTCTTCTGAAATATTCCCTGCAAATAGCTCAGTCCAATTAAAGTGCTCGGTTTATTGATCTATGTCCTATTCTTTCTCTTTCATCTTGCTGCAGGTCTTTTCATCCTTCTTTTTACTGCTGGGATTCATCAGTTTCAGTTTACATCTGCATTTGCAAATGAGTCTGAAATACAAGCTGCTACTTGGAAGCTGGGAAGTTTCCACCAGCCTCAGTGGGTAGGCTCAAAATCTGTACTCCAAGGATGCTAAGGTTTCTGCCTCTCTTCCTACAGAGTGATTACTCACATAATTAATTAAAAAAGCCTAGTGAATGTTTCCATAAGGCACTATTCTGGCACTGTGGAAGGACCTAAATATAGCAAGTTTTATTTAAATAAGAGAAGTGACTTTTTGCTGCATTTGTTATTAAAGGCACTGCAGATAATATGCAGCATTCATTTGAGACAATCTGCCCCGTGGTCTGTGTAAATTTCATCACCACTTTTTTGGCCTATTTGCTTGACCAGTAGGAAAATACAACTCCAAAGCAGCAACAAGCACACTTTGTGAACATGGAAGCTTAAACTGATAAGAGACAAGCTGCAAGTTAGTATGTGTAGAAATATTGGGAATGTGCTGACAGCATGCCTGGGATGTTTGGCGCTTGTCTCTTTATGTGAGCAAGCCGTTGTTGCTCTGGCTGTTTGTATTTGCTTGACCTTCCTTTATCAAATAAAATCCAGAACAAAATACAATTTCTGTCTGAGACAAATATGACTGGAATCCCCAGGAAGACTCTAAAGGTCAGCTCACCTGTTTTGAAATATTGTTCCTCAGTATTCTGCAACGTCTCAGTGACATTAAACAGTACAGCGTGGAGGTTGCTAGAAGGTACCCCAGCATTATACATTTAAAGCACAAGCTTTGGACTAGAAATAAATAAATAAAAAAGATCTGTGGTGAAAGACTTCCAACTCTGACCAGTATCTGTGGAATAAGTATACTGCAGAAACTGGATTTACTTTTGTCAGCAGCAGAACTGCAGATCTGTGATGCTCCTGGCCCTTTGCTGCTGTGGTTGCACGTGGTTCTCACCAAGTCCGGGGACTATTGCTAAAGCTGACTTCCACACTTATTTTGAAAAGAGGAATGGTGGTTGCTTTATGCATAAATGGACAAATATTTGCATTTTATAATCGTTTACTTAGAGATTAGGAAAACTGAATCATAATGAGGTGCTTTTCTTCCTTTGAAATGGAGTAGAATTTTAATTAGCCTTATTTTTTGTTCAGGAAATAAGGCAACATAGGAGGCATGCTATTCTTATATATTTTTCTTCTCTTGCAGTGAATTTTATATGAGGTTTCTTAACTAATACTGAAATAATTTGTTGGGCATCTACACCCAATTTTTTCAAATTTGCCATTGTTAGCTAGTTAATTTCTATGGAGGGAAAAAGTGATAGTTCTGGAAACCAGTGGAAGGTGGGCATGTAATCACCAGAGTTCCTTCCCAGGGTTCATCAGTAAATGGGAAACCTTAAGTGAGCAGTGGGGTGAATATGTATGTAAACAATTATAGCCACGTATAGATCTGACTCTGATATTCCAGTCAGCAAGAGCAACACACTGCAGTGGAAGAGTAATTTCACTTAGCAAGCAGAGTTTGGGGCAAAAAAAAAAAGGAAATTCTGAGGGGAATTAAAGGCTGAAATGAAAGATGTTTCACTAAGTGACTGCTTCCATGTGATCACAATAAGATTATGTTTAGTTTCTCAGGAGATATGCCTATGATTAAATTTCACTCCTGAACTACCCTGGGTTCAGCACATGATTGAGTCACCTTGAATCCAATGATCATTTAAATGAGAAAAATCATGTTCAACATAAAAATAATAATTTTTACTTCATGTAACTCATTTATGACATGCCCCTCTCTGTTACACACTGCTACCAGAAACATTTCACACTGTTGGAAAATACATAGGAGTTCAAGTGTGAATGAGATTTTGCTACTTTTACTTAACTGTTCAAAGAGTTGAGTGCTAATGCTCCAAGCATATTTTTTTAAGAGGCTTTCTGTAATGCAGGGCAAATCTGAGAGAAGAAAACATTAACTTCAATATACTGTGGCAAAGGGAGCATCTGTTACTTACACCTGTGTTGTGTTTTCATGGCGTGATCATTCAGCAAGGTGCAATTTTACCTCGGAGTAGTTAAGTGTAGCTATGGGGGGAAAAGGTCATATTCCCAACATTTACAGGATTTGTTAGAAAATACTGAACAATCCCCTGTCAGGTGCTGAAGGTCACCAAGGTACAGACTAAGCTCTGTGGAGGTCAGAATCCAGGCCCTTTCTGAGAACATTCTGGTTTGAGCTGAAAAACCTTCATTAAAATGTGAGTGGCAAAGCAGAGCAGCCTCCTGCAGTTCATCTCATACTTGCACAGTGACACACTGAGCTGCTCCTGCAGCAGAGTCAGGAACACACTTCATAAGATTAAATTCTGTGGTTTTATTTTCTTGTTCTTGTTTCTCTCTCTCAGCATAATTGAGTTATGGTCTGAGTTTAAACCTCTAGTTTAGTCATAAAAAAGAGAAGAAAATAACCAGAACCAAGTGCAACCAGGCTTTGAAACTTCCAGTCTTATCAAATTTTTATCACTGGCATGAGCAGCTTGAAACACAATTAACCTGTTATCAATATCAGGTTTTATTTATCCTGGTGCTAAACCCATTGATGTTATTGATCTCCTTTAGGGCTAATCGCTCCTCTGTGTAATCTAGGAAGTTGTTACATTGCTTCTCTCTGTGGCACTGATGTGTTTCAAACTGTACATCAGGAGCAGCACAGCACAAATGGTAATAATTCCTCTGGTGAGATTGTGTGCTGGGGAGATAAGGAGAGCTCACTGTTGATTGGGAAGGAAATTCTCACCACCACAGGGTTGTGCTTCGTTCTGGCCGTGTAGGAAATATTTGCATTTCCACCCCTTGCATTTATTTTTAAGAAAAGGGGTTAAAAATGTTGTCCTAGTGATGCGTTAACATCACTAAATATTTTACTTTATGGCTGTGAAGTTAAGCAGAAATGAAATGAAGAGCATCTTGTAATGAGTAGGGGCAAGGACTTTATCAAAAATGAGAATTTATTTTATGTTGAATATAAGGTTTTAATACTTTTTCTTATCCGATGTTAGTAATGAAATACTTTGTCTTCCTTCCTCCATCTAAGTGAGAGTGTGGAGTCACACAAGCAAACTGCAGCACTAAGGTAAGTAAATTATAGAACTCGAGATATTCACTGGAATCATATATGGCAAAACCCAAGGCAGATTATGGGGTTGTCAGCCGGGAACTCTGAGCAGAGGTGGCACTGCCAAGCCTGAGATTTCTGTACCATTTTATATAAATATGCAGGGCCCAGGCCTGTTTCTGAGAGCAGTGATGGGAATCCTACACGTCTGTCTGAGGCACTGGAAAAGAGATGCATGATGATTATTATGGAGGTAATAGCTGGTATCCAACAGAAGTTTTTAGCAGTTGACCCTCCACTCTTTTAAAAGATGGAAAAGCACCCTTGAGAGGCATTTCTGCATAAACAACTCCAAAAAGTAAATGTTCATGGAAGAGCCACTATAAAAAGGATTGCAGCGGTGTTTACAGGTGATTCAGTGGCCAAATTTTTTGAGGGGGGAGTTTCCAGATTTTTATCTTCCCGGCCGTATATGGAGTGGTACAGCCAAGGATTCCACGTTCTGCTGCACAGAGGGGGAGACAAGGGAAGGATTGGCAGAGGCAGGGGGAGGGAAGGGTAAGGTAGGATCAGGGTGGATGAGGGAATGGTTGGGTTGGCAAGGAAAGGGTGGTGTAGGCAAGAATAAGGGAGGGGCAGGTAATGCAAGGTGTGGGTGAGCAATAGGGCAAGGGAAGGGGTGAGATGGAGTTAGAGGCCATAAAGAGGTTTAAAAGGGTTTGGAGACTGGAAAGCAACATGTGGCCATAAAAAAAGTGGAGTTGTAGAAGTGGTGGGAGGTCAGAGAGGTGTGGGAAGGAGTGCAAGTGTGTGAGGGAGGGCAAGTAGAGGGCAGGAAATAATGGAGGCTAAATTGGTGTTGGAGAACAGAAACCTTATCCTTATGGCAATCTGTGGCTGTATAATTTAAGGGAAGATTTAAAATAAATTACTGTTTAACTTGTAGAGAATGAGTTCAGGAGGAAAGTAAGTAAATAACTGAAAATACCAAATATTAACAGCCTATTCTCTTTCAGTTTTCCCATAAAAGTTTAATTATTTTTTAATTATTTTAATTATTTTTAATACAATCATTAAAACACAAGAGGGGACGGAAGAGAAAGAACAGGTCAAAGAACTTTTACATCAGTTAGATGCTTTCAAGTCAACAGGATCCGATGAATTTTTCTCTAGGGCATTTCAGGACTAACTAAAGCAATGTCTGTGCTTAAAATTGGGTAAAATCCCAGAGAACTTAGAGAAGGCACAAAATAAGCCTTATTTCCAATGACAGATGGAATGCAGAGAGTTTCAGGAAATATTAAGGAGGCAGCCTAATTACAGAAAAGCAAAGAAGATGCTGTAAATTTAAATGATCCATATGTATATATGTAGAAACTGAGAATTAGCTGCCGATACGAAGGTCTGTCAAGGACAAATCATGTCTCTTCTTTGACTGCTCATAGCATGTTTCAATCAAGAGCACATGAGGTAAGGGCACAGCAGCAGATGTAATAAGATTTTGGTGAAGGTTTGTGTGTAACCATGCACAGCATTTGCAAAAACAAGCAATTAGCACATGGGCTTAGGAAAATGGTGTAGAATGCACCCACTCCATACAAGGGGCAGACACTCACTCCTCCCCAGCTAAAAATAGGTATCAGTATTTTCCTGTGATGATGGAAGGGTTTTTTTCTTCATGGTTTGTCACTGTACAGAAATCTGTGTCCTGTAGGGTAGTGAATTTTGTAGCCAGGGTGTCTGAGTACATTTTTATTCCATTTCAAGTTTTACAGTATATAAGAGCTGGTGCCTCACTGATTATGAGTGAGTCAATTTGCATGTTAACTACATACAATAGGACATATGCAAACCCAAGAGCTGGTATGTCATGTAGTAGAAATGTTCTGCCCTGAAACTTTTTCTTTGTTTTGCCTTACTTTTTCTGTAGGGAGAGTCTTCAAAACAAAACAGGTCAGGCAAATTAATGACAAAACTGGCAAAACACATTTCCCTTCAGTGGTGTTTTGAGAAGGTGCCACGCTCCTGGGATTTAGCAGTACTGTCCTTTGCAATCTCTGATTTTCCTGGTTTTGGTGGTGATAGATGATTAAAGAGCAGTTAGGTTTCAATCTGAGCATGGTTTTCAAGTAGATTTGGAAAAAATGCACAAGGCCCCCGGAGTTCATATTTTCAGTTCCAGCTTGGATGCAGGGTTTGCAAAGTCCCTCAGCAACAAGAATCTGACTATTCTTTATAATTCTGAATTTTTTTTTTTACATCTCATCGCCCTGGTTTTCATGATGCTTCTGGTTTAATATAGGAGGGTTTTTTTTTCCTGTTTTTAAGAGTTCAGTGCCATTGTTGAGCTAAAAGCAAACCCCCAGGCTAATGACCTTAACAAAATCCATGGGCATGCTTGTTCTGGTGGTAAGAAGCATCCTTTGAGACTCACCTCTTTCATTTTGGATCATATTTATTGCTATTATTATATGCCATAATTGTCCTGACTTAATTCCTCCGTGCCTTGGAGTGTTGCATCACTGGGAAGAAGGCATACTTAGGAACTGAGTCTGAAGCCAGTTACCTACATAATTTTCTGTTTTGTAGGAAGTAGCAGTTTGCCAGGGACACCTTGTTGCCTTCAGAGTCATAAACTGACTTACAGATTTTGACACTCAGATGCTGTGGTCCCAGGAGAAAATGCCCTTACCTGTCTCCTGGGCAATCAGCTGGAAACATCTCCCACGAAGGTGGAAAGTGTCTCTGAGCAGTACCTTGGTGTCCTCAAATTTCACTGTAGGATTGGTCTACCAGGAGAAGTTTCCTTCCCCTGAGTTTGTGGTTTCGACAGGGGCACTACCGCATATCATTGGAACTGGAAAAAAGGTTTAAGTATAAAAAGGTTTAAGTATATCACTCAGTGAAACCCACCAGATGCATTATTTCTTTTAGATTAAGCTTTCTTTACAATATATGGGGGGGGTTGCCCCTTTCTTAAAGAAGGGGAGACTTATGTTCTCAGGAAGAACAGATTTGTTTAAATAAAAGCAACTTTATTAAGTTCCACTGTATAATAAGGATATAATGTCTAAGCTATACCAGGCTCCACACAAAGTCCCCAGCCCTTTGTCTCTTCTTGTCTTCAGTGATTTAAGACTTAAAGTGAGATTAAAAAAACCTGTTTATTTTTGAACATTTCTGTGCTGTTCATTAGTAAAAAGAAGTTTTGGTAATTAGGCTATGATGACAGGAGCTAAATATGCATCAAGAAATCCCATTAATCTCTAAAAATGTAAATGATCTTTTTAGTAGTGTTTTCATTCACTAATACTTATATCAAATTAATAATATCACATCGTAACTGCCAAGTTTCTTCTCTCCTGTGTAAGAGAAGTGGGAAATGGTATTATTGTAATTCTGCCTTTTTACAGAAGTAAAAGCTGAAACAAGCAAACTCAAACCCAAGTAAACAACAAAAAAAAAACCAAAAACCCTGAACAAGAAAATTCCCTGAGCTTACATGGCACAGTGGGTTCCAAGAAGCATTGGTATCAGTAGCCATTGCCCCTGCAATCAGCCCCTCACAGCATATACAGGGCACAATCCATAAGCTGCTATTTGCATAGATTGGGAATAAAGGAAGATTGATATTCAGCTGTTACTGGCAATATTAAAAAATAGTGGGCTTAAGGTGGCTGACAACTTCAGAAGGCCAAGAGAAATCCAAAAGGAATTGCATCTCTTAGTGACATTGATGCAGTGATGTAAAGTAGTATTAGAAGTACTGAAATTAAAGGCACATCTCCCACAGATGTTTTGGAGCACAGCTTCCATCATGCTCTGGGGTAGATGTGGGGTGGGAGAGGTTATTCTCAGCAGCTACCTCTGAGAAAACTGCTCTCCCTGGAGTTTCTTGCCCATTGAATTGGAAGAGGGTGGCTAAAATGAAGAGTCACCAGATTACCTTTAATTAAAACGCAGTTCTGAGCCCTTTCCTCTTCTTTTCTGATGTCTTGAGAGGAATGCAGACCAAGGGAGAAAAGCTGAAGTTCATGTTTCTGAGAGGGTTTTTATGTGCAGTTTACTGGATATCATAAAGCATCCATGCTACAGTAAATTTAATACAACCCTCTAAATTCCTGCTGTCACACCACCACAGAAGGCCTGAATTTCAGATTTTCTATGGCCTCTTGATGCTTTTGGAGCAGCATGAAGTGACCCTGTAACAGGAAAAACTGCTGACTGGGGAGTCTTGCTCTTGGCATGAAGCTGGCAAAATATCTTTGTGCTTTGCTGTGGCAGTCCCCAGTTTTCTGTTGTTTTAGGAATGGCAGAGAGGGATAAGTCATTGGGACAGAGAAGCCAGGAAGGAGGATTGGAGCACGTGTTGTCAGAGATGAGGATGGGATGGCAGATGTGAGACCTAAATTTGTGTTGGTGGGAAGCCAGGGCACAACATGCTCCATCTGCTCCTGACTGCATGTGACCCGAGCCGCCGTGGACTCTGTATTATGGAGTGCAATTTACCCTCTGGGGCAGGAAATCCCCCTCTCAGGAGAGGAGAATGAAAGGGACAGGACTGGGGGAAAAAAGAGATCTTTGTTTTACCCGTTCCCTGGATGAGGACTGAAGTGTGCTGGAGGGCTGTGAGAGTTTTCCTTGTGGTGTGCAGTGGAAGTTGGGGTTATGCTCCCTCGCGAGAGGAGCAGCGTGCAGCTGAGAGCTGTGGGGATCATGCTCGGAGGAGATGACCTTCCCTAGACAGAAGTGAGCTCTCAAGAGTTTGTCAGAATGCATCACATGTGTGCATATCTCTGCCTGCTGCAGGGGAAAACTGGTTTCTGTCTTTTTTCAGCAAGAGTCCTTTGCGTTTGACAAAAAAATTTCTCCAAGTAGCCTGTCTCCTTCAAGCCCTGCTCAGCTTCCTTCTTATCTTCCAGGCTGCTCTTGGCTGAACTGAAACAAGTTCCATTTAAAACCTATCCAGATTGCATTTTTCTTGTTTTTCCTGAAAGCCCAGACACCTACTGTCCATGGGTAGCGAGTGAGCCGAATTAGAGTCTGTTTATGAGAAACAGAAATGTATGCCATATTTTACAAAATGCTGTGCATGTCCTAATATTTTGCGTTGCAGGAGCTTGGCTGCAGTGCCTCACAGAAATGTGCATTTCCTTTCCTTGGAAAATAGACCGCCTCATTGGAATAAAGGGGAGGTTTATGCTGAGGATATAAAATGCTCCTGTCTATCCTGCTATTTAGCTGAATAAAGACAAAAAGAGCAATGAAAAACAATTAAAAGTAAGACTTCTTTCTATCCATTGAAGCGGTAGAAAAATGCTCAAATCATATCAATTTCAAGATCATGTGATGCCAGTTAATTGACCTGGACAACAATGCGCTGCAGGAGAACGTCCATAGGGTGGTCTTTTTAGGAGTATGTAATCAGTAGTTGCTTTAAGGAGAGGTAAGTCTCAGGACTGGCTTTGTTCTGCTCAGAGAAAGACTGAAAAATGAAATATTCTTTATTGCTAGAGTTTACAGTAGCATAGAGAAAAATAATCATCATAAAAGCAAGAAAGAGCAATGTGTTTATGAAATGGAAGTGTCTGTAAAAACAGCTGGTAGGTGATGAAAGAAAGAGGTAAGAGACAGACAAAAGTATTATTGTTTCAGAAAGAGAGCTTGAAGATTGAATTAATTTAATTTCTGCTTATTGCCATGGACACAGCTCCTGATCTAAACCTATAAGTTTCACCTTTGCCCTGTGATAAATGCAATGAATTCCTTCAAGTTCTGCTGAATGATGAAGCTCCTGGATGGTAATTAACAGAAAGTCCTGAAATAAATTCTAATATATTACAGTGGTTCACTACAGTTGATTATGTTACTGATAATGTAAATATAATTTCCTCTGCTTTATAACAGGAAACTTAATCACTGGGAGAATGGCCCAATAGAAATGGTGTACCAGTGCCTTTCAGTCTGCTGCTGTTGTGTGGGTGGTGATGCAGCTGTATCCCAGCAATAACATAAATGCCCCTGGGATTGTACATTCCACTCAGCTTCAATTTTGTGGTCTTTTGGCTCTTTCCACTACACTCCATGGCAGTGTGGCAACTTCTTGGAAAATTCTTGACTGAGGTAGGAAATGGACATAAGATTCAGAAAATTTTTATACTTTTTAGTATGTCTTTGATCATCTTGAGGTTCTCTTCTCATTTGGAGTACCAGTCCTGAGGGAGCAGTGATCTTTGCTGTTCAAAAGGAGACTGGGTAAGAGGTAACCATGTAAGTCAGAAGGATTTTCTTTCAGGTCAGAGGAAAGCTTCAGTTTGTTACTATTCCCTCTTGAGAGGCACTTCACTGATTTACTGTAATGCGGGGAGTTGCTCCTGCCTGTAGCTTCACGTGCTCTCTGAAAGCCCACATCCAGGTGGGATCTGGAAACACAGAAAGTGCTCACCTCATCCAGAAGTCTCAAATCATGTCACCTCTGAAGGATCTCATCTTGTGGGTATCTCACGGTGGCCCACGTGCCTTTGAACGGGGGAACCTGACTTGTGCATTTAATTCAATTTGAGGAATCACAAGCTGCATTGTTCAAGACATTTCCTGAACAACCAGAATGTAAATTACTTTGTGATTCAAGTATTTTTCTTCCTTTCTATTGAAACTTTTTGAATGTCATTTCTGAAATTGGGCTTTCACTGAGTCACAGCCATTTTTCAGTCGCTCTAGACTTAGAGGGATTAGCTCGTAATTGAAGCTGCAGAGCCATAACCAGAGGGTAAACTCATCAACCTCCTGCATATATATCTTATTCTATACAGTAATTGATACACGTTTATCAGATTTGCCTGGTGGTCCGGGGTGAAGGGAACTTTTGACATTCCTTTTCACTTTCATATACAGCAATTTCATACTTATTATTTAAATAAAAAAAAAATATGCTGAGCATTTGCTTTTAATGCAGTCTGTCCTTCTATGGTACCTGACATTAGCTGCAAACTAAGATGGAAGGATTTGAATAAAACAAGCGTGAACATAACCTAATAATGGGTTATTAAATTTTCAAGGAGACAATAGGTATTTAAATTAAAGAGACATCAAAAATCTGCATATAAAAATATTTAGCGTAAAGGCAACAACATCTAACAAGATGCGACAAGCAAGAACTCATCAGCTGAGGCAGGCTCTAATTGGAGTGGCACAGAAAGGAAGACAAAACTGGCTTTTCAACCTCAGCTGCTTTTCTTAGGGAATGAAATTTGTCAAGAAACCTAGGAGAAATCTCATTCTGCTGTTTAGTGCCCTATCATCAAGGTAACAGAACAAAATGTGTTAAAAGAAAAAAAAAAAAAGGCATTAAAGAAATTCTGCAAAAAAGAAATAGCAATCTGGGATAGATGGAAATGCTCCCTGTGAGTCAAATTAAGCCTCAGAGCAGTATTATGCTCTCTTACGTGTTATCTTCATTAGAGACTATTCTGCCTCCTATTTAGTGAGTATTTCTGTGAGTGGCAGAACGCATGACGCTCGATTTTCTCCAGTGCCATCTGTCGCGGGGAATGTCTAATAATGGTTTAATCTGCTCTGTAAACACTTCTCTTTTTTTTTTTGGTGGGAGTATTAATCTGCCTCTCTCCTTGGTCGTTTCAAGCCACCTTTTCTGACAGACCTGGGAGCTTTCCATCACTGGTGCTCCTACCCCACTGTCAAAGAGGGTTGACCGTAACTCCTAGGCGTGGCTGGGAAGTTTGGTGTTTGGAAAGCAACAGGGCAGAGAATGATAGATAATGGCAATCTATTAATTTGATTTCCTTAGGAAGGAGGGAATTCTGAGCTGGGCTTAGAAAAGGAAGCTTACTTCCGTAATAGGTTTCGTTTTCTTGCACGCATTTCTAGGAATGTGGTATTTGTGAACAATTGATTACTAATGCAAAATGACTGAGCTACGTTTGTGATGCCCAGTTTGACCAGGACTGACTGACCACCTCTCTCTGTGCACCACAGCACTCCATCTGTCATTAGGAACAAGCACTTATGCTCACAGAAAATCTCCTGCACTTGGGTCACAGCAACCCCCACACAGAGATGCAGCCTGGGGGAAGAGTGGAAAGTGCCTCAGTGGAAAAGGATCCAGGGGTGCTGGTCAACAGTGGCTGAATATGAGGCAGCGTGTGCCCAGGTGGGCAGAAACAGTGATACCTGACTGGATTCACAACAGTGTGGCCAGCAGGGCCAGAGCAGTGATTGTCCCTTTGTGCTGGGCTCTGCTGAGGCCACACTTGAGTGCTGTGTCCAGTTCTGGGCCCCTCAGCTCAGGAAGAACACTGGGATTCTGGAGCAGGTCCAGAGAAGGGCAACAGAGCTGGGGAAGGATCTGGAGCACAAGTCCTGTGAGGAGTGGCTGAGGGAGCTGGGGGTGTTTAGCCCAGGAAAAAGGAGGCTCAGTGGAGGTTTTATCACTCCTTACAACTGCCTCCAGCTACTGCTCTCTCTTTACTAGTGACAGCTCCCAAGGGAATGGCCTGAAGCTGAGTCAGGAAAGGTTTGTATTGGATATTACAAAAAGGTTCTTCACTCAGAGGATGCTTGGGAACTGAACAGGCTCTCCAGGAAAGTGGTCATGGCACCTGGCAACAATCCAAGAGGTGTCTGGACAATACCCTCAGGCACATGGTGTGACTCTTGGGGTGTTCTGAGCAGGTCCAGGAGCTGGACTTGATGCTTCCTGTGGGTTCCTTCCAGCTCAGGGTAGTCTGTGATTCTCCTAGGTTATGGCAAGGTGAGGGTCAGTCTCCTCTCCCAAGTAACGAACAATAGATGAGAGGAAAAAGGTCTCAAGTTGTGCCAGGGGCAGTTTAGATTGGGTATTAGGAAAAAATGTCTTCACAGGAAAGAGCTGTCAAGCACTGGAACAGACTGGTCAGGGAAGCTGTTGAAGCATTATTTTGAGAGGTATTTAAACATTTAGATGTGGCACTTTGGGGACATGGTTTAGTGGTGGACTTGACAGCGCTGGGCTAACAGCTGGACTCAGTGGTCTTAAAGCCCCAACCCTAATGATTCAGTGGCTCCATAAAGCAATTCCATTAGCTCAAGTGTGGTGGTGTTAATCCTCATTTACATGAGCATTGTTGACAGAAGACAGCAGCCCTCTGTACCTCATCTGAAAATATAATTGCTCTGTGCATTTAGAGATTGATCAGATCCTCCCAGAGTCAAGGAAAAGCCTCCCAGTGATTTTAGGTTTTGGGCACTTGTTAGAGACATTTCTTTCATTTTGAGCTAACAAAACATTGCTTAACAGCAATGATCAAGCAATGCTGGTCCTGTTTAGAAGATGAATTTGCTGTGGAAGAGAAATGAAATGTGAGAGGTGCTGTAATCTAAAGGATAAACCATTGTTTTCTTAACAGCAGTAGTTATCTCAGTAGACTGCACTTTTATCACTGAATAACAAACCATCTTTAAATCGCTGCTCAAAGTTGGCTGCCACTAAAATACTTGTAATGCTTTGAGCAGGTAGGAAAACATGTTCATTAAGGTCAAGGATCAGAGTCTTCTCTTAGGTAGGGAAATCTCCATCAAGTGAATGTCTCTATTATGATAAAATAAGGAAGTAAACTACAAGGAGGTCATTGACTGTAAGAAGCAATTTTCTAGCTCTTATTGCCTCTGAAACTCTACAGTGTAATTCACAAACAAAAGCATAAATCAACAGCAACCTTTTCCAGCAGGTTAGCAGAGAATGGGGAGAGATGAAGCCACATAACACAGGATATTAAATTGCCATGACCAATTTTCTGTAATCATTCTTAAAAGAAAGCAGAACATCTCTTCTTTACAATTACAAAAATATTTTGCAAAATCCTGTGCATTTTAGGAGTGTTTCAGGGCATCCAATATAATAACTCTTTCTGCTGTGAAAAGTATGAGCAAAGCAAACAAACAAATGCAAGCGCTCATATATATTCCTCTGCCATGCCAGTGAATTTTCCTATCACATGCATGACTGCTCCCTGTTCTGGCACTTATTTTATCACAACATTTACAGAGGCTTCTAGGCCATGAACAAGTACTTTCAAGGAAAGTATGTAGAGGCTGCCATGTCTCATAAATACAATCCATTTTCTTTCATCTCTTGATAGCTCAACTCTAACAATTCTGCAGACTCAGCTGTTGCGAGTATTTATAAATTGTATGGGTTTGTATTTCCCAACATCTCTCACAGTAAAAATCATCTCAGTGTTTTGGTGCTTCTTCAGTGGGAAGTGCTTCTTACAATCATCACAGGCATATATTGTTTGTAATTAAGCTGAATTTGATAGTAGAATCACAACCTTTTGAACTTACATTTTAACTTTGAAAATTTGTCTTAATTTTAGGGGATTGTGATGTTTTGGAATCAAGTCAGGATATCAGTGGTCCAAGCTGCTCCTGCAGGACCTTTCCCTTCTGACAGACCCCTCACAAATGTCCCAGTCTGTGGATCATGTGTAGTTTTGTAATGATTCCCATGGTGGCTGACGGACTGAAATTTAGAATGAGGGTGTGCACTGAAGGTTTGGGGTAACCAGAAAAGAGGAAAACGTTTATGCCCACGGCATAAACCTGTGCTGATTTGAGCTTCCTGGAAAATTAAGGAACCTTTGTGTGTGTGTGTGTGTACATGAAAATTCATAATTAATTAATATACAGTGCTGTAAAAGTGTCAGAAATAGAAATTGGCACTTGAGAAGCTATCAGTGAATGAGAAATTAAATAGAAAATAGCATGTAGAATGTACGTATATTCAGGAGCAGAATCATGGAAAAAAATCTACTCCCATATCTTGAAATTAAACTGTATATCCTCTTTGAATTAATTTTAAGTAACTTCCACTGTGTGTTAGGACATTAATAATTGACTTTACCCTTCAGCGGGTGCAGTAAGTTACTTTTAGCTGAATATATAATTCTGTTCAGTGCCAATATTGGAGGTGGTCATTTTCACCTGGCAGGAAACTTGATAATACAAAAAGCCAAAATTTACAGAGAAAACAATGGGCATTAAGTCACTGTTTCAGTAAGGTGGTTGTAAACAAATTTCAGCCTTATGGAGTAGGGTTGGTCCCCTGCAGCCCCAGAGCTGAGAGCCCAAAGGCTGTGGCAGGGAGAAATATCCCTCTGGCATTAACAGCACGTCCAAGGAAGGTATGTTGCTGTTGCACCAGTTGCTCATAAGGAATATTTAACATTCTAGAGAGAAAGCAACGCAATAATCTGGAAGAGAACCTGCATATGGCAACGACTGAGCACCAATCACACCTCAGCCCTGCTGTGCTCCTTTAGGCAGGGGCAAAGAAGGATGAGGACTTGGGATCCGTGGTGTTCTCCCCTCTGTGCCAGCACTGCTCTCTGCCTCTGTGACCTCTGAATGTTTTGCTCGTCCTGCTTACTAGCACTCACATTTCCCCTGTCTGCTTAAATCATCATTCAAATTGCAATTAAATTCAGAATTAAGTATCTTGTGCACAAAATGGAGTAGCCAAGCAGAAGCATCTTTGTCATGCTCTGTCCTCACAACACTAAAAATTATAAAGAGTCATGCTGAAGTAAGTAAGGGAAGAAGAAATAAGTGTTTCCTTCACATTCCATGAATTTTGCTTTCTCCTTTTTGCTGGGTAAAACTTTAAGAAGGACCTTCATTTCCTGTAAGAGATTGACTTGGATGTATCTATAAAAGTTGACTTTTTTGAATCTTTGTTTCTGTTTAAGAACCATTTTAAAAAGGAGGAGGTTTTTTTTTTCATTTTTTGATATAGCTATTCTAGGAAAACAGTTCAGAACATTTCACCTGTGAAATTAAAGTGCAGAAAATAACTAATATCAGCAAAATACTGTGAGCAATTTCGTTGTTTGACTAGGACAGAATAGGAAAATTGCAACAAAACCTCAGACAAACCCATTTCTTTGATATTTTTGATGTATTTCTGTAAGGTAGGGGTTGTAAACCAGCAACTTGTGGAGAGCGTGCAGTCATTTTTTTTATCTCAAGTAATCTTAAACTCAGTCATCTGTGTAGTCTCTGGGTAAAACCTTTCTAAATGAAAAGTGATGAAACACAAAATGAGCAAACATTAACAGGCAGACAAAACCTCATTAATGGAAATGATGACTAACAGCTATTTTCTTGTAAATATGCTGATTTCATATGTAATGATAGGAATATTCTATATTTTAGAGGTATTTTTCATATATCTTATCCATTTGCATTTTAAATATGTTTTGTTATGGTAATTCACTCCTCCTTAAAACTGCCTTTTACACTGCCTTTTACACTGCCTTTTACCTTTTTTTTTTCTTTTCTTTCCTGATAGGACAAGGGGGAATTGCTTAAGCTGAAGGAGGGTAGATTTAAGTGAGATACTTGGGAAGGGATTTTTCCCTGTAAGGATGGTGAGACCCTGGCTCAGGTTACTCAGGGAAGCTGCCCCTGGATCCCTGGAACTGTCCAAGGCCAGGTTGGATGGGGCTTGGAGCAATCTGGGATAATGGAAGGTGTCTCCACCCATGGCAGGGGTGTAGAATGAGATTTTTAAATTTTTTTTTTTAACATTTTAAAGGATGTTCTTTAGCTTCCAGCCCCAAACCATTCCATGGCTCTGTGACGCTGTTCCAGTGCTCTGTGCCTCAGTGGTGCTTTTGCAGTGGGTCCAGGTGAGGCTCACCTTGCTGGTTTAAAAGTTGCACTTCTTAAATCTTTCTGAAATTTAATTTCTTTGTGCATAAATAGAAGGGCATTGCCAGCAGGACCCCTGTTTTCAGCTGAGAATCCCTTCCTGTAAATTATCCCGGGTCTGCATAGCAATGAGGCCATTTCCATGGAAATAAGTGAGCTGCTGTTCTTCTGCTGGCTCTCCAGCAACTCATGGACTGCAATTCACATGGTGAGAAGTGCTTTGTGAATTAGATCAGAAGCACAGCTGGGACACTGGTAATTTCCAACTTCCTGTGATAAGTATGACTCTAAACGTGGGGGTGGTGGAAGAGGCAAGGCTTGGGTGCAAGCGATGATAATATCAGGGGAATTGGATGTTATTGTAGATAATGGTCTCCTCCTTCTCTGGTCATAAACACAGGGGGACAGCAGAGACCTTTATCAAAAGGTAGAGTGAGCTCAAATGTCTTTACTTTCATGCCTTTTTACTTTTGGATGATGTATTTTGGTGTTTTGGTGAGTCTCATCAGTTAAACTCGTGTCCCCAGTACATTAGCAGGTACTTACCCAACTAAGAAAGCTGTGTGTTCTAATTTCCCTAGATAATGAAAATTTCTGAGAGACAGGTAATGTGCTGATTTATAAAAAAAAAAAAAAAAAAA
>VYXD01000750.1:59656-136269 GCA_013397195.1 Hylia prasina
GAAAAAAGAAAAAAAAAAAAAGGTTGATTTAGATTATATTCTAAAACAACTTTCTTAGCAAATGCAAGCAAGTTCAGGTAGCAATAGCAAGCGGTTTTGGTGTGTGGCCTCCACTGAATGGCAATAATTTTAACAAAGCCATGGTAGAACTTCAGCTTGTATTAATTAATTTTGAACTTCACCATTTAGTGGGTAAAGGCTACAGTTTGGGTAGGGATGTCGTAGAATGCTAAGTCTGTAAATTGGTAATTTGAGACTCATTTCTAATAAAGGAGCTACTGAACTCCTAGGAAGATGTGACACTGTACTCCCAGCTACCTGTCACTGAATAACATAACTGATTTTAGTAATTTTTTCTGTCACAAACTGATGGAAAATTATTAGTTATATGAAAGATTTCATACAGCAAAAAATGCTGTTGCCTATATATGCACACACACCCCTTTCTCTGTGCAAGTGACAGCTTTTGTTATTTTATTTTGAACGCCCAAGGCTGCTTTTGGATCTTAAAACCACTATTCTTTCAGTCTTGTAAATTATTAAAAGTTTCCTCATGATTAGAGGGAACACATTTGAAAAGCAAATTTGTGAGAATAGGGAGAAATAAATGTAAAGAACTGTGTTTGAGCCTCTGTAAAGGTGAAGGGATTTTTTTACTGTGGGCTGAACTACAGCACATTATAACTCAGTTTTTATCGTAAGACCTTCCATACATTTTCATACTTTTAAGGGGGTGAGGATTGGGGGAGGGGAAAATATAAAACAAAAACCAGAAGTGGATGAATATGTCTTGATTTATTTTGATCAGTTGTAATTTGACAGTAAAGAACACTGGACTGGCTGCCTTAGCTGGCTACGGTTAAATAAAAATTTGCCATAGTATAGACAACTTGCAGTTCTGCTCACCTTTGCAATTAGGGGCACTTAAGGATATAGAAAGGGTTCAGGGTCATTCTGTTTCTTGGGTAGGAACGTAGGTTTTTGAACTGCTGGTGTGTGGATGGTTCCTCACGCTCTCTTTTCCATAAATGAAAAACATTGTTTAGGATACTATAGATTTTCCTTTGCCAGTGAAGGAGCTGCTTGAACTCTCACACCTGCTATTCTATGGGGAAAAAAAAGGTGAATTGCAGACTGGAGGAGCAAGGGGGAGGGAATAAAAGAAGAGGGAATGACATTCTGGTCCTTCCCTGGTAAAACTGACACTATTTATCCCACGGAGTTCCCAAGCTCCAGGCAGGAGAGGGCATGCCACTTGCTTGTGCCCAGAGATCTGTCAGAGGTATTCATCCTGAACTTTGCCCACCTGGTTATTATTGCATCAGGATGAAATATTGGGCAGTGGCTTTCCTTCTGAACGAGACGAAAATGAAAAAAATCCAAAAACAAACAACCAAAAACCAAAGGAAGGAACAGAAATAGAATACAAGCGGAGATTTTTCTTACTGAGCTCTGTCTGATGTCTCTCATCTCTCCCCCAGAAAATGCAATTTGGGATGGAGTGTATTAAAAAAAAAAAAAATGCTTGAAAGAGCCTTCACAAATTGTGCAGTGCATTTATTTATACACATTTCACCCTGACTCATTACACATCATCATGAGGCTCCCCAGGCTACGCATATAAAGAAGAGCAGGCATAAATCAAACTGGATGCAACTCTTCCCTTCAGTGATTTTCAGATTCCACCCTACTCACCTCCACCCCATGATGAACACGGAGAATGTATTTTTTCCTTATCACTCATAGAAGGAATACTATTCCTTATATTATCATTTTTGTTATCCAATAATAATGATAATCCTCATTGCATATGCATCTTAAAGCAGGATATAATTGTGGTGATGCAAGGCTTTATTTTTGCCATTTTTCGTCATATTTCCTGAGTATTTCTCTATCTAGTACTTGATATTAAACTTTTCTGTCAACTTTTAATAATGCTAAATAATTCTTGAGTTCTTTATCCCTCTGCTTTTCACTCTATGCATGGAAAAGAATCCAACCTTTAAAGTATGCAACCCAAATGTATCTTTTTTCCTTTCCTGTGGGGAGAGTATATAAAAAATAAATTCTCTTTGAATAGTCTATTGAAATCAGAATTGAATTCTAAGTCTTCTGAGGAGTTTTTTTGCAAGTCTGTATCTTCAATAATTTTAACAAATTCCCTGTGGGTGGTATTTTTTCTGCCTCATTTTAGGCTTGTCTCCTGAAACAATCTGTCTAGACTCTTTTATGTTCAATGAAGTGAGAGAGGTTTCCCTGGAGGATGGAGCACATGGTACCTAAGTGAGTGTTCCGCTTTGGATTTCTCCTCAGAGGATCAGGACTTGTCCTGTCCCTTGTCAATGCGAGGACATGGCTGTGTTTCCTATTTCAGATTGATGACTGAGCACCTTTTAGTCAAACTTTGTTCTCCTTTCGTGTTGAGATTGGCTGCTTTGTTTGGCTACATTTCCTAATAGAGGTGCTGATCTTTGGGTTATTCAAAATATAGAGTGGGAGGGCTCTGCCTCTGCAAGCCAAGAAGTCAGGGACTCCCCCATGGTCTGCATAGTTCACCAGGTATCTGAGATTTTGCTTTTAAAGGGCTCAAAAAGCCAGGGTGGGGGTCAAATTTTGTGTCCTGGCCAAAATTTGAGAAAGAGAACAGTTTTTGGAAAGTGACAAAATAGTTTTGATACGAGAGAGAAATGTCTACCAAGGGCATGAAAGGGAACTCTTGGTAGACCAGTAAGCAGGATGCTGCTGTTAGGCTTCACCCAAGGCAGACTGAAGTTAGTGATCTTTTTTTTTTTTCCTTTTTATTTTTTTTTAGTTTTTTTTTTTCCCCTTTCTGATGTTGCTCAGTCTCAGTGTGGAAGGAATGAAGATTTAGTGAAAATGACAGTCAAGGCTGAGGGGAGGTTAGATCCCCTCTCAGATCCACTAACTGATGAGTTGAGTCAACATGAGTTAAGATTCAGCTTTATCATTTAAAAGGAATTATGTGAGCAGAGAGGAGGGGGCAGAAATGATAAGAGACACCCTTTTCCCCAAAACCATTGTAAGAGTCCTTTGCTGAAAGAAAGATGATTCTTTCCTGCACAGACATCTCTCAGGACTTGTCTCAGGGCATGTTTGTTCAACAGCTTATGGATTCTGCCAGAATGCTCCCAGCACACATTTTAGATGTCAACGGAGGTGAGAATTGAATCCCGCTGTTGTTCAGGTTGCTAAAAATCATCCAAAAATTGTAAATATTAATTAACACTGTTCTTCACCCAGTGGATGCTCAGCCTGTATAGATCAGGAGGATTTTTTTTTTCCCTAATTTCTGAAGACTATTACATGAAGGGGTTTTTTTTCACACTGTTTTGTGGTGTTACTTTGAAAATTTGTTTAATTCTGCTTGATCAATGCTGATCTCAGCACGAAGTGTTTTGCAATTTTCCATCTTTATTTTTTAAAGGTAAAAAAAACTAAGCACTCTTTCCAAATGGAGTCTGGCATTTATTTGAAGTCTTTGGGTTAAAAATTATTATTTTTAATATAAAAATCTGTAAATTGCTACATCTAGCAATTTTGAGCGAAGTCAGAATAAATTAAAACTCTAGCAGTTTAAAATGTTACAGTAGAATATAAAACAAAGCAGGTGATCAAAACCTGTAGTTGCAAGGACTTTCACCTTCCTACTAGTAAAAATCATCAGCTTAAGCAATGATGATAAGAGATTCTTCAGGTTTTGTGCAATACAGTCCTCTCTCTCCTTTAATTTTTTTTCTTATGATAGCATGATTTAAAAAAAAAAGTATACCATATATGAAGGTGGAATAATGGTTAACAATCACCCATTTCAGTTGCCCTCCACCACTGAATGACTGAAAAGTTTTGGAGGAGGGCTCAAACCCCAGGCTTTTTCTTTTGCTCACAGCTTTCCCAGCTATTAAGACTCAGATTGCAGCTCTGTAATATACTGGCTGTCTCCTTGGTGTATTTTTTGAAAGAATAAATGCACTCCAAAGGGAATTACTGCCAGGAGGGAGAGTGCTTCTCTCGACAGCTGGGGGAAAGTTGCTGATCCTGATGCTAATTCAGCTCACAGAGGTTCAGCCAGCTACCACTGGGTGTCCAGGCCCACATGAATTTTCAGACAATAAAGGCCAAACGAGTAGATGTCTGCATCTAAATCTGGTGAGCTGAAGACTGTACAGGAAAACTTTCATGAGAATTATTTAGTCATTAATTCCAGTTCTACTTGAAGCTGTCCACTGATTCAGGTGACCTTTCTTGGAGAGGCACTATCATTTTTCAGCACTGTTCCCACAGCTCAACAAGATGGAGCCTCAGTTTATAATAAATCTGTGTAATTTAGATAATAACTTTGCTTTAGATTAGAAGGGCACTTTTTAAGATTGCAGATTATATGTAAATACAAAAATATTATTTACATGGGAAAAAAATAGGAATAAGCAGATATTATAAAGAGTCAAACCTATCTATCTGAGGATTCAGACCAGGTTTGCTGGAGAGGGTTTTCTGAAAATGCCATTATTTTCACTGGAGAGATCTCTTACAGCATCCAGTTCTTGTCTTATGTTAGATCAGGTCCCACCACTGATAGTCATCTACTCCACCCTTCACTGTGTTGGTCACTGCTGCTGTGCTTCACAAACCTGTAAGGTCTCAACCATAATGGATATCTAATGTTCTTTATGTTCAGTTAAAAACAAAGCACCCCACCCCACAAGGCTTTGAAGTAAATTTAATGATTTCAAGTATAATTTGGCATAATATAATTTGGCATGCTTTCTCCTGATAAAAATAGTGGAGCTAATTTCTTCATGAAAGCACTGTTTCTGGAGATCAGCATCTGTAGGAAGAATAATTAGGTAACTTTTAAAGACTGAAGGCAGATGTTATTAATCTATTTAATTTTGGTTTAATAAACTCAGGTACAACACCTGAGTGACCTTATGCTGCTTGTGTTAAAGTGATAAATACAAGAGTATTGCAATTACTAGACAAATTGTTTTCATTGTATATGTTCTCTACTAAATGTCTGACATCAGACTGTTGTCATAGTTCTACACTTTTTCTCAATGTTATTTAAGTAATAACAATTTGTCTCGAGTTCAGGATACCAAATACTTCATTTCAGCAATTTAAACTGAACAATATTTAAGTCCTCACCCGTATCTGTCATTTGCTTTGGGCTAGACACTGTAAAAAGTTTTAAAATTTCAGTGTAAGCAATTTTCTTTGAAAACCTGCAGCCCACTCATGTAAAGAAGTTATTCAGATGGCATTAAATATTATTTTTTTCTTTGCAAGATTTGTTTTCTTCTGGTGTCTTGACAGTATCTTTGAAGGAAATCACTTTTGACAGAGGTTTGTGTCTCATCTTCCCAGCAACACTGGCGTAACAAAGCCATGTAACACAATCTCTTCATACTGTTTAAAAGTCAATGAGTTTGCTTCCTCCCTCTGTGTGATCTGCTCTATTGTGATGCAGAAGGAACAGTTGACATTTCCCTAATTTTTTCAGTGATAAATCATGATCTGTGTTGATCAGTACCACTCAGCTGGTAGCCCAACAGCAGTGTTTTTCATTTTAGTCTGGTGCAAAGAAGGGAAAACCTTCCAAATATTTGGTGTTTCTTTAGAAACACTTGGACATATGCTTGGGAAGTTGGCACCAAATTTAGTTTGCTAACATTACAGGTAAAGGAGAAGATTGTGCTTGAAAGTGTAAAGAAAACAGAGGTTTAATTACTTGGTTTTTTGTGGCTGTTGAGATTTAACTTATTGAAACAGCCTATCGTTGCTGCTAGTAATAGTGCCTGGAAGGGATTTTCTGTTTGCTTTCCATCTTTAATGGCTGCAAAGCAGAGTAGAAGTGAAAACCAGAGCTTATATTAATGTGTGGTGAAATTCCAAAGAGGTGGCTTTCAAATGTGAGGATATTCGTCTTCTCCTTCATAAAAAAATACTTTCTAAAGGTGCCACTGGGAATGGTATCTACATATGGATATTACGTGTTTTTAGAGTATTGTGCTTGAGCTGCTTCATGTGATAAGGAGTCACTAATTTTCTCAAAATTCATACTTCATAGAAGTTTTGAGAGTGAACATGGGCTGGAGATGTTTTGATCCAGCATCTCTCCAGTCCAACAGGTTTTGTTTGGCAGAGCAAGTCATTAATATTAACTACTATTTAACTTTGTTGTCCTCTACACATATCTCATTCAAACAGCAGGAATAATATTATACAAATTGTCAAAAAGTTATAAATAAGCAAATGTTTAAATTACATAAAGTTTGAGAAATAACAGCAATCCAAGTTATTAGCCAATAATAAAAAAAAATAGCAAACATCAGTATAACTGAATTATCAGCTAAAATCACACTGTGTTTGTCCATGCCTATGACAAAGAAGTGGATAATAAATAAATAAATTAAAAAACCCCAGACATGCTTTTCTGGGAAACCAGAAACACATGTTCCAGAAACTTTTCCTAGCACACACCCCCAGTGCAACTAGATGGTTTTTCCCTTTAATTGAATTCCTCTCTCAATCTGGTTGGTGTTTTGAACTGCTATTTAAAAGACTCGTCTCCAGGGAAACAAGATCTATGTTGGACTGAGAGACTCTGACTGACAAATTACAGCGTGGCTGTAGTCAGAAAAAGTGACTCGGGAAAAATGAGACTGTGGGCTTCCATATTTTTCCTTCTCTGGGACTGCAACTGGCTCAGCTGACAAGTCTGGCAGTGATTTTTCCAGCTGCTGGTGTTTCTGCTCAGCACGGGAACACAGAATTGCATCTCATTGCCATGCAGCAATGCTGGCTGTGAGACCTGAGGTATTGGTATTACCCATGGTGGGCAAGGTAGAATTCATCTGGGTTTTCCTAATTTTTTTAAAAAAAGGAAAGGATACTTGTAGGAGAAGGGAATACAGGTGACCTCACCCCTGATCATTAACAGCTGTGTTAATTACCCAATACAGCCTCACCCCTGATGGGTCACAGCTGTATGCAGTAAAGAGAAGTGTGATAAAAAGGAGTGGGTGAACTGGTGAGGGGAAGTCATGGAGGAGGAACCTTGAGGAACATGAACAAGAGACTCATGAAGAAGCAGGATCCTGGGAAAAGAGAATCCGTGCAGTGAGGTCAGTGTGGGTGTGCAGTCAGAGCCTGTTGTTGGAACCTGCAGTCACAGTCTGGCTGGGTAAAAGCTGCACTCAGAGGCTGCAAACTGATCCCTGCAGTCAGAGTTCAGCAGGAAAGAACCAGCAGTCAGAGGCTGCAAGGGAAACCTACAGCAGGAGCTGCTGCAGGCAGGGTCAGGGAATGGTTGGAGTCAGGATGGCTGAGCTGGAAAGAGGAATGAACCAGGGCCCTTTTCATGCTGTGCTAAACAAGGAGTCTGTGTCTGGGCTCATTTCTGCCCTCTAACAAGAGGGCTGCTGCAACAGATACTTGCTGGTTTGTGGGCTCTGTATAGTTCACACCAGCAGAATTCATACTGATGCTTGGTTAGAACAGGGTGTGTTGTTTTCACCTTCTGGGACTACAGCTTGGTGCAGGTCTCACACAGAACTGGTTAAGCATGTAACACCTTTCTTTGCAGATCAGCTACTTAGTTTAAATAGACTGCTCACCATGTGACAGTGCAAAAGGAATATTTCTGCCATGTGCGTGCTAGTTCATATATGAACTAATTTTTTTCTAGGAAAGCTGTTGGTAGTGTTTCAAAATCAGATAAATCTCATGAGTGGGAGTGTTGCTGAGTAAGCAGTGGCACAGAAGTCTGGTTTGTTCATGCTCTCTCATGATTTTCCCTCTGAGGGAACCATTTATACAGCTCAGCGAATTATTTTTATAGTTTTACTTTTGTATTTCTAAGTGTTTTTTGAGTCTTTATAAAAATAAATGCTTAGGCCACGTACATTACATTTGGACTGGAATGGCTTGGGGCTTTTTATGGTCTAGTGGGGTCTTGTTCCCCTGCCTTGGATCAGTCAGAAGCTGATTGAAAATGGCATTCTGGGCTGGGCAGGTGAACTTCACCTTCGTGGTTGAAGGGTGGGCAGAGGAACTTGACCTTTGGTGTAGAGCTCTGCTGGGTATTTTTCATACTGACCTCAGCTCAGTAAGTGTGCTGGGCCAGCAGATCAAGAGACTGAATTAATATTAAGCTAGCCTTGATTTTCTGCAGAAATAATGGAAGAGGTTGAGAACTTGCCCTCTGTGTTGTGGGCAGATGAAGTGCAGCTTTTGGGATCTCGCTGAGTCCTCCTCGTGCACAGAGGGAATGCTTGGTGCCCTGAATGCCTGTGCTGTGACAGTTGTCTTCTGGAAAATGTAATACCTATTTAATAGAGCACTTTGTAATGCTCAGGTTGGGTGAAACTTAATTGTACTTAACCATTTCAAGCCAGGAAGCAGATATTTTAATCAAATTTAAAGAGCTTTCTTTGTTTTATAAACCAATGGCAATGTATTAATGATAGCAATTCTGCGTCTCTGCTCCTTTTACTCATTTAGAAATCTATTATCATAAACCCCTTTTTGTTTTATTTTTCAATCAACCATCATCAGACATTTTATATTTTAAATTTCTTCACATAAGCATACCATTATTCTAAAATGATCCTTTCTGCAGATGAGTGTTGCACTAAAATTTCCCCTGATTATTACTTTTGACATTAGTACTTTATTGAATTAGCTGTTTCCAATTTAATTATACTTGCTTCATTGTCTAGGTCACCTTTTAAACAAATTCATATCAGTATGAAATTGCTGTTATTACTGAATTGGACTGTGATGGCTCTATGCTCATGAAAAGAATTTCTCTTTTGTTCACATTTGGAAAAGTTGAGTTAACAGTAATTTATTAAAACGGTTTAGAAATGTATTATTTCTGCTAGTAAAAGTAGATATAAATAATGTTTGCTTGTGTAGTTTTAAAAAAAACAAGTGCAACAGCATTATGAAGAAATCCTTACTTTAATTACTGTTCATTCCAGAAAGTGAAAAGGTAAAGTCATAACTTTTTCTATTATTTTTATTTCTGAGATACACAATATGTGCGAGGGCTTCACATTCGTCTTTGGAGGGCATAAGGTGTAGAGAATTTATCCAGTTGATGTTAGCACTTATCCAGGTGTTGTTTAAGCCTCCAAGCCTTCCTACTAGACCTGGATGAAAATATCTAGTCATAGTTGTTTTAAGATTAGGTTTTAAACTCATATCCGGCATAAAAAACACTGGTCATAAATAACTGAACCAAAATGTAGGTGGACAGGTTCAATGATTGATAGAACTGTAATGACAAAATAAATGCTAATTTTAATATGAGCATATTGGTAAATCAGATTCCTTACAAACATCTTTACAATCCCATTATCCTTTCCAACTGAGACATGCTTTTTAATAAGGTTTTATGGAGGATGTTAACAACTTGTATTAATAAAACTAATGCCATTTATATTAACTAAAACAAACTGTTGCTACCACCAGGTGGTCAACTAAATGTTTTGGTTTTTTTTTCCTTTCCATTGCAGATGTCATATCTGCAGAGCTTTGATGCAAACAAAATACAGGTATGTATTAACACCCCATTTTTTTAGCTTGCATGAGTTTGCTCGAATACCACTGTTTCTATATGACTGTTTTTCTTTCAACACTTTTCATTGTAATATTCCCATAGTAAGTATTACAATTTTAAAGGCTTGGATTTTTTTCATGGTACAAATATATATGAATGAGTTTAGACGTGTAAATATTTATGTGGTAATGTACATGTGGGAGGGGCCAATCTGATTTTTATTTATGCCTCAACATATGTTATACATGAGGTGAAAAACTGTGTACATAGGTGTACTCTAGGGGCTGTCCCTGTCTTCTTTCTCTGTCTCTCTTTTCCCTTCTTTGCTCCCTTTTTCTTAGGAACACTTATCTTCCTTTATCAATAAACATTTCTCAGATGTAATACTGCTGCATTTGCCCTTTATTTTTGCCCAAGGAATCTATCAAAGAGAATCTTTTCCAACTCCCCGTTGTACAGCAGGACAGGACAACATGTAACACCAATTTTTGGAGTGCAGAAGTCAAGAAAGTGCTGGCTTTCAGCTGAGCCTAATTTAGAAGGCAGAAAGATAAAGCTGAAAAGATCCATCATACAAGACATTAAAAATGAAAGATAGCCAAGCCAGCGAGCTTGAGATGTCACATTACAAGGGCCTGGAGTGACAGGACGGGGGGAATGGCTTCCCGCTGCCAGAGGGCAGGGTTAGATGGGATAGTGGGAAGGATTCTTTCCTGTAAGGGTGCTGAGGCCTGGCACAGGCTGCCCAGAGAAGCTGTGGCTGCCCCTGGATCCCTGGAAGTGTCCAAGGCCATGTAGAAGACGGCTTGGAGCAGCCTGGGCTAGTGGAAGGTGTCCCTGCCTGTGGCAGGGGGTGGGATGAGACGGTCATTACGGTCCCTTCCACCCAGGCAGTTCTATGATTCTGTTTTTATTGAGGTGCTTTTGCATGGTTGTATCTCAGCCTCTCCAAGAGGTTGTTCTAAACACTGTTTTTGTACAAAATATCCTCTAGCTCATGGTATGTCCTTTAGCTCTATGCAGTGGCACGTTCAGAGCCTCTGGAAGTGATGACATGTGCCAGAGTGAGTGGCAGAGCCTGACTGTCCTCCCTGGGACTGGACTTGAGCATTTTGAGGCCTCGCCCTCTCAGGTTTCCCTTCACTGCTTCTCACATTTATCTATCTGCAGGAGGGTGTGAGCAAGGCCTGCTCTGCTTTTAGAGATCCAGTAAAATAGATTTGGTGGCACCTGGGCTGTGACTTCTGCACCAGTGTCACCAGGGATGAGTGCTTCTGTGAAAGCAGGCAGAACACTTGCCCTTGGTCACTGGCCAGGGATCACACAAATCCAGTCCAGGCTGGGGTTTTGGACATGTTCATCCCCACCAGAGATGCAGAACAGTCTGCATTATGCTGACCAGTGCTTGCTCTCATTTGGATAAAGCCATATGGAGCCTGGCAGAAATTTTCATATGTACCGATGTTTGATTGCCAAGGCTACTAAAAAATCCCTTGGGACTGATGCACACATTATTGACCACTTGATCTTTGGTATTTGCTGTACATCCAATGAGCTGGGAAAGCACTTGTTTCTTATGGAGCCATTCTCCATGCTGTCAGAGAGCTGAATCTGAGATAATAGAACCAGGAGCTCGGCAGTATTTCTTGTGCTCAGCTTGAAAAAGATGTCGGAAAAATGTCACAGTGTTTTGCAGGAAACTTTGATGTTTCATAAACAATAATAACAACAATGTCTTTGTAAGTGTCTCTTCTAAATTCATGAGAAAGTTTGAAGATGGGTGAAAATTTCTTCTAAGGGGAAAGAATATAAACCCAGCATTTAATTTACATTGACACAATTCATTTGACAATTCAACCTTAATAATAGACTAGGGTATGCTGTTAGGTTATGTTATGCCAAATCATATTTTAAGGAACAAAGCCTTTTCAGTCAGCAGCTGCTGAGGTTTGAGGGAACAAATTAATTTTGGAAACTGTGTGTTGATATTTGTCCAAAGGGAAAGTTGTACAGATCATCTGTTTTCTGGGACATCTAAAAATATTATGTGTTATGAATTAGAAGAGAAGTAAACTTCCAAATGTCAAAATCTCATGTAGATCAAAAATTCTCCTCATCAATCAGCTCTGTTCAGTGCATGTCTTCTGACATTTTTGCAGCCAAAGAAGAGACTCTTTATCACCATCCCAAGCCCTCATGCTAACAGGATGAGCATTGTCAGCATCAAGCAGGAGCTGACCAGGTAAGACACAGGACAGCACTTAAAAACCACGGTAGTGACATCTGCAGACACTTCAGAATACTAAAGTCCTCTACTGGGGATTAAGAAGTACAAACTTCACATTTTGTGTAAATAGGGAACTTCCAGCTGATATGACTTCTGCTTAATATAATCTCTGTTCTTTATGGGAGCAAAGGGACTGGTCTGCCCAGAAAGGCAGAGAGTGCACCTGAAACAGCACTGACCTCACAAACTGCATGTGGGGGCTGCTCTGGGAGATGGTCTTGGGTCTGTGATACAGCCTGGAGCAAGCTGGAGCACACGGGGCATGGGGTACCTCCTTTTGGAAAAGCTCATTTTCTTCCTCCAACTTTACTCTGAGAGCACCAGAATACTTTAGTAAAAAGCAGACAATAAAGGAAGTAACAGACAAGAGACAATTTGCCAGAAGGTTTGCTAAAATAATAGATACTGAGAATGAAAATTATATGACAATGTGCTTTGGAGAATCACCCAAGGGTCAGCACTACCAACCTGACTTTCACCAGTAAATAAGCTGGTTTATGTTGGATTCCCTCATGGAGAGTTTGTTTGGATAAAGACTCTAATTTCAGTGATGAAAATATTTAATAAAAACATAGCCTTGACTGGATGCCTAGTGTCTTCAGTCTTAGGGAGAGATTTAATAAATGAGGCCCTGCAACTTTTATTTAGTGTCTTCAGGTGGTAAATTAACTACAAGTAGGCTTCCCTATTGTTCAATGAAAGCAATAAAAGCAGAGGGAGGATTAAAGCAAGGCACTAATTTACATCTGAGTAAATGGGCTAAGGAGTCAGAGATCCTATCCTTGGTATGTAATGATATTCATATGAGGGCAGAACTTCATAGAAATTAAATTTAAATATAGGGCACTTATTTGAATATATGAGCAAACTCCTTTATAAATCTATTTGCCATACCACTAGAACCAATATTATTTCACTGCTTTACTTTTAGAACATTCTTTGCCACTGAAACTAAGAATGAGTTTGGGGGTTTTAGGGCCCTTCCTCTGACTGCCAGATCACCATCTGATGCAGGGAAACATCTGTCCACTGAAGTCAGCCCTGTCTGGCAGCTAAACCAGTGGGTTAATAGCTTTATGTGGGTTTTCTTCTTCATCATTCATGCCAGACAAGAGCAAAGAGAAAGAAATTCCCTTTGCTCTGCCCTTTGTTTTGGGTAGATGTGCAAGAAGGGGCTTTACGGGAGGGGATCGACAACGACAACAAGAGACAAGATCCAGCCTGGCTGGGAAATGGGCAGGCAAGAGTAGGGAAATGGTGGAGAGTAAAAGCTGTGCAAAAATGCTTTCAAAGTGCCTGGGAAATGACCACAAGCTTCTTCAGGGCTGTTTCTGTGCACCTTCAATGCCTGTGGGCAGTGGTGGGACGTCTGCACAGGCCCCTGCTGTGGAGCCTCATGTGACAGCTCAGCACAGAGCTTTGCTCTTAGTAGGTGTTGGGGGTTAAGTTTGAAGACAGTAGGACACAGTCTTGGGAAATCTCTGCTCCCCTCAGGCATATTGTCAGGAAATCCAGAGGGGTCCCATTCCTTTGTCTGCTCAGTTCACTGTGAGGAACATGACAGCCATAAGCATCTCTTCCTGAGGAAGCTGAACCAAAAAACAACGTGACAGACTTGGAGAAAGAGGAAGGTGCAGATGGGACCCAGAGGGGAGGGAGAAGATAAAAATACCAAAGTTACAGGAAGAGACACAATGCCAAGGCTTGGGAGAGTTGGACCATCTGGTTCTGTTGCAGCACCTCTCCACGATCGTCTCCTCTCTTTGCTTCTGTTTGTGAGCAAGAGGAGATAAACTGAGGTGTAACATGAAAGCTTTGGTGTAAAACAGATGATGAAGTGGCCTGCATTAGCTAAAGCTTGTTTTATTCCCCATGATCTGCACAAGCTCTCTCAGCAGTGCAGGCTGTGACAGTGATTTGCTGCGTGCAGGTTTTTCCCTGCAGCAATCGCTGTTTGCAGCCCCTTCCACGTGTAGAAGGTGATGCTGATGCCTCATGGATAAACTGGGAATCCCTGGAGCAAAGCTGAGCCTGCTGATGTGCTACATGCCTCGTTAAAGCTGATTTGCATGGCCATAGTTGACCTCTTGTCCAGAGCTGTGTGATGCAGGAAGGCTGAGCCAGGGGGTGCTCCCTTTGACCAGGCTAGTTCAGAGGGCTCACCATGGAATACAAGGCCTTTCTCTGCTGGGTTGCCTGTCTTGGTCCAAAATGAAGCCAGAGCTATGTTTGTATGGCCTGTGTGCTAAAATTGGTTTCTTTTCCTCTGGTCTGCAGTACAGCTGGCACGTCGTAGCTGTGGCTGCAAGGAGGAGCAGTGATCCCGTGTTCATGCCACATAAACCACCCAGAGCGAGTTCCTTAGTTTCCACCAGGTCATGATGGACATAGTTTGGCACCTGTAGGTAGGAGCTTGCAATGCCATTGCCTCTTCTGGAGCTCCTGGGGAACAAAGAGCACCCCTGAGTCTCAGTCAGTCTGGCACGTTTAATGGGCACTAAATTGACTTAGGAGGGATGCCGAGAAAAGCATTTGGGAAGCGTAGAACAGATCCAAAATCATCTTTGTGCCTGGAACTGGAGTTTCAATGTTTACAACAGAACAGAAATTTTACACGAAGAAATATTTCAAGCCAAACAACCGCGGGGAGAATGTAACAATTCAGCAGAGCTGCTGCCAGGCTGGTAGGAGAGGGGAGTGCTGAGTGCACGTTCTGCCTGTAATTAGAGGTGAAGCCTGCATGGAAGTCATGCCATCTCTGCATTATTCAGCATTTGACATGCAGCATTGTAATGCTTGAGTGACAGTCACAATAGCATGTTGCATTGTTCACAACAGTCAGGTGTCAGCAAAATGGATTGATATCTAATAGGGAGCACTATTGGATTCAATTGGATGTAGTAAATGTTCTGTAATAGCTCTCTGACGTTTCTTGCATTTTCCTGTAGTGGTTCCTGAGAGAAGTAAAAATATATGTGTTAATACAGATATTAAAGAATTAGCAGAGTACAGATGCTGAAAAATTCCGGTCTGGGAAGCTCTGTGGGAGCCATATTCTTGTTTACTGGTTCCAGTTCCAACCCTTCTTGACAGGATGCAGATTTCTATACTTATGATCAAAATAGTGTTTTCAAAAATGTCTAAGGAAAGATGCAGCTGCCACAGAGAATGCCGTTCTTTGTTAGACTTACCATAACCATGTCAAGGAATTAGGAACAAATGGAATTTCTTTAGCCTAAGTCAGCAAAGTTAACAAAAACTCAATATATTTTATAATGCTACTAACGTGAATTTGCTTTAATAGAGTAGGAAAAAAAAGTCTTTAGCTTCTTATTCAAGACTTCTAAAATAGCAAGGCTTGTATTACCTTGAGGATAAGAGCTCTGCAGAAAACTCCTTTTCTCCACAAGAACAGTTTGCTGCTTTCATCAAATTCTGCTGCTGACACACAGATGAGCTGTCCTTGCTTTGGTATTTAGTTCATGTATGTTTAAAAAAATCTGCCAAACTCTCGGTGAAGGTTTCTGTTCAGGCTTTGTGATAATGCAGTGGCACTTCTTAGTTTAAATCTAAGCAGAAATCTAAACAAACCCCTCCCAGTCACACAGACTCCCTGTCTTGTATGGGAAAGTTAAGTGATATGAGAAATTTTAAGTGTCTTTTAAACACATCCATTCAGTCCTCATACTTGCACATACTACAGATGAAATAAAATCTCCAGTATGTGCTCTGGCACTCCAGGAATATGATTTGGTTTTATTTCTGGTGTGACTTGATCTTACCAAGAGTTCTTTCTTTATGGAGCACTGGCATTTGAATAGGTTTTTTTTGGCTTGACTTTGTTCCATGCCATCTCTGTTGTTATACAAAGGTATCATTAATTATAACAATTGTCCTACAGATGCTTTTGTTTAGGAACTGCTCCTGGTAAGGTCCCAATTTGCACCAATGTGATGTACATAAAAGTTTAGTCTTAAATACAAACTTTCCATCTATGGAATTCTATGGCTTGATGGAAACACACCCCAAAAGGACTCTGCAATTGGTGGTGATAGTGAGCACAATCTGAATTTCACCGGCAGTAGGTTTGGTCAGCAGAGAACTTTCTGTCCTTGCAGGCATCCATTGCTGGNTGCAGTAGGTTTGGCCTTGAAATCAACAGCAGAGAACTTTCAGTCCTTGCAGGCATCCATTGCTGGACAAAGGACTGGGACAATAAATTATTGCCTCATCTAATCTCCTTGGATATGCTGTAGGAATGAGTGACTGCAGGATGCTGTGACCTTTGCTACAGCAGCACAAAAAGCAGATCCAGAACCATGCAAAAAGTAAAAGCAGTGAAAACTACTGGGTTTGCATGTCTTAGGCAGAGCAGTAAATTTGCTTTGTTGGATGCATAGTTGAGGTAATTAGGGAGCAATCAGCAGTGAGCCACGACAAGAGCTGAAAATCAGTAGTCCCTGGGGGAACTGGGGGATGTATTTTGACCCATGTACAGGTGCACAGACCAGGAATGCTGGGGACAGAGCTCGTTCAATTTTGTGCTGGGCACAGCTATTTACCTTGAGCTAGTGCTTTTGTTGGGGTGGTTTGCAAACCATTTCTGTTTGGGAAGCAGAGCCTTGATTACTATTGATAGTCTGGGCCTTGCTGAGTAAACAGGACCTTTTGTTATGTTTGACAGTTGAGATATTTTTATTGCTGGTTTCTGGATTCTGTCAGTGTGGAAGATCAAAGGAAAATAAAAACTGTCTCTTGGGTTTGCTTCTTTTACTGGTTTTAAGAATTTGAATACACTACTCTTATTGTTACTTGTGATCCTACCTGTGTCCAGAATAGAATAAATAGATGTTTGAGGTGGTTATTGTATTTTCTGATTCTTACCATGCTTTTGTAACAGACTACCTCACATGGGTTAAGATATTTCTGATTAAAAGGCTGAGAGTTAGGGTTGGTCATCCTGGAGAAGGGAAGGCTTTGGGACTTTGGGCAGATCTTAGAGCACCTCCCAGTGCCTGAAGGGGCTCCAAGAGTGATGCAGAAAGACTTTGGGCAAGGGCCTGGAGTGACAAGACAAGGAGGAATAGTTTTAAACTGAAAGTGACTAGATTTATATCAGGTCTTAGGAAGAAATTCTCCCCTGGTGAGGGTGCCAGAGAAGCTGTGGCTGCCCCTGGATCCCTGGAAGTGTCCAAGGCCAGGTAGGATAGGGATTGCAGCAACCTGGGATAGGGGAAAGAGTCCCTGCCCATGGCAGAGTGTTTGGCACCTAGTGGTCTTTAAGGTCCCTTCCAACCCAAACCAGTCTATGATCATGAAAAAAGCATCATAAAAAGCTGTGTGTGCTGTTTTAATGAAGATATCTGTATCAGATGATACTGGTCCACAAAACAAACTGGCTAGATATGAGATATTAAATCAGAGGAACCAATATTGCCCTTTTACCTCTTTTGAACTTTGAAGTTTTATTTTATCACGGCCATGAAGAAGAAATACTGTAAGTTCATGGGAGGAAACAGAATTGTTTGTATATCATGAGCACAAATGTGGCTTGAGGTTTGTATTTTTCCCTCAAAATGACAGCGAGAGGCCTTACAGATGCATCTTAAAAGCTCAGAAGTTGAGTTACATGCATCCTAAATAGCAGAAAATTACAGAAACAGTAGTGTTGTGATTTTATGGCTTTTCCTGAATCAGCTCCAAGCTGGCACTGCAGATGCCAGAAGAGACTGATTAGTATGAATATCAACACTGTAGCTGAGATACTCAAAATAAGGACCCGAGGAATTGTCAAAGATGGGGCTGGACAAAATAACGGTGAAATTAAAACAATCTTTAATACTGAAATGCTCAAGTGGGATAAAAGGGGCCATGAGCATCAGGGTGCAGCTTCCCATGAAACCTTAATACCCTTTTGTAATTAAGAAGCCATTAGCAAGCTAAATGCTGGGCAGTGTTATTGTAACTCCCACATCATGTCAGTTAAAACACCATTAACATGTTTGATGCACTGTGAGGTAAATCAGAGATAAACTGCTCAGGTCCAAGAACATAAATTTATCATTTATCCTTTTACAGAATTTGTGTGTGTGTCTATTTTCAGTTCCAGTGCTCCATGGGAACACCATGTTTTTCCCTGAGTTTCCAGTTCACAGTGGTTTGGACTGAAACTGGGAGGAAAAGGTCCAGTTCTGGCTCCTCCTCTAAGCTTATTCTGTGATCCTGTCAGTCATTTTTTTTCCTCCAATAAGTCGTTTTTATGAGTGGGAAAGACAAAACCGTAGCGATTACTATATAAAGAAATGGGAGTATTAGAGGTTAAAGATGTTGTTATTCAGTTATATCTAGACATATATACACGCATATGCATATGTTATCACCCAAATCGTTGAGCTTCACACTTGGACAAAGTGTGCATCTGTTTCCTACTGCTTTCAACAAGATACTCTCATTTATTAACATAAGCGGAAATGGAAGCAATTGCTTTGCTAGATTTAGCTTAAAATGTTAATCTGATTCCAAGTTTTCCTTAAAACATTATCGGTCAAAATATTGAGGGAGTTTAAAATGTGCATATACCCACTGGATATTACAGACAAGCTGGAGCAAACATTAACAGAAATTAAACACGGATCTAAAGATCTGTGAGTCCCAAAGGTGCAGATCAATAATAAATTCATAAAATAGTTCAAGGGCATGCAGAAGAATAGTTCTTAAATTGATCTTTAAAAGCAAACCAAGGGTTTCAAGTAGAAAGCAAGAGGAAAAGGGGGCTCAGATGGGGACAGCTGTATTTGGCACTGTACTACATGTGTTTTAATACAATAAATGTAATGGTTGTTTAGCATGATAGACTAGGGATTAAATGGTACATGTTTCACCTGCATAAAAGGCTTTCAAATGCAGCAGTATGTCCTAAGTGTAAGCCCTTCTGATGGCTTTGGATGGAAGAGGGTGACAACAGTTCAGTAGCCTTGAGCTTGAGATTTATTTCTCCATTTAATTGTTAATTAGTTCATTTCACTAACTAGCCATTTATGTGATGGATGATTCCTTAAGCAAACGCAACAACAGGCATGCAAGCTTGGAAATAGTTTTTAAGAAGATGTGCCAATATTGCAGTTAGAGGTTTCAGGGGTCAGTGATCAGCTGATTAATATGTACATTTATGTTCAAAATGATAACAGCCTGTGGTATTCAGATGTCTGGAGTTCACTGTTAGCACTTGGTTTTTCAAGATGGAAAGTTGCCTATAAGGTTCCTAACTTAGCATGATGTCAATAAGTAGGCATAAGGCTTTATATATTATTTGGAATAATACATCAATCACAAAACAGGCAATAGTGAAGAAAAGTAGAGGAGACTATAACTGATTCTAAGAAAATATAAAATAGTGCCTAGAATTACTGTAAAAAAAAAAAAAGCCAAATAAGTTATTTTCACCTTTCTCTGTATGCCAAAAGGTGTTTTTAAAACCCCTGTGGCTTTACTGAGTGAAAACCTGGACCCACCAAAGTCGGTGGGAGTATTGCTATTAAATTCAGTACAACCAGCATCTCACCTTGGGTTCAGGCTCTGGGAGTTCAGCAGGCAGGAGAAATGAAGGCATTTAGCTCTTGATTTATGAAATATCTCTTGCAGTGTCAGATTACTGGATTATTGCTGGTTTATGTTCAGGAAGACAGGGTCAGATCTTTCTGCTGAAAGCCCCCTGATTGCTGTCATTTGAGCCAAACCAAATCTCTGTTCCTTACTAGCAACATGGGATTTACAGAATGGGTCCGAGCAGCTGTGATTCCCTGTGAAGTGCATCGGTATGAAAACAGATATTACACAGCAGCACTGATAAAGTTCAAGCCTGTGACTGCTGATAGCCAGAAAAAAAGGTGTGTTAGAAAAGAAAGGAGATCCTGTCCTATTTTCTCTCATAGTCTTTTCTTCAGCATTCCCTGTTGGAGGTGTGGGAAGTAGTTTAAGCAAATGTGTTTGGACACTGTGTGGCATTCTTGTCACTATAAGCTTTTGAGAGCAACATTCTCCCCTTCCTTCCCTTTTTACTGAAAGTATGAAGCAAAAGAGCAAATATACAGGTCCTGAGTAAGGGACATAGACAGCCCTGTTCTCAACACACTGGATTTGGGGATGCTGTGGAAGTTTCCACGCAGACGAGGTGTCAGTGTGGCTGAGATACTCCAGCAAGACAAGCTGCAGAAAGGAATGGTGGTCAATCACTTCTTTCTAACAGTCTTGAGATTCTAAAACAACACAGCCCAGTGCCAGCCAGGTGAGGGTCAGGGTCTGACATCTGCCTGTCAGATATGCAATTTGAGTCTGTACCTGCAATCCCGAGCATTTCACTTATTTAAACTGCTCCCTTCCCAAACCAGGGTCCCCGATTTTCTGGCCCATTTCTTGAAACCTGCAGCTCCTCTCCAAATCAGGTGGCAAGAGCAGGTCAATGTGAGGTTTGCTCTGTACTCCTCCTGCCCAAGGCTGCAGTTGCAGAGCTCTGTTACAGAACCCTGGAGTGCTTTGGGTTGGAAGGGATTTTAAAGCTCATTCCATTCCAGCCCTCTGCCATGGATACCTCTAACCAGGTTGCTCAAACTCCAGTCAACCTTTTTGTAGCTTTTTGATATCAGCCTGCTCTGCTTCCCTGCTACTTCCCAACACTGCCTTATCCTTAACTTCAGGAGCACTTAGCCACTCTGTCTGTAAGAGGAGTTGGAAGGACAGAAGGAATCAGGGAAGGGCTGTGTCGTGAGCATTGGTGAGGATCTCGGCGCTGAAAGAAGTCTGCACGTCCTCTTGGTCCCCTGCCTTTCTGGTGAGCATCAGCTGCCATTGCCCAGACTGGTGGTTCCTGGTGGTCTGGGAGCATCTTTGATTTGATGTCATGTGAGTCACGAAACACACAAATAATAGAGCTGCATGAACTCTGTAAATACAGTTCAGTGCTTTGAGTGAAATGTCCCAGAGATAACCAGAACAGCCAGGGAATCGATAGAGTCCTGCTTCGGGTATGGGAATGAGACATTTATTATTAAGTCATGGGAAAGGAGGATGCAAATGGGATTATCTCTGTTGTGATTAGGGTGAGCATGGAACCTGAGTGAATTTGGTGCTTGGAAAAGGAGTGGAGTTATGCAGAATAGTGGGTTCAGTCCCTGCTGTGCTCTGTGCCCTGAGGGTACCCTCCCTGCTTTCAAAGGCGGTGAGGAAAGGAAAAAGGACCCAGAAATGGGGTTTGAAATGGGGAAATCCAGAATTCTGGGTAATGCAGTTTGTTAGTTTGCAACTCTGCTTTGCACCATAAACCTTAGAGTTAGCATTTCTGCTATTTAAGCTAAAAGATGGTAGAAGAAGTATCTTCTTTTCCTTGGCCTTTCTAGAATTACTGAGATGATTTCCTTTTAAGAACGTAAAGAAAGGCTATAAATATGTAAATATCCTTATGAACTAAACATATGTTTTTGAATCTAAAATAAATCAAAAATTTGTTGAGGTCCTTAGTGCTTCTGTTAAAAAGATCAGATTATTTTGGTCCAGACAAAAATTGAACTTAAGGAATTAAATTAAATTAGCATCTCCAGATGTCCTATTCATGTATTTTCCTTAAGATATGCATCAAAATTACAAGTAGATCAGAAGACAATTGTTATTTTAAATTCTAACTCCACAGATGCTGAAGGTTTTAAAAAATGATGGGTTTTTTTCTCCTTTGTGGAGCAAAATTGAAATTATGAAAATGCACAGTAGTCCCAGACATTTTTACATGTTCCCACAGTTGCAGTATTTCTTATTTTTTCAAAATAATAAGTGACAATGAAGATCTTTTCCTACAGCAAAGGAAATTTATGAATTGCAGAGAATACGAGAAAGAACTTTTAATGTAAATACTGCAATACTAGTATGCTGTTTATGGCCATCTATATATCTCTTTATACATTTTTATGAGATTTATTATTCTGCATTTTTTTATCAAGCCCTTTTGTTTGCTTGTAGAAAAATGAAGGCAGATTCTTCAAGTTTGAAAGATATTTTTTCGTCTTTCCACAAAGCTTTATCTCCTTCTGTTGTAAAAAATATTGTCTAGAAGAAGACTCCTGTGTTACTGTACTATATGGATAGAACATGGGACAGGAAATAAAATTTTATGGGACAAAATGGAACAAAAAATGGAAAAAAATTAAAGCCAGTTTATAAGGTAAGCCTCAAGGGAATTGTAGGCCCTTTTACACATTATTTGGTCAGAAGTGTCTGTTTTGGATTGTTTCATCATTTTACAGTCTTATCAGTGAAATCTTAGTCCTGATGTAACTTCTTGGAACCCTTACACTGTGATCATTCTGGAAGTTTCATCAGAACATTTCATCCCCAGGTCCAGGCTAAGCATGATGGAGAGCGTTTGGCATCATCATGGTTTTCTGGATATAAAAAAGGGCTGACTGATTTATGTGATAAAGCCACTTTATTTGTTGTATCCATTAACAACTGTTCAAAAGCTGAAGCTGATATACTGAGAAATTAACAGATATGCAATCTATAATCCCACTGCACTTTGAATTTATTAAAAGCCTGTATGTTGTAGGTGATGCATCTACCCCTAGAAATCAGTCTGTAGCAAGGGATAATCCAGAGATGTTGGAATAGATTCTGAGAGGAAAGCTGTCCTCCCAATTGCAACGTCACTCCAGCCTCCTGGCAATATGGATTAGAAAAATAAATCAGGAAATAAAGTTATGGTTGAAAAACAACACTCAGAAAGCAGATGAGGCCTCACACAAACAAACTTTGCAAACCTGCAATAACTAGAGTCCTCGATCTCTAGTTATGAATAAGGAGCTGTGGAGGTTAATTTACTTTCATGGTGGTAGTTTTATATGTTTTCCTACACATGCAAGCTCTTTCCTCTTTCATTTTGATGGTCTGAACAACAGGGACAACTCCTTTTTGTTCAAGAGTTAAAAGAGAAATACTGTTAAAATTCCATGAAAATCTCTGCAGAACCTTTCCTTGGCACAAGTTCCAAGAAAGACTTCTCTCCTTTTAGTAACCTGAGAATGGCACCCCTCTAACTTACTTAATTGGGAAAACCCCAATGGGTTTTTTAATTGGGAAAACCCCCATGTAAAACATTACATGGCCTGATTTGAGGAATGGTTCCTGAGTTTCGTTTTGCAGTGGTGTGTTAGAGAAAGGTATGAAATGATTGGCACTATCGAAATGACTGGCAGAAACTAATCATAAAAAAATCAATGTTTGGGTTTTTTTTTCTGCTCTAGCAAAATCCTATGAAGAGGAGTCTTGTTCTACCTCACCTCAAGCACCTCAGGTTGTAGTAGGTACCCAAACCTGTGACTTCTGATGTAATAGTGGGAAGGAATTAAATATCTGTAACAGGCGACGAGCTCGAGCTGTGCGAGAGGAATTTCAAAGTGGGTTCTCCTTGTTCACTTACTTTTTCAAGACTTAAAGGAATATTGCCCCACCAGATTAAAATGCAATGGAGTGGGTGTGATGGTGGTGGTGGGGAACCAAACCAAAACCCCCAAACTCATGTAGTTAAACAACCCCAGCCAAAAAATGGTTGGATAATTTAAACAAAATGGCGGCTGCTGAGAGAAGCTAATTAAATGCAGTGGGTGTAAAGATTGTTAGCTTTCAAAGAACGTGATGGTGTAGGTAAAATTGTTGTCTTTCATTTTTACCTCCAGGTTCTGAAAAAGGATGTCTTGCTGTGGGACACATTAGAGGTACCAACCTGTGTCAAGCATGACCTGACATCATAAACATCAAAACCATCCCATGTAAAATCAGAACAACTGCCCCTTTGGCAATTTCAGGCCTGAGACAACATGGGGAATACTCTAATAAAAGGATTTTAAGGTAAAGTTAGTTCACATGAAGCTCTTTTACGCAGATAAATGGAATACATGCCCTGAAAAACACCAGGTTTGCTGTTAAAAGAAACTTTTCTGCTCATCTTGTGCTACATAAATGTGAGAAGAAGAGAATATTCCCCATGTGTAGTCTCAATTTTGTGATGTTTACAGTCTATAGAACCTCGTGCACTGCCAGATGGCATCACTGTGCTCTGTCTCTCCATTCCCAGTCACCACACGCTTAGAGAGAGTAGAAAGGGAATTTTAGCATTACTCTTTCTAGACAGATTTTATCATTGGTGGAATGAAAATTCAAGACCTCTCCAAAGGTACTAAAGAGGGTGGGGCACTAAGAGCAAAGTCTTTTTTTCTCTGTCTTGGAAAGAAAAAAATAAGATAAACAGTAAGTGTTTATCCTCTCTGTTTGCACATTCCCTCATTCTTAGTAAAGGTAATAAAATCATAAAAGCTTAAAAATGGAGGCCAGCTCTTTAAATTTATCCTTCTCTAGTGGCTCCTTACTTCTAATTTCCATGTTTTGAACTTGCTTAATTAAATCCTGGGCAGGTTATGTTATTACACGTAGCCATCATAGATTGTTAGCTAAATGATACTGTAATTTATATATCCTGGGCTGGTTAGGGACGTGTATGGGAAATTAGAACAAAATATGACTACATAGCTTTTATTTGTATGCAAATTTCTGCTATTCTGCATGCAAACACTAAAATACCTAACCAGACCAATAATAAAAAATAATTAATGTCAAATTTATAGCAAGGAACCAGGAATGATCTTGCCTTTAAAGAGTTTTCTGTACAAGCTGATAGAATGTGGGTCTTTATAAATCACTACTTTTGCAAGTTTGCCATATTTATACATAGACATATACACTTATCTGGTGTTTAAATTGGGTGCTCTTATTCCCTCAATAAACATAAAAATCAAAGACTTTTTTGCCATTTTTCAACGTTCTTTTTTCATGCAATCTTTCCAAGTCCAAACCAAAGTGAAAATGCAGATTAAACTGTGAATTTAGTACAAATTTTGAATTTTGTACATAATTTTTCCATTCTAATTCTGCCCCAGAACACACATCTTCGTACTTGTTAAAGGAGAGCTACGGTTTGAGCCCCAGTTAGTCTCAAAAAAGTCCAAAGAACTTGAAAGAACATGTTCTTTAAAATTCCAAATTAAAACCTGGACATCTCTGCACTACCCTCTGAAATGTTCCTCGCATTTCTCAGCAGAAATATGGAGCTACTGAGCACACAACAATTCTAAAAAAGCTGTTGCAGCCTAGTAGAAGCACGAAGAATTAGGTTAATATGGATAAGAACATTAAAAACCCCCATAATTTAATGTATGTTTCTGAGTATTAAAAACTTGGCTAGCTGAGTATAAAATAGATGCATTAGATGAAAAAAGTGTTTTAAAATTGCTGTTTTAACACAGGGTTTTTAATTGCTCTATCTCTAACAAACATCTTTATTGAGATGGCTTCAAAATAACAGCAGAGTGGTTGGTTTTGACATCCCAAAGTCAGACAAGCTAAAAATGTTGCAGCTTCCAAAATCTTTGTTACTCCTGTGCAACCAAGAGCTCTTATGGAAAATTATGCCTTTAAATGCAGGGAATCTGTAATGGGTGGTTAGCATAGTGACATTAAAAGATTCCTCTAAAACAATCTGTAATCCCACAGTTTAGGGGCAGAAGGAAGAGTCTCATTTGTGCCACAAGAACTTTATTTATTCTCTTTAGACAGACCAGGAAAGCCTTGTGTCATGCGGGCTTAGGGCAGGTGATCCATGGAACTAATAGGATGGGAATTTTTTCAGGCAGTAGGGTGGTTGTGGTCCTGGAAACACCAATAAAAGAAGCTAAAACCAATTAGATGTAATTACTCTCCTAAAGGAATTATGTATGTTGCTTGTGTTTGAGTGCTCCTGAAAAGGGGATATTTGAAATGGCAGGGATGATGTTTATGGAATTGCCTAGTAAAAATTTTAAATTTCCTAGGTGGAAAGTACAACTTTGGTAAATATATGTCTCTGGATCTTGCCAAGCAGTTTGAAAATGGGTTATAGGTTCTTCAACACACATACATTATTTATACACATATATATGTGTATCTATGGAATATGCCAGTGGAAGTGTTTTAGCTTCTGGGTTTGGAGAGATTTGCTACTACTGACATAAATTGTTCTCTTCCCCTTGTTCCCCATCAAGTCAAGGAACACTTTTAAGCTGTAGTTATAATTTCCAAATCTGTCTTAATATTCCAGATCTGTCTTAATATTCGATCTAAACTGGGGCAAAACTGGGTATTTTTTATGCCATTGGTTTAATAACATGCCAAGTAAAGTGCTGTATAAGTAGAAGGGGGATATCAAAAGATGGTCTGGAGTAAAATGCTTGCTGAGGCACTACTTGATGATCTTGCAGGTCTTTTCCACCCTTAGGTTTCCATGATAATCACACAGGGCTTTATTCACTCATTCCAGGAGCACTGTTCTATCTGTGCATGTAAACTTACTTCTTGAGAAAACCTACATGACAACATACACTCCATGATGGTCCTGAGACTTAGTATAGCAAAATACAGCAGGTAGGTATGAAAACCTCCATGGTCATAATACATGTGAAAATTTTGTTGGTCTATGAATGTCTAAAAACCTTATTTGAAGCCTTCATCTACTTTTTTTTTTTAAATGTCAAAATTAAGTGCTGATTAAATTGCGATATCTAATGACTGCCTCAGTTATTTGCAAAGTTATTCTCAAATGGATTAACTAAAATAATATAACTTAAAATATGATCTGGATGTTGATTTAATTATAAGATTTCATGTCCCTTTTAAAAACAAGCAGTATATGATTTCATGCAATTATCATATCTATTTGCCTGCAAGCATTTAATTTCAAATTAATCTTTAGACCTGACGGCTGTTATTTTCCCTGTTGTTTCAGAAAACCAGAAAGATATGAACTAGTGTGTTTTATCGAATTTTTTGTTATTCCATCTGGCTTTCAAGCTCCCTGAAGCACTAATGAAGGTCAAGGAGTTTTAGAGTGAAATGCAATCCCTTCACCTGGAGTACAGAACCCGCTAGTACAATAATAACAGAAAATATCACTTTCTTTCTGGAGAATATTAAATTGCTTCATGGCTCAAGATCAGAACAAGGATGCTGAAAAATAGAAATGCCTCTTGGAGTGGGTTGGTACTTGAGATTCTAGTGGCTGGTATCTGATGGCTAAAGCTTATTGTTATTTTACTCAGGAGGAACAAGATGATCATAGTAATAGTTAAATGCTGACAGTAAAAATAAAAATAGTTAAATGTCTCTGTTGTGGTCCAATTCTAGCACAGGGAGCTTAAAAGTACCTCTGGTATAATAAAAACCAGATGTAACGTGAATTCAAGATGAGTATTTATGCACATCCTAACTTTAGGCTTGCATAAGCATTCAGTGGCACTGCTCAGGTGTCTGAAGAACAGGAATATGTTTGCTTTAATGACCTGCTGGGGCAAAGCAGCATCACCAGCTCTTCTGTAGGATTCATTCTCACAGTTCTGCCCAGCAGGCCAGTTGTTGCAGCTGTGCAGTGCAGACTGTGGTTAGGTCTTCAGTTTCCTGCATCTAGGGAATAAAAAAAAATAAAATTCTCTGGAATACTCATACCTACACAATTGTCCCTCAGATTTATAGTCATGAATATTAGTTCTGTTTCTTTGCAGGGAAACTTATAGTCATGGATGAGTTAAAGTTCTTCAAAGCAGTTTTTCACGTATTTCTTCTTTTTATTGGACAGTGTAGTGAAGACACCCTCAAATTTAGAATGTTGCTCCATCAGGGTCCATATTTTTCCTGTTTATTTAGTTCACTACATCCACTGGCTGCAGTTGATTCACAGCTCAATAACACTTCCCTATCAGGGGAGCATATATGTATAAGTAAAGGGGGGATAAAGAAAAATACATTTTAGTCAAAAGATAATTATTTAGGGAAAAGAAAGGATGTAATTACAAGCAGTCTCAGAGGTCTGCCTCATGCTAGGACTCAAATTCTGTAATGCCTGGAGAATAAAGTACTTTATTTTGGTGCTTTTCTACTCTGTGCTGTGCTTCCCTGCACAGTGCTCATCACTATTGACCTTGCCTATGTTTTATAATTGTGATGTTCCTTCGAGGTGTGAAATGAAACCTCCATCAGGGAAATGGGGTGCCTTGCCCATGACCTGAAATGCACGTTTCTCATGTACAAGGAAAGAGAAAGGAGTGAGGAACTTCGGAGTGAGGTGTGTGAGTCCTCCTTCCTCCAGCAGAGCAGAGGCGTGTACAGAGGCTGGGCATGGTGTGCTTGCTGGCCACCAGCTCATTTCTCTCTGCTTAGTGAAACCTTACCCAAATCTTCGAATTCTGAAGCTGTACAATAGGCAGACGCTGTTACACTAAATGGAGGAGGAAATTTTCAGTCTTTATTCTGAAGGCTGCTCCTGTAGTCCCCCTAAATTACATAGAACCACACAAGTATTAAAAGTGTATTTATATCTGAGCTGCTATTCTGTCACGTTCACTTATAAGAAAATATCTAAGAAACAGGAAATAAGGGCTTTGAAGAGCATCATTACAAAAAATGCTGTTCTGGTCTGACTTCTTTTGTTCTCTTTCCCTTTGTGGCGTGTGCTCTGCACATCCTGGGAACATGACAGATGTCAGAGCGAAGATCCATTTCGCTCAGTAATATTTTCTTTCACTCTCCAGTAATGGATGCCAGGGAAAGATGGAAACTGGAGATAAGCAGTGTGCTGTTCTGTCAGAGGAACCTGGCCTGCAGCACTAATGGTGGGTCTTTAAAATTTAATAGTGTTTAATGGGAGGTATAGCCCTGACTCTGGTGGATCCTGGTGCTCACATTTGTAATGATAAGCACCATCCCAGCAGTACAAGCTCCCCCCTCCATGTCCTTCCTTACCTCTGCTTTCCTATATTCCTGCTTTTCACAAAGTATTACAGTATTTTAGGGAGTTTCTACATCTCTGGATGCTTATCTTTTGCTCTTCTTACTTTAAGTCATGAAGTTATTCCCTGGCACCTCATGCTGATGAAATCTGTTGTCCCAGGGGGAAGGCTGTGAAAAATGAAGCCTTTATATCCCCACTGAGTGCTTATAAAAGTGAGTGGATAGGATCTTAATAGCTTTTTAAATACTGACCATCTTGTATGCAGCCTTTGATTTTACCTTCTGAGCTGGAGAGCTGATGGCAAGAATTACAGTTCTGATTTACTGTATTTAATACAGAAAAAGTTATGAAGAAGTTTTCAGAGGGCAAAGCAGTTGCAGAAAAGCTACTGCTTCAGAAGTTTGGGTGCTTATCTATACTAGTTAGATACAGAAATGGAGGTGTAAATCCAAAGGGATCGGGATTTGTTCCAGTGCTGTGCTGCCCGTTTCCACACAACCCAGAAATTGCACTTACACGTTTCCCTCAGGCAACTTTTCCATCCTAAAGAACACACACATAATGTAATAAGCTGCAGATGAACTTCTGTGATATTGGGTTCAAAAAGAAAGAGGAGAAATTAGGTCGGATATTGGGAAGAAATTGCTCCCTGTGAGGGTGCTGAGGCCCTGGCACAGGTTGTCCAGAGAAGCTGTGGCTGCCCCATCCCTGGAAGTGTCCAAGGTCAGGCTGGGCTGGACTTGGAGCAGCCTGGGCTAGTGGAATGTGTCCTTGTCCATGGTAGGGGGTGGGATGGGATAAGCATTAAGGTCCCTTCCAGTCCAAACCATTCTATGATTCTAAAGAGATGTCTAAATTCTATGATTCTTTTAATGTCTTGTGTAATATTAAATATCACCTTTATTTTAGAAATATTTGCATTTGTATGTTGGCACTTGTATCCTCAAAACTGAGAACACAGAAAAGTGTTTTTAAAAAGACCTTCTTTACACACTAGTGAAAAACCTAAAATTGCCATCCAACTTACTTACCTGAACAGAAACTTGCAGATTTGAATCAGATCAAATATGTATTTTTACCTGCTGAAGAACTTTCAATTTGGATTACTCTGACTATTTTTGCAGAAACATAATATTTATTTCCCATTACTTGATTCTCTATGTTTTTATCAACACAAACATTACAGCTCTTAATGTTTTTGTGGAATTGGATGAAATGTGCAAGTCTTCTATATACTGGGGTGAAAGAGAATGCAGGGCTCATCACTGAGCATAGGGAAAGAAAAATTTTGTTCTGTGCATGCACTTCAGTCCCGGTCTTGAAAATTTTCAGAAGAATCTAGTTCAATTTATTGCTGATCTTGGTGGTGCTTTAGTCATGATGGTCTAATTTCAGTATTGTGAAATGTTAGGATTTGTTTTTCAAGCAAGCTGGAACTTACAGTTCCCATTAGATGTATGATAATCTCACACTGCAACTCTTCTGTTTCAGGCTGGGGGAGAAGGGGAAGAGGAAGAAGCTATGCAAAAAATTTGGTCAAGAAGCCCAAATGACAAGTTAGATGCATTTATATTGATGTGTTTTGGGACTTAATAAATGAAATTAATCTGCTCCGTTTCAGATGACGAGATGAATATCCTGCTGTCCTCACCCAGCACCCTCTGGCAGAGCTGAGTGTCCAATTTACCTGTCTGAGATGATAAGCAGAACCTGAAGGAACTGACATTGTAAATCTTGAGGATGTGTTACTGCTAACAAAAAGGTAAACCACAATTTTGCCATAGATAAGCTCTATATACTTTGTCTCACAATGTCAGGATATTCTGGGTGTTGTTTGTGCTTGTTGTTGTTGTCTGTTTTTTAAGGAGAAGGTTTATGGTTAAATAGAACTAAAACACCAGCAAGGTGTGATTTTAATTTTTTTTCTATATGTACTTTTCCCAAATCAATATTTAAATGCCAGGTGCTATACTCTTCTTAAGTAGATCTTCTAGAATAGAAATTGCATGCTATGAAGCAATTTTAACTTCCCAGAAGTTTCTGGAGCGATCCCTATAGCTGCCCCAAAAAATCCATCCACCTTCCTTCTCCCCAGAAGAAAAGAACTGTATTTCACTGTTTGAATCATTGAGTAGCAACACAGGAAAGCTGAACATGTTATAAAGAGACAGAAAAGCTGTGCTTACAAAAAAACCCCAACCAAACCAAACAAACAAACAAAAAAAAAATCAAACCCCAAAATAGTTCTCAAATAACTGTTCACAAGCTGATCTGTAAAATAAAGAAATATGAAGAGTAGGGTAACGCTTCCAGAGGCAGTTTTGTAATGCTGGTGTTACTATGCCTTTGGCTGTAGTTTCACTGAAAATGGCCATTCAGCCTGTCCTTGTCCCTGAGGGAAATGGCTGAGCTAAAATGGGTGGGAGGAGAGTCACAGCAGGGTGATACTGGCAGTGCAATCAGCTGCCTCTGCTAAAACACAGGATATTTGTGTATTTCTCACCAGGATTAAGGTATCATTTTTCTAGGGTTAAAATTCAAATCTAAATTTATACAGCATAGTAAAACCAAATAATAATTAAATAATATCCTGAACAACTCACAGCATTGTACAAAACATCTCAGTCCTGATAACCCCTTCAAAATGCCCCTATTGATCCTGTAATTGCAAATGGCTTCTACTTGCTTTCATTATAGGAACTATCACAAAAGCTAGGGAGGCAAACAAGCAGTCGTGCTTTGAAGTCTCAAACCCTCACTGTGATGAGAAGCTCCCCAAAGCAGCCTGATGTGGCTGCCCACACCCCTGACCCTCCTGTGGTCGCCGGGTCTGATGGAGGCTGGAGCCACCTTGCAGCATTCCCATCACCCTGCCAGCAGCACAGGCTGCTCCAGCATTTAGGGAGCGCCGAAGAAGTGTTTTGGTGCTGCTTGGGAATAAACACTTCTATTGCTGCTGCTTTGGATCTCAGCCATCATCTTCAACTTGTGTTTGTGCTGTGGCTACCCTGAGCGCTGTGCTGTTGGTGTGATTTGAAGTATGTGTGGGGCTGGTTCATTAACTGCAAGCAAACTGCTGAACTGGGGTTTTTTTGTTTGTTTTTTGTTTTTTTAGCTGGTTAAAGGTCAGAAAAACAAACCTTTTTGCAGGGAAAGGATTGTTTAGCGCCACGGCTGTGGACTTTTTGGACCTTTCAACATGAGGAGCTGTAGCAGTTGCTGGGTGAGGATCCCTCTCACCTGTTCCTGGAGCTACCTGTCAGGCACAAGGCTCACTTGGATGGTTCTGAGCAGGTCAGTCATGTCTGTGCTCAGAAATCCTCCTGCAAAGCCCAGGATCCCTGGCGTATGTGCTGGCTCCTTTGGTCTGCAGAGCCACACCCAAGGGAAATTCCCTCCATCCTTCTCGTTGAATGTATGTATTTTCAGGAATGCCAGACCTGTGAGACAAAAAAACCCCCAAAAAATAAACAAAACCCCCAAACAAACGAACAGCCCCCACAAACAAAACTGCCAAAAAACCAAAGAAAAATGCCAAAAAAACAAACCAAAAAAAAAAAAAAAACCCACAAAAAAAAAAAAACAAACACAAAACACCAAACCAAAACAAAAGCCACAAAAAACAAAAACAAAACAAGCAAAAAAACAACCAAAAACCCCTACAAACAAAACCAACAAAAAACCCCCCAAAAACAAAANAACCCCAACAAAAAAAAAAAAAAAAAAAAACAACAAAAAAAAAAAAAAAAAAAAAAAAAAAAAAAAAAAAAAAAAAAAAAGAAAAAATAACCTAAACCCAATCAACCAAAAAACGCCCCAAAACAAGTGTCTATTTTTTGGATTAACTGGTAGAAAATACTCCTCAAAGAAAAGTGGAAGTTTTGGGAAATTTCCCTTGTTCATATAGTTTTATTCCACAGGTGTAATGGTTTTGAGGACATGAGGTTACTTATCCTTTAGGCTTATTGGCCTTTCCTCCCCCTCAAATACAATTAAAATTACTGATCTTGTGGATCACTGTGAGGTCTTCAGCCTCATCTCACAAACTATTGTTCAGAGAGTGAATTCCAGTGGTGAATTCCTGGATTTATTTGGGCAAATGCCCAAATGCTTGGCACTGTGGTCACCACCAGAGCAGGGGTTTAAGCACTGGGTGCTTGTGGGGTGAGGTAACAGTGGTGATGTGAATATCCCTCTTGGATGTGGCAGCCAAGGTTGCTTCAATAAATGTCTCTCTGGCAGTGTGGTGTAAACTTTAATGCTTTTGGTGTACCAACAGCAAATAGTGACAGCAGCTTTTTAATACCTATTAGTAGTCTCCCAAGGAATAAATGAAATGCTTGATTTCTGTGGTTAAATTAAGGATAATAGAGACAGAATTTTTTGATTCTTTCATCATCTTGATGTTTGATATTAAAACACTCTGTTTGAAAAATCTATTTTTATTCATGCGTAGATTCAAAAAACCTTAGAAACTGAAAGGTTATTCTCCCTCTGAGAAAATTATTCTTATTGTCATTAGTCTAGTATTGTAAGAATAATGATAGTATTTTTAGACAAAGAAAGCAGAGAAAAAAAATACACATTCCAGAAAGCACTTTGAAAGAGACCATTGTCTTTTCAGATCTGAGTACTTTATATTATTGTTGTGTTTTCAGCTCTGGACCCTGAATTTATCACTTTCTGCCTCATCCCAGAGGACCTGGCTTCATTCAGTGAGCAGGACCGATGTTTCTGAGGTTGGTGTATCTTTTATTCTTGAAAGCTTCAGTTTGTGTATGTCTATTTTCTCTAATTATGGGTGGAAAGTGAGGTTTAATATTTAAACATTTTAATATACAAATGTCAACATCACTACTTCAAAAAAATATTAGGAAATAATGAATAAATTAATAGCTGTAGGAGGACCTCCAAAAAGGTTAGGGGTGCCGACATTACACTCTCAGTGTCTAGAATTCTTCTGTGCAGTTGTATGCACGTTTTTAAAGTGCAGAGGTATTTAAAGTAGTGAAATGAAGTTCTCTGTTAAGGAATCAAGTAACGCAATTAACATTATCCACAGACTGCTCTTATATACAGGAAACCATCTGTAAGAGCATTTTCACTGCAGTGTTATCATTGGTGTTTAAAATGCTATGAAATTTAGGTGTGAGACTTGCAGATTATACCAATAAATGACATCTGTCAATGTCCCTCATGAGTGGCTCTCTCTCAGTGCAGAAACATGAGTGCATTTAAAAGGACTCAGAGTCTCTGAATTTCCTTACCTTTTATTATTTTAAATTTGTAATTCTGCTTGCAGTTCACAGTTTTGCCTACCTTGGCTCTTTGAGTGGCAAAGAGGGAATGTAAGCATCCTACCTTTTCATAAACATGTCAAAGGAAAGAGTAACTTAAAATCGTGTTTTACAATCATAAAATTCTGTGGTAACTGCAGCTAAAAATTGTATCTCTCACTGAAAATGTCAGAGAAAGATTACCCTAAAACAGCAACAGCTGATGGGTTGGCATTTGATAGCTTAATGGAGGAAAAGGAAGCAGAGTAGTTTGCACCACTGGCATCCTCCATTGTTCAGCATTTCCCGCTGAACTTGAGGCAATGAGCAGTTTCTAGATGGTCTGTGTGACACCTTTTCATGCTGGGGTGTGCTCCAGGAGACACAGCCTCTGTTGGAGGCTGTCCTGGCAGGCTGGGCTTTGCTCCTCTCTCCGTAAAGCTCGGCTCTGCTCACCCAGAGGGATGCTGACATCAGGGCACAGCCCTGCCTTGTGCCTTGCGGGGCCACTGTGGGAGCTCCCCAGACAATATGTGGCACTGGAAATACTTTCCTGACTTGTCACAAGAGTAGGGAAGAGGATAAAGCAGATTTGGGCTCCTTTTAAGCACACCAGATCACTCCAGGTCACCCTTTGGAAATCACTCATCCAAAGCATCCCTTCACCACATGTGGAACAAGATTCTTGGATACTACTGCAGTGATAGTTTAGAAAGGCAGCTTCTTTTTTACCTGCTGAGAGTGAGCCAACCTGTTGCAGTCATGCTAGCCCACTCTAATCCAAGAGCCACTCAAGTGCACTGTGGGACTGTTCTTCATTTCAGTGGCTGTGTTCTGCTGAAATTGGGAAAACTGTTCAAATGAAGTGTCTGCTTCCAAACACTCCCAGTGCTGATTGCACCATTTGATAACACCATTACATTTGGAGCCAGAGTTCCAAGCAGGGCCAAGATTTAACCTGTGATGTAAAATTTCAGTTAGTGCATCAGAGTAAATTCCCATAAAGAATGGGATTTGGGAGCTATGTGTGTTAGCATCCCAATTCTTCTCTTAGCTCTCTACAAATTCCCTTAAAGTTTTGGGAATTGCTGTTGTTATACCTGAGAGGACAGGGTGTTTCTTTCTTAGAAGACATTAGTTTTCTAAAAGCCTGATTTATTATAAATATTTTAATGACAAGGTATTTTTTAAGATAGAAGAAAGATAGCTGATGAATATTTTCCCCATTTTAGTGCTTGCTCCCATCCTCCCCTGGCTTTTCCTTGTAGTGAGGCTCATCAGCTTTCTGGCTGTATGGTAGCAGTATATAGATTTTTGGGTTTATTCCGTCTTTTTTCTTTTTTTCCCCCTTTTTCTCCAGAGACACTTGGAAAGCACCTGTTAATAGTGTTGGGCTGAACTTTGTTGTCACGTTATTTCCAGTCAGACCCCTGGGGCAAGGGAGTGGAGTGAGCCACTGCCCAGGGCATGTTCTCTGCAGGCAGATCTTACAGCTGGCTTTAGTCTTTTGGCAAGAGGGTAGAAAAGAATAAGTAAAGAACACCCAGCTTCTGAGGCAGTAAATTTTCACAGAAGGTGGCTTAGCAGATCTGTCCTGAGTCAAGGCAGTGCAGCAGAGCTGGCAGCCGAGTGCCCGTTCTGCAGGACCTGTGTGGTCTGAACAGAAATGCAGCTCAGAAACCTGGATCTAACAAGGTCAGTGGAGCTGGGAAGCAGTGATTTAAGTGGGAGACACTCTTGTACCTGAACACCAAGGAGAACGACAAAGCCAAAGCTCCTGGGGACAGCTGGGTGGAAAAAGCACAGGAGCCAGGAAAGAGCAGTGTCCTCACCCTGGGGATGGTTGGCCTGCCTCAGGGTAAACTGGAGAAATCTGGCAGTGAGACAGAGGAGATGCTGTGAGTGATGTGCTGTGGGGAAAGCTGTGCAGGCAGCAGGGCCAGTGCTGATGGAGTGGATGGAGAGTCGGCTCAGGGCCACAGCAGAGGATGGGAAGAGGTGGTGGGAGCACTCCTGTGCACTCAGGGCTGAACTCTGAGCTGTCAGAGCAGGCACGTCACAGAAAACGGGGCAGGCTTTGCTGCTGTGGGGGGTTTATGTGTTTATTTCCTTGTAGAGGAATTAGAAACTGCTCTGAGGGATTTGATCCAGTGAGGCATTGCAACTCTAGCAACCTTTGTGCTGATGGATCAGGTGTGGGTTAGATCTGGGAAATCCACTTGGAGCCAGTGCAGCTTCTGCCCTGGAGCATCCTTGAGACGCCCCTGACAAAGCACCAAAACAGGAAGCCAAGGTGATAGCAAAACTTCTGAAGTGTCAGACAGTCTTAAGTCTCCAAAGAAATCTACAAAGTTTTGTAAGAAATCTTAAAAGGATCTTCTTCAGTATCTTCTGCTTCCAGTTGTGCCCATAAATACCCCAAGCTGTCCCCCTCCAGGGTATTCTACCCCCCACAGCTCCTGCCTATCAGAGCTGAACTGTAGGAGAAGGGAATACAGGTGACCTCAGCCCTGATCAGTAACAGCTGTGTTAATTACCCAATACAGCCTCAACCCTGATGGGTCACAGCTGCAGCCAATAAAGGTAAGTGTGATAAAAGGGAGTGGGTGGGGTGGTGAGGGGGACTCTCTGAGGAAGCGGGAACAAGAGGATCATGATCCTGGGCAGAGAGAATCCCTGCTGTGGGGTCAGTGTGGGTGTGCAGTCAGAGCCTGTTGTTGGGCAGGTGGGAGGGGAGAATTATTGTGGGGGTTGTGAGGATTGTGAAGGAGGAGGAACCATGAAGGAGGAAGGAAAGAGGGACCCAGGATGAAGAAGAAGGATCCTGGGCAGAGAGAATCCCTGCTGTGGGGTCAGTGTGGGTGTGCAGTCAGAGCCTGTTGTTGGAACCTGCAGTCACAGTCTGGCTGGGTAAAAGCTGCACTCAGAGGCTGCAAACTGATCCCTGCAGTCAGAGTTCAGCAGGAAAGAACCAGCAGTCAGAGGCTGCAAGGGAAACCTACAGCAGGAGCTGCTGCAGGCAGGGTCAGGGAATGGTTGGAGTCAGGGTGGCTGAGCTGTAAAGAGGAATGAACCAGGGCCCTTTTCATGCTGTGATAAACAAGGAGTCTGTGTCTGGGCTCATTTCTACCCTCTGACAAGAGGGCTGCTGCAACACTGAAACACAGAACTATCTGTTTGTATGCTGTAAGAATTCAATGTACACATTCAACAAATAATGCAAAGCTGGTTTTTTAAAGACTATAGAACCTATTTAAAATAATTTTAAATATTTAAAATAATGAAGAAACCTAGTTTTCCTTTTCCACAGATGAACATTTAGTACAAAATTATTTTTCTAGTATATCAGCTGAAACCTGACAAGCTCAGTTATTTAAGGAAATTCAAATATTTAACTGTTTAATGATGTGTGACTTTTGTCTTTTAAAACATAACTTCTATTTATATTTTTTTAATGAAAATAAAATGCAGAATTAGTTCTGACTGCATTTTTTACTTTGAGGAAAGTAAAATGATTCTTAGTTTTACACTTAAAAATTTACCAGTGGTTTGCATATTTTTGATCCAGTTAATTATTTGCTGATAATATATTTTGCATTCAGATATTAAAGCATAAATGACAAAGGAAAATATCACTGGAATATAATGCAAAATGTTGATGTAAAAATTAAATAATTTCAAGTTATCAAATTCTATCTTTAATTAAAAAGTTACTTTATTTTCTCATTTGTGGAAGGTTAAACATCCAGTGATCTTTTCACTTCTAATGTAGAAGTTCATAATTGTATTATGGAGTTTAGGAAGGTGTTGCAGAGATCAGCTGATAAAAATAAATGCAGCACATCGGTTTTCTTAGGAAAGGTTATTAGTGGTTTGAGTAAGATGACTTTTCCAGTCAAATTTTTAGAACTAATCTCTTTGGTTTAGGATATAGATTCAAAATCAATTTTTTTTTGTTTTGTTTTGTTGTTTTTTTTAAAAAATGTTTTGGCACAGAGAAAGCATTAATTTTGTTATGGTGTACTGCATTTTATTGACATATTTTCATCCGATAATTTCTTAAAAGTCTGATTGCAGTAGTTATAGTCCTGCCTTTGACAACCTAACTGGTATTTTCAAAAGCTTCATATACTGTGCTTTCCTGCAAAGCCAAATGTAAGTCTGGTAATCCTCACTTATCTGCACTTCAGTGTTTTGCACAAGAACATCAGTTGATCTTTTATCTCTGCGTTCTCTCATAGGAACTTCAAAAGGAAGTTGATGCAAATATGACAGCAACATGAAAATCCTGCAGAAATCTCTTGTGCTTGCTTAGTGAGATCTGAAAATTTAATGTGTCTAGCTATAGAACTCTTTTCCCATTGTTGAGATAACATGACACAAGCTGGCACAGAGTTTGATTTTCCCTTTGTGTATACCTGGCAATTGCGGCAGTGGATTTGGCTGCTTTTTGCTTGTTTTTTGGAGGGTGTTTTTCTTGTTTGTTGGTTTGCTTTCAGTGGCATTGCTATAGTTAAGAATTTAATGGAAAGGAAGTCGAACTATTAATAATAAATATTGGGCCTTGTTTTTGTTTTGGCACAGAGAAAGGCGTTCTCTAGTGAATACTGGTAGTGGATCAACTCTTGGCTTGCCCAGACACAAGGGCTGCTGAGTTGCCAGTGGAAAGGTTTTGGATGAGTGCCTTTGCTCCTCGAGGAGTGGGAATACAGGAGCAATAATTCCTGCAGGGCCAGGGTGGGGGGTGGTGCTGAAAAGGGGTCAGCCTCCCAAAGAAGGCTGCACCCTTTTATGCATAGGCATTAAATAAGCAGCAAGCGGGGGGTGGTGGGGGGAACCACTCACAAAAAAACCAAAAAAACCCCCAACCAAAACCCAACAAACAAACACCAATTTGTAAAGAAAGTGATTTATCAGTGTTGAGGAGAGGTGCCCTTGAAAATAATACACATTGCTTGGAGTCTGTCTTCTGACTGCCTGCTTCTCTTGACTTTTCCTTGAGCCTAGCCAGCTGTTTTTCTTTCTGGCACGAATTTTGGCTGGATGTTCAGATGCCTTAGTAACTTTGCCATTTCAAATACTCGTCCCTGTACCACTTGTGCTTCGCCTCATGCTGTGTAAGAAGCTTTCAGAATGGCTTCCTACAGGTGTTGAATAATTTAGCTGAAAAACGAAACTTGCTGAATGCCACAATCAGTTTTAAGTATATAGAAGAGTTGCTGATAAGAATGACCTTTTCAGAGAAGGACTTTTGAGGAAGGCTCTCTTCATCCCTATAGCTTGTTAGAGATTTCATTATCCCTTTAAAATTAATAATAAACATTAAGATTATCTTATTGCTGCAGTAATAATAAGGCTTTATAAAGATTGATAGTGTTGTTAGCAACAAGATTAGTAGAAGAATGAGCACTTGATCATCAAATAAAGAGGTATTTAAAAGCAGTTTGGACTCCAGCACAACTAAAGTTGTCCTGAACTCCTTCTCAGGATTTGGCAACTCAGGTTAATAAAATTGAAGGAAACTCAGCATTTCTCATTAGGCTCTGTGTTTCAGGAGTTTTATGGTATTCCCAGGCAAAAATTCACTGTGAGTTAAAGACAATGTTTCTCTGTTCTAATTATTAATATTTTTAATTTTAAGGAGGAGGGAGTAAATGGTGTCTTCAAATACAGTTTATAAAGTGTGATGTGGTGATTTTATTATATTTTGAAAAGTTTGGCCAAATGTGACTTGAAACCAACCTTCATTAAAAAAAAATTAAAGTGCTTGAGAGTGCAAATTTAAGTCCACAACCTGATGTAATTTCTTCTGTTATTTTAGTTTGGAAAGCAGCGGTGCCACCCACCGGTTTTTAATTACATATTCATAGATGCAATTCATAATTATGTCGTCATAAATGTTCTCGATACATTCAGGTTTTGTTTTGGGTTTTTTTTATGTTTCATTTATCCATATTTAGAAAGCAGACTTACAGTTCCTTCAGAGCTGTGCATGACAACAATGCTCTTTTTAAAAGCATCTACTTTTAACTCCGTCTTGTGTAAAGCTTGCTGCTTTGTGCTTCACTTAGGGAATAAAACAGAAATTAATCTGGAGGAGAAGCTATTCATCATGAACCTGTCAGCTTCCATAGTATCTTATGGATTTTAAAGAGGTATTTTGAGCTACATTATAAAACAAATAATACCCTTCTTCTGAAGGAGGGCAAAGAAAAAAAAAGTTCTTTAAATAGTGCTGTGTTGTCATGAAATATGTGCTTACTCTCAGACAAATCTACTTACTTTTAATAAGAGCCATGCTTTTATAATATGCTGCCTTCATGAAATTTCTCAGCAGCTGATGAAGCCCCACTGGGGCCTGTGCTGATGGATGGCATTGTGAGGCCAGAGCCAGTTTTACTGAATTTATCTGCCAGATTCCCACTGAATCCATGCAGTGTGATGAAAAGGGCCCCTGGAAATTCCCCTGCTTCCTTTCTGTGTTGAAATGTGGGTAGGGCATCATGCATCCAACTCAGCCTTGAAACTGTGGAATGGGTCATTTCCCTGCCTGGGTGACAGCTCTTCTGGATGATAGAACGGGGGAAAAAATGTCAGTGGTGATCTTCCTTGTGGATGCTTTGGATCCAGGGGTGAAAATCCAAACTGGAGGTGACAGCTTGAAGACCTCCTTCTTGAAGTCAACCTCCCACGTGACAAATTCTGGCTTTGTCCAGCATCCATCCACCCTTTAACCAGAAAGCTGAACATGTTCCCTTCAGTCTGGGGTAGGAACTTGTGTGGAGACAGCTGGGACAGGGAGGGCTTCCACTGCCACATGGTGACTCTGGGGAGCACACAGCTTTAGCTCTCCCCAGGCTGAGACAGCCACATTGCTGGTCTCGTGAGGGCATGTGGTGTCAGTGGGGGCAGATCAGCTGGATTTTAGATTTATGTTAAATTAAAGATGGTGTGAAGTCAGCCAACTGACCCGTGAGTCAGGAAAGGGAAAAGGAGAGCAGATGAGTTTGTCGCCTTGCCACAGGGAAGGAAGTTGTTGTAAATTCAGGTGGTGTAAATTGAGAATTACAGTGTAATTCTTGGTGTTTAACGTTTGCCTTTCTGCCTTATTTTTATTTTTTTCTTGAGGGTTTTATTTTAGTACCTTTTGATTTAGGACTGGATATGACCAAATAGTAACACCTGGAGACAAGTGCAGGTAGGAGCAGCCTCGGCTGAGGGTGCCATTCAAGCAGCAGGATGTGGGTAAAATATTTGCTAGGCCATTTTTATGATGTTTTATCTTCAGCTATCAATATAAAGGATGGATAAATGCCCTTGCTGGCTTCATTCTCCTGGGTCACCTTATTTTATTTTACAGTGACTTGTGACAGATAGTTATGAGATGAAGAAAGGGAGGTCCTGCTTGTAGCTGTGCTCTTGTCCTGGCAGATGCTCAGAGAGCTCAGGGACAGCAGTGCCAGCTGTGCTGGGAAGGGATCTTTGCTCATGCACCATAATGCACGGGAAGACCTCATTTGTCAGAGTAATTCTGGGTTATTAATTGGGTAATTAATTAAGAGGTATGTATTTTCTCCTCTTATTTGCAACCAGAGCTTTTTTTTTTTGACAAAGAATTGGGGTGTTACCCTGTGACTGGAGCTTGAGCAGGCTGTTTGTAACCACTGAAGTAAAATAAACTATTACCTGCAGCTGAAACAAAGTCTGTAGCTGTTGAAGCCACACAGGGCAGGGATATTTCCATGTGCAGTGCATGAGTTACACTGCAGATCTCTGTAGGTATTTAGGGATGAAGATGCTGTTGAGCAGAATGTGGTATTTCTTACAACTTCTAAAAACTTTCAGTGCCTTTTCTATTGGCAATTGTGTGATTGACATGAATAGAGTCCTACAATTTGTTTGCAAACTGTAGTGGTGTCCTGGGTTCAGCAGGGATGGAATTAATTTTCTTCCTAATAGCCAGTACAGTGTGTGCTTTGGATTTTGCATGAGAACAGTGCTGGTAACAAAGGGATGTTTTAATTGTTTCTGAGCGGTGCTTACACTAAGTGTTTAGGGTAAAATAAAGGATTTTTCAGCTTTTCACCCCTCCCCACCATTGTAGAGCCTGAGTGGATACAAGAAACTGGGAGAGGACAAGAGCTGGGGGAAGCTGACCCCAGCTGACCCAAGGGACATCCCAAACCATGCTGAGTCATGCTCAGCAAATAAATTAGAGAGAAAGCTGTCCAGGGGCTGCTGCTCAGGGACTAGGCATCAGTTAGTTCATGGTAAGAAATTGTTTTCATTTACATCACTTGTTTTTCTTGGAACTTTACATTTTTGCTATTTTTACTTTCATCGAGATTATTATTATAATTATGATTGTGATTATTAATAATGCTAATTTTGTGTAAGATATGAAGCTGTTTTTAATTCAACCCACAAGTTTTCTTTATTTTACCTTTCAAAGTCTGTTCCCAGCCCGAGGGGGAAGCGAGTGGCTGGCTGTGTGGGGATTTGCTGGCTTGGGTTGAACCATGACAAGCTGGAGCACTGGCCAGTGATGGAGTGTAACAGGATGGTTGGATCTGCCCTGAAGACTGTAACGAACACCCACCCATGGCTGCCAGAGATACAGACTGCTCCTCTTGAACATTTTCCTCTGAGTTTTGGGCAGGGAATCCTCTCGTGCCAGGAACTGCTCTTGCCCAGTGGAGCGTTAATGGGGTTCATGGAGCCTAGTGGAAGCACTAATGGAATTGTGCCCCTGGTGAGATGCAGCTGGCTCATGGGGTGAGCTGCCAAGTGCCAGTGCAGGTTTGGGGGGTAGGTGGCACAAAGATAGATTGGGAAAAAGAGCTGGAAAACACGGAGAAGGTCCTTAGCACTCCCGGCTCGGGGAGTGCACCTGCTAACTTTGGATGCAGAGTCACATGTGGATACTGTGTATTCCTTGGGAATGTTCAGGTGTGGTGCTGGCCAGCAGTGCTTTTCTCCATTTGGATCTGGCTGGAAGGACAAACACTCTTCCTTCCAGTTTGGAGCCTGTTGTTTGTGCTGGCATTAAACCCTGCTGCTGTAACGTGGGATGTGGCTCGGAGGGTTTGCACGTGAGGCACGTGGCTCGGGAACCAATTCCAACACTGCTGAGTCCCTTTCTTGAAATCAGGATTTATCTCTCTTAAGAGAGATCCCAAGCCTGGATGTGGCTGACCTTCTTGTGACAGCATCTGAGAAGTAAAAGGTTTCTTGGCGTTTCCTTTTGCAGAAACCTCCCCTCCAGCAGTTTCTCTCCTTTCAGCACTCGCCGTGCTGAAGCCCAGTCCCTTTCCACCCTGACTTTCCTCGTGAGCCTGGAGCTACAGCTCTGGAGAGCCCCCTCTGCCTGCATGGTGGGGAGTTCTTTTTCTCTCTTATCTTAAATGGTCATAAGGCCAAACTCAGTCTGGTATTAAAGGAGGTGATGTCAAATTAATTCAGACAAATGTTGAAAGACAGTGGCTTTGTCCACGTGCCTGCTATTTTTATTGCTTCCTTTACTCCAACAGGAGAAGCAAGTAACTAAAGAATCCATTGCCTATATTTCAGCTCTAAGACTTTGGCTGTAAAATGTCTGATAGAAATTTTACAACACAATTGAAAAATGATACAGTTCTCTTAATAAGAATTTTAGAGACAGTTGCAACTCTAATGTGTCTGTCTTGCAACTGCTGCTTAATATCACATAAATCAAGCAGCATTACAAGAGTGACAGTAATATCAGGGGAGGGACTATATGCCCATATTGTTAGCATACAGTATTAGAAATAGATTAATCTGATTAAAATTTAATATAAAATAAATTGCATTTGCAATTTATTAAGATTTTCTTCCTGGGCTAATACTCTTCATGTGTAGCATCCTTCATAACTGATCTTTATGCACAGCTTTATTTAATCAACAATGTGGCAAACTGGAAGAAGAGAAATGGAAAAGTGTTTGTGATCTCTGAATGTGTAACTGTGTATCTCTGAATATTATTTTCATAGACTTATTTGCTCATTTTTCCTGCTTGTATCTCATGCCCTTGACCTCCTGAATTCACAGTTTTCATGGTATATGTGACCTTTGAATCATCAGTGTGGGTAACAGAGCGTCACCTTGAGCAGGGAAAATGCAAGACAAGTAAAAAGGCATCAGCTGGTTCCAATCTGGTCATCACTGTCCCACACTTGGGACACGTGGGTTTGTAAAGATGATGCTTCCTAGAAGCAGCTTTTCCACCAAAACTCCTCGGGTGTGGCACTGACAGCCCCAGTAAAAAGAACTTCCTAAGTGATTCCCATGTGAAGACTTTCAACCTGGAAATGGCAGTGAGTGATTCCTAACCTGTGATCCTTTTGACTGAGGTTCCTGCTGTCATAACAGCAATTTGGTGGAATACAGGTTTTAAGGCAGGAAAAGATCCAGGAACTGTCAAGTCAGTGCGTGGCTAAAGCTGATGCAAGCCATGTAAGCAGATCCTCTGGTAATTCCCCTGCCTATGTTGATCAATGCAATGGAAAATTTTACCATCTCAGCAGAACTGAGATAAGTGGCAAAAGTGAACCAGGCTGCACTTCTTTTCCTAGTTGCAATTAGAAAGATTTTGCACTGTGAGGAAGCAGAGTTTACCCGTTGCAGGAATTTCCAGGCAGTTGTGGCTATTTAAAAAATAGACTTTTGATTTTTAGTTATAGACTGTATGGAGGAAACATTGGTAGGAATGGCTGGATTCAGAGAGTTCCAGTCAGAGCTAAATCTAATTATAAATATTGAAACTCTGTTTCAATACCAGTAAAATAATTTAGCCAGTAAAGATAAAAATCTACCTGTACATGTTTCTTGAAAAACACAGTCTTCGAAGGTTTGTATTGGATAATATCCTCTTTTTTTTTTTTAGCATGATCATAGTGTTCTTTTCCAGATGCCCATTTTGTCAGTTCCATCACACCCTGTTTATTTTAACTTATCATGTCTCAGGTTAAATCTACCACATCAACTGCAGCGATCACAAACCGTGGTGCCTGAGGCCAGTTGTGAATGCCACTGTAGCAAAGCTGTCACCACTGCTTATCCAGACTGGGGAGAGGGAAAGCTTCCTTCAGATGGGCAGCTCAGACAGTCTAAGTTGTCTTTTTGGCTTTAATCTATTTAATTTTTCACAGTAAAAACATACTGTGGTCACGCTTTCATATTTGAGTAGGAGAAATGTGTATTTTCACTCCATTAAAATACAGGTATGCATGAAGTACAGCAGTTGAATATCAATGTGTAGATCAGTCATATTTTTCATGAACTTTAGGTAAAAATTTATGTTCAAGACCCAAAAAATGGTCATGGTTGCTTATGTCATCCATCTACACTGAAATTTCATATCTTCAGTATTCTCTTGCGAGGACTTAAAAAAATATTACTTAATGCTAAAGGTGTAACACCTACTAAAATTGCCTTCTTGATGTGACTGCAGAAATCCTTGTTTATCTACTACTGGATCATCTATCCATCCAAAACTAGCTGATGCCAGTAAAATTTCATGTGAATACACACTCCTCCTGTTGCTGAAGTGCATTTCAGCTGGGGTGATGGAAGGCAGCAGCTCTGTGAGTGCCAGCAGCTACATCTATTTTACTTGGCTTAAATTGGAAAACAAGAGAAGAAAGATCTGAGTGGCCAAGTAATTCAGAGAAAACCTCAGTATTGTCTTCAAATACAATATTGGTTGATAACTTCATACTTCCCTGGTGTTCTTCAGCATTTTGGTGTGTTTTTTTTTCTTTTATATAGAAAAGGCCTTCTACAATGGAAGTTGTCTGGCATAAAAATACAAGCCCTGCTTTTATTTGAGAAACACTTGCTTTGGCCTGGTGCTTAAAACCTTATTTTAAAAAAAGATAAACCCTCAAAGAACAACAACAAGAAAAAGGATTTACTTGCAGGAAACAGAACAGCCTGACTTGGCAATGTGATATCTGACTTTCTTCCTAAAACCAGTGATCAATGTTTTCAGTACAGCCATAAATGTTTGCTAGTGCCGCCCCAGCATCTACTTTTGGCAGTTTACTTTTTATGTCTCAGTTTAATTGGCTTACTCAAGATAAAAATATCAATGGGCAATGTAAAATTATTTGTGATATTAGCACCCAGTGACAGAACATGAACACACTGTGCTTGGTCCAGTGTTTATATGAGTAAAGTTCTCAGAATGGAAACCTACAGCTTTTTATCTGAGGGATGAAAACTGTTGTGACATGCTGAAACAATCAGTTGGACAGCCATGTAGAAATTGTCCAGATCATTCTCCTCGCCCTCTTCCCACCTAAATATAAGTGCTTACATTGTAAGTCTCTGCACATGAAGCTATCCACGATTTTGGTAATTTAGAAGGAAGAAAAAGGCAGCCAAGCCACTACTGGGTCTCTAATTTTATGCCTAGACTTCTGGATTTAATGTGCTCTGCATTTTTTTTCTATTCTTCAGTTGTAGGAATATCCTCTCCTCCTTTGTCCTCTATTTCCATCATTTCACCTGCTTCTTTTCCCCCCTGAGATCAACATTGTGTTGCTATTGATATTTGAAGCAAATTATTTGTCTTACTTTCACAATGCAATTTATCCCATGTCTAATAGGGAGGAAGAAACCTATTTCTTCTTTGATGCCTGTCTTGCCAAAATATGCAGCTGAAGAACCTTTCCCCCCCCTCTTTTTGTACACACCACCCATCTCAGCGTGGCTTTGTTCCTTTGTTATCTCTGCAAGACATAACTTATGGAACTTCATTCCACTTCTGGTGACTAATGGTTTCTATTACTGGCTCCTTCTTATTGGCCCCTTATTTCTTTCTCCACGTAGTTACTCAGTTCTGTCTGAAGCCTCTTTCCCCACCATAAACGAAGCTCCTTTGAGAAGGTGAGGGATGGGAACAGCAGACACCACCTTCAGCTTTACGTCTCCCACAGTCTGAATTCCCAGCTCTGGGTGCCTTTTGTTGAATAAGGTAACCAGCTGAACACCTACTGTGCTTTTAACGTAGCATCCTAAGCCTTAGGTGTCCTGGACAAGAGGTGCTGCCTCCTGCCCCAGTCCATGCTGCCACTCCATCCCTCAGCAGCTCGAGTCTGGAAGCCTCATGTCTGGTTTCAGTTGCAGTGCACCAAATCCAATCAGTGGCAGTAGATCTAATTAGTTTGCACAAGATGACTGCATGATGTGGTAATGTCTTTTTCCTGGGCCCACTCTGATTAGACCACATGTGGGTTTTGTTGTTTTGGAGTTCAGGGCACTCTCTGCAGCAGTCCTTAATAAACAGAAGTATTTAAGGATAAAGTGCTGCTGTTTAAATTCCCGTCAGTATTTCATTTTTATTGTAAGTCTGTCGAGCAGACACTCATTACTTCTGCAAATGGAAGAAGCCATGAATTTGTCTGAGGGATCTGTGCAGATCCACCCAGTGCAGCCTGGAGCAGAAACCCAGCCTGGACAGCGAGACGTGAATGCTTCAATTAGAGCAGGAAGTCTGTGGGGAAGGATCAGTAAAATATTGATTTAATTAGTGCTGCTAATTTCTTGAGCGAGCGCACAAACTTTTTAATGAAAAAGCGTACAGCTTTTCAGGCTGCTCTTGGTGTAGTCTGAACAAGACCAAGCTACTGGCATTTCCAGCATTGTCATTTATCTGCAGAACACATGAATGGTGTGAAAGCAGACAAGGTGTTGAGTACTACAGAAAAGGAGTAGTCTGAGGGTGAGCTTTGCAAAATCAAAAAAAAATCTAAAGAATTTTCACAAAGTCAATTAATTATAAGTTATGAAGTGTGTTTTCAAGAAATGCTTTACTGTATTTGGTGATGCTGTGGTTATTGACAGCCTTGGTAACGCAATTAGGCAGCCAGTGAAGCACTGAAATTGAGCAATCAAGTGAAGTCACATTAAAAAACAGAATAACCAGCCTGGTTTTCACCTGTGGTGCATTCTGTGGGTTGTGGTGGTGCTAAGCAGATATGGGTCATTATTGGAGAGCTGAAGAGATAATGGTCCAGCTTGAAATGTGCAGGTTAGCTCAATTACAACAGTGAAACCAATAGGATCTCTTAGGCCCTGCTTAAGCCAAAAGGGTAACGTGAAATCCTGACAGGGTAAAAGTAGGACTGTATCAGAGTTGGTTGTCCTGCCCTAGTTTGGAAGTTTAGATTGTTCACATATTCTTGGTAAACTGACATTAATTTGGCATTAATCACCTTTCTTGCATTCAAAATTAACATGATTTTTGAGAGTTGATTGTAATATGACCCCAGAAATTTATGTGGGAAATAAACATAGCTCAGGATAAATTTATTTTTAAACTTGAATGAATACTTCTTTCCCTTTCCCTCCATTCCCTTTTAAAGTTGTTGTCAATTCTTCACCTGTATTCATGCTAATATTAACCAGGGTATCCAAAGAATTAGTTTTTCTACAAGAACATGGAGACTGTGTAAAAAATACTCCATCAGTTTTACTGTCACATTACACAGATGTACTCTAGCTACTAAGGTTGGTTGGTTGGTTGGGATTTTTTTTGCTAGTGTTCTTGATTTGCCAATGTTTTTCTTGGTTATTTTGTGAATAGGAAAAAGGATATTGTCATCTGAAAAATTCCACTCATTTTATTTCTTTGCAGTCTACCATGTTAGACAAAATGCTTTCCATCTAAAAACGACCCAACATAATTAGAAACTGAGAAAGCTTCTTTTCTTTTCCCAGGAAATAAAAGCTTGGCATTTTTTAGTGTTGTGTCTTCACAAACAATCTGCTCTGTCTGCATGGCTGTTTTCTTCAATTTAGGTACAGCTGAGGGGTTGTCATTCATTTTTCCAAGTTTGCAAGTCTCAAGCAGTCTCCTTGAAGTATCTGGCTTAGTGGGGACAGATATTTATCACCTGACATGAGACATGAAAAACCCCATGGAAGTTTGTTGACTGAGGCTGCTTTGCAAAGCAGCTTGCTGGCTCCTCCATCTAAAGGGCAGGAAGGAGATGTTATCAAGTTGTTCCGTGGAACAGCTCATTAATAAAACATGTTTAAAACTGAATGAGCCCTTCAGTGACTTCGTAAAGGAACAACTGCACCTATTTGGGAAAGGGGTGTGACAATATCATGGCTGCTTCTGAGGTATGTTGCTTGCTGAGGATGTTGACAGTTCTAATTTATTTCTGTTCTCTGCACCATATTCCTTGAGCCAGCAAGACAGGCAGGTGAGGCTCTGGTTTCCTGCAGGATGAACTATTACTTTAAAGCATTTTGATTCTTTGTCACTTGTCACCCACATCCTGCATCCTGCAGATGTATGGGAGCAAACTGGGGAGGAATTAGGCAATCTTTCATCATTTACAAGCAGTGTGATGCTACTCTGCTGTAAGTGCTGGCAGAGAACTGACAGCTTTGAATTGAAGCACGACCCGGGGACACCTTAGTGCTCCCTTCACTGTTATTAAAACAGGAATATCAAATGCAGTCCTTGATTTCCTGACCTTGGGGGGCTCGGGGGTGCTGGGCTTAGCCCAACAGTGATGGGACAGCAGCTGGAGGCCTCTCAGGCTGCTGCAGAGGTGATGATCCAGAGGTGCAGTGCTGAGGATGCTCCGAATGTACAGACTGAGCAGGCAGATACAGCCTGAGTGTTCCACCAGACTTGTTGGCTATCTCTCCTCTCAGAGTGCAAAATCAGCATCTCTAGTGAAAAACGTGTAAGGAGGTGTTGTCCTTGACTGAGCTATTTAGAAGAGACTGTTGCCTTAGTGGGAGGGCAGACCTTTTCCTTGTTTTCATTTTTTTTCCTGTTCTGGGGCTATTTCTTTTTTAGTCTCAGCTCAAAGGGAAGTTGGGAGATAAAGGCAGCTCCTAAGTATTGAAGAAGTGTTTTTTCCCCATTCAACATTAGAGTAATTTCCTTCTGCTGAAGCCAGTGGAGATTTCTTGGAATTATTCCCATGCTGAGCACCTTTCCCATGTGTCCTATGCCATCTCTATCTTCTGAGTAAAAAAAAAGGAAAACAATCTATGTTTCTCAGAATGTTTTACTGCCCATTTTCTTTCTTTTAATGTTCCCACTTTAAACCTTTATTGGCTGAGCAGTATGACCTTAGTTTTTTAGTGAATTTAAACGACCTGATCCCATTAAATTTTGTGATGGTAATTTGAATTTTTATTTTACAGTGTAGATAATCTAAATGTTAAAGGTGGTGTGGGGTTTTTAAAAGCAGGAATGTAAAACAAGTCAAACTGAAGGGTTTTCCTTAAGAATAAGGCCTGCCTAAGTGCAAACCAGATATATATATATAAATGCAAGACTGAAATCTATTATAGAGGATGTCAAAGTGATTAAAATAATCTTGGAAGTTATTAGCAAAATCATCCTTACACATATGATATTTTAATTCTAATTTGACCTATTTAAGTCTTGCATTAAAAAAAGGTTACACAATGCAAAAATAGGCAAGATATGTCTGCTTGTATTGGATGCTTATTGCCTTCTGCCTTTAAACTTTCCTTCTTCAGCAAAACTTTAAGATAAAGAAATAAGGCCATTCAGATGATGACTCGGTGTTTGTTGATTTTTGTGAAGCACAGAGGATGGACACCCTCTTCTGCTGGTATCAGAAACTGTTGGGTGTTCCTGGTGCAGCAGAGCAAGCACTGAAATGAGAGTAGAATTCTGAAAAAGCATTGCAAATTTTGTCCTAGTGGATAATGTGTAAACTGCTGTCACTGTTAGCATCAGTGGCATCAGTCTGTAACATTGGAATTGTTGCCTCCAAGAGTGCTTTTCCCTGTTTTTGTTCACGTTTTCCTTTTGAATTCTAGATCATGAAAGGCCTTAGAGACATGCATGAAGCATTCCATTTTAGAAACACATCTCCAAGCCACAGGGAAAAAAAGCAAAGTATTGAATAAAACAAAGCAGTTGGAGATTTTTACATCAATGTATAGGAAAATGTGGGCATGTGACAGGGAGATTAAGGGGATTAATAATCTGTTTCTGTAACCCTTGTGAATTCTGTTCTCTGTTAAAATTCCCACCTGCTTGTTAGCAGGGAAGGTCTGGCAAATGCCCTCTCACAGACACAATGCCCAAAAAGCTCTGAAAGTGTCACACTGGGTGCTGTTCTACCAGCAACTTTGGGAGCAGGAGGATCATAAAGCACCCAATTTTAAAATATGAGGTACTTAGATTCTCAGTGGAGTGCAGTATTACAGATAAATGTGAAAATTTTCCCTGGCATAAATTTTCATGTCTGAATGTGCTGGGATGCTTCAAAGGAGAGCTTTCACATCTGGAAATGCCATGACATTTAACTGCACAGGGTGAGGAAGGGTAACAAGGAGAGGGGACTTAATGTTTTGGGGAATGGGGAATAAGTACTTCTGTAGAGTTTTAGTAACTTTTCCAGGTATTTTTAGTATAAAAATTATTTGGCTGGGTTTTTATCAGGACTGTGAAATTTCATAAAGTTGTTGAATAGAATATTTCACAATAAGGAATTACTCCCTTTGTTGACCAATGCATTAATATAAAACCATCACAAGGAAGCTGCCCACTGCTGGAACTACTCCCATTATCTCCATAAAAATGGTGCATAATGTTATTCTCCCTTCATATCAGGATTCAAAACACTGAATAAGCTATGAGAAAAGCATTCAAATACATATATATATATATATTTTTTTTTTTTGTCAGTATAGGAGAAAAGGAGGATACCCAGAAAACATTCTCAGGGAAAGTGATAAGGATGACAGCTATTATTACAAGTGCAATTGAATTTGCATCAGTATAGCTTGATGGTGGATTTTCCCCTCCCCTGACTTTGACAGAAGAAGAAGCTGGGAAGTGCTCAGCACTGTACTAAAGATGCCTTGCAAAGCAACAACAGCTAGCAGTCTTACTGGTTATAAAACTGCTCCAACCAGAGTGGTTTTAACTCTTGGTGGTCCATCCTGAGCATTCAACCCACTTTGTGAAGTGGAAGGTAGGGAAATACTTCAGTAAAATTGTTATATTCTCAGTACCAGCACTGCAGAGCCAGAGAGACTAAAGCCTTCTGGAAAAAAAACCCCAGTCTTCCTCAGAAGGGATGGATGCTGAGAAAGGTGCTTTGGCCTCTGGGCTGCTGCTCTGGAGCAGTGGTGGGGCTCAGATTTGGTTACATTTTCAGAACTCTGCGTGGGAGGTTGTGTTGTGCTGAGGCTCTGCTGTGTCTGTTCCCTCTGTCCTTGGCTTATGATGATAATATTGACTAAACTGCAGTGCCTCTCCTCTGCTTCAGCTACCACTTAGAGAACTCACTCCAAAGGGATCTGTAGATCTTGACTAACATCCTCAAATCTGGGAACTGAGGCTGAGAATGGAGTACTTGGCTCTTCTTAATTGCTGTGTGACTGTAAGGATATTCAAAGCCAGGTTGAATGTATCCTTAAGAAGTGCTTCATAAGATGGGGAAATGTCAGGTTCTTTGACCTTGCTTTTCCTCGTGTAAAAAGGTAGTTACAGATGGTGGCCCCAGATGTTGGTGTAGCTCTGTTGATGGCAAATTAGCAGGGAAGAGAAGAATCCAACATTTTATTTAACTTCTGTGGTAATGGTGCAGTAACCTTGGGTGTCTGCGATGGCTGGACCTCCTCACCGTGTGGAACCACATCAAATGGAAATTTTCTTTCTCCCCTTTTACTGTATTGGAGGAGGAAGTGGTCGTTTTTTGGGCACAGCTCATACTGTGTGGCTTCTACCACTTTGCTTCCTGCAGCCTGTATGGGTTTGTCTCTTTAGGCAAAATTCATGGAAGGCCATCCTCCTACCATATGTAAATCTTCCCAAAAATTTCAGAGACAATTTTCATTTTCTAACAGAGCTCTTGAAGGACATAGCTAAACTTAACCTGCAGTTGGCTTGTCATTCTTTAATCGTAAAAATAAAAAACTGCTTTCACTGCTGCAAAAATTACCTGTTGTACATAGAGACATAAGCAAATGCCTCAAGACAGAAGAAATGCTACAATTTCAGTCATCTTTTCTCCATATATACCTGATAAATTACAAAAATGTTTAGAGTAGCTATGTGCACCTATCCCCAGACAATTAATTGATTTAACAATTTTGTTGCTGAAGTATCTTGAGTTTACTGCATGCAGTAATTATGTTTGAGTCTCTAGGAAAATGGTCTTATAGTAATGTGGGAAAATTTGGTTATCAGGCAGAGGATCAGAAGGCTTTTGCTAACACAGAAGAAAGTCACTGACTTTTGGCAATGTCTTGGAGTAGAAAACTGGGAGAAAGATAAATACTAGACCAAAAGAAAAATTCTGAAAATACCCATGAATAATACAGGTTCTGAATTTTCCTGGAATGTTCTTGCCAGTGAAGAAGAAGGTTGTGCAATGCATCGAGCTATTCCTGATTTTATTTTTCCATTTCAGAGTCTATAGGCACAGGCAGGACTCTGCCAGAGGGAATAACAAGAGGGCAAGAGGTGCAAGTAATTTCACATCCTAAAATTGAGGAGATGCATTGTCTCACCCGTAAGCTGGTGTCAAGTGAGATTACCCTGCTCCTAGACCATGCCAGAGAGATGTCTGTTTTCTCCAATTTAGAAATTTAATAGAAGGGATTATTCCATAACCTCGGAGTGACCTTTTCCAGAGTATGTCAGTGGATGCAAAGCACACGTTCTCATCACTGTAAGGGTCTCTCTGTCATTTTCTGGTATTCTCTGAATTAAAGGCATTTAGATATTCCCTTTTCCTCCTCTTATCTTACACACTTGATGTGTGTCATTGTCTCATATTCCTTGTTGGCAGTAACAAAGTTGCCATGGGAATATTGACTTGAAAAAATTAGCACTTGCCTTTGGTGATAGAAATATCTGGATGTTAACATTTCTGTGCTTATCTTACGCTATGAAATTTAAATGTCTACAGTAATTAATTCAATTATCAGTTTAAAAATGTGATTGCTGCAATTACAGCTCAGCATTGCATTTCTCTGGCTAGGCAATGCTTCAGAGAAGTTAATTGGTTGAATGTTCTACAGTTTGATCACTTAACCTGACATTGGTTAAGTATGGCATCAGTGGAAAAAATTTGGGTGTATGCATCTTCAAGGAAAGCTATAAGGTTTTTCTCTGCATCATCTCAACCTGGCTGTAGTTCTACTTTAGCCAGGGACTTTACATCTACACCAGCACCACTTTCATTGTAAATGGCTTTCCTCAAAATACCCCATGCCTTTTCATCTTTTTACATTGCGCCAGTCCTTGTTTTCTTCCTGGATTTAGTGTCAAGCCTCATTTATGGAAGACAGAAATTAACATGGCAGCATCTGTCTCCTCCCAGGTCCGTGGAACATTTGTCCTGGCAGTGCTGGAGTTGCTGCAGAGCAGCTGCTTGTTGGGGCTGCTGAAGGCTGCCCAGACCAGCACGGCAATCTGCACTCCTCCTTCTCTGTCACACTCATTAAGGGTCTAGCAGAAAGAGAGAAATTAATCACCCTGAAGACGAGAGAGCCAAAAAACCCTTGGCCCTTGAAAGAGTACGGTGATAAATTGTGACATTTTTGCGTGGACTCTTGAGAAAGGGACAGAAAAAAGGGAAATATTTAATTCTTGAGTCTGAAATCAGACCTGTTGGAAAACACCATCTCTTTTAGGGAAATCTGGGAAAATGTTCAGGGAACAGCGGCATTTTGTTCTGTTGAACCCTTTCTTGAATCTGAACTGGTGTCTGTGATAGTTCTCTATTTTGTTTTCTGATCCCCAAACTTCACTGCAAAAAAAAAAAAAAAAATTTGTTTAAAACAAGCCGTCTATAAAAGAACCACAACTGTGGAGCATATCTGCTGCTGAGGGCTAAAGAAACCTTTCAGACACCTTTGGGAGCAGTTTCCCACTTCAGCCCACAAATACAATTTCTTTCTGCTGGCACGGCTTGCTCCAAAATCCCGGGCTACAGGATCTCAAGTAGAAAACCTCGGTGGTGCGGGCCAGCATTCGGCTGTGACCAGAACTGAGCCTAAATTGCTTTAATTAAAGGCTGCTCCAGAGCAAGCTGCCATTAGTAGCCATTACTGCAAGATTAAAGTCCGTTTATTGGGTTGTTATTGATGGAATTAAGCCGACTGATCGGGAGCAATTCAGAGCTGCAATAACTGTCATGCAAAGAATGGAACCATTCACTGCTAATATCAGAAAACATATGGATTGGAAGGCTAAGATAATTCCACTTTAACAAAAAGTGGACAGCAAAGACCTACTGCAAAGCTCCAGCAATTAATCTGATGTAGTCTCACAGCCCCTGGAAAGGGACAGCTGCTCCTGTAAGGTCAGCTGTGCCCACGGGATGCTCCAAAATCTTACCAGCCCTGCTGGTGCGTTGGGGATCATTTCTGGATCAGCCATGGCCCTTTTCAAGCCACTTCCTCTGCACCAAAATCATTTCCTTGGTCGTGGTGGAGGATGAGGTGGAGTCCAGCAAGTTGCTGAAGCAAGTGCCAAAACTTTAGAACATAAGTGCCAGCTGGAGCCCTGAGCTGGCTCAGTGGGGCTGCAGGAGATGCTTTTCCTCGGATGGAAGATGCCATAGGACACAAAGGAGATGCCAGGAGAATGAGATCTGGGCTTGGTGCCAGCATCACCCAGGCCAGAAGAACAACTTTAATTGGCCTGTCATCCGGTCTGTTCCCTGCTCCTGTTTCCCCCGTACCATCTGAGGAGACAGAAAATTAGAAACCAGCCTATCCTTTTTTCTTTAATTGTTCTCCCTTATTCTTCAGAGAGGCCTCTCCAGGTCTAACTGCAGGTGATCTGTAATTAAAATGTCATATTCCACACATTTTTGAAGCCATCTGGCTGTGTCTCCAGGACAGAGGAAGGTGGGGCTGGGGGGATGAGTGGATACGTTGCATTGAAAGGCTGTTTTTGCCCGGGCCTAAATCAGACTGTTTGTTACCTTTGGTGATGCAGGGATGCTGTGTGCTTACAAAGATTTCTGAAAAGCCTTTGCTGGTTCTCACTGCACTGTGCTGACTTTGGTTAGCAGGCCTTCTGGTATGCTTGGGAAAGATAAAATGAAAAAAAAAAAAAGAGAAAAAAACTCACCCCAAGAAGTATATACTTCCTTTTTACTGCTCATGGTGATTAATGTGAGTGGCTTTTCACAATCCATTTCCAATTAATTTTAGTGAAGGGAGCTCTGCTGGCCTGTATATGAACTAAATTTCATATTAAAAGATTATTGAAGGGATTGCAAGCTAAGGATTGAACACAGGGCTTAAGCTCCAAACTAGCCATCATGTGAGTCACCAAAAACCACAATTCCTCCTCAGTATGAGTCATCCTAATGACACACTTGGAGCCAGTGGAGCTCAGAGCCTAATCCCCTCTGCCACCAGCCTCAGCCATGCCTGGAAGAAAACAAGGAGAGATCACAGCGTGTAACACGCTTCCAGCTCCCAGGTGATGTAGCTGGAAGGGAAATAAATGGGTATTTCAGTGCTTTCCATCTCGGGGTTGGGACTGGGTGAACAGCAGTCACGCTGCAATCCGCTTCAATCCCCTAAAATCAGAGGCACCTTTTGTCTTTTCGAGAGAAAGAGAAGAAATATTTTGCTCCCCCTTTATTTTCAAGCTTCTTTGAATACCTGTGGTACAACTTGATCTCATCCTTAGTATGGCAAATAAAACTCTTAGTGCTTATGAGAATGCAGTTATTTGCTGTCCTTGCTGTTGCAGATTTATTACTATTTTCCCCTCTTCCCTAAGCTATAATATCCTCTACAAATACAGTTGATGTTGAGGAGAAAGAAAACATTTTTTGAATTTATTTTGATAATTACATCATAGGAAACCCCATGGATGCTGGGAAGAACAGGAGTTGACAGACAAGCCTTTACCAGCTTAACTGAGAAGCAGAAAGAAGAGGAACACATTAATCAGCCCTGTCCCCTGTAGTTTTTTTCTGCTAATGGCCAAGATATGCCATAACTCTAAAACAGCTGATTCATTCTTCCCCTTTTATTCTCAGGATGTGCTAAGAGCTGCAGGATGTGATGCCAAGTGCTGGCTGCTGCCTGTCCTGGAGCCGGGGTGGCTGCGGGGAGCTGTTGGGATGGTGCTGACTTTAATCCGGAAAGCAGTGACAGAAGGGGAAAAGCAGTGACAGAAGGGGAAAACTTTGTCTTCTGAGGGTGTGTGTGGGCCTGGGTGGTAGACAAAACCCTTGAGATGGAGAGCATCTGATCTGGGAAGGGATTTCTCTGGGTTGGTTGGGGTTATTTTCTTTAACCTAAGCGCAGCTAGATTTATGATGCTGTCATAAGCCTTAGTGTCCTCTCCTTAGTGCCTTATCCCTGGCAAGTGGTGATGGATCCTTCTTCCCTCCTACATCACCCATACCAGAGTCTTTGATGCAGAGGGATGACTCTAGGGTAAAAAAGCGGGAAAACATTGTAAATGTTGCAAAAGTTACATCTGTCTAAGGGAAAATGAAGGCTGTTGGCATTTGTTCTGAAGCAGCTGGTACCACTTTATTTTCAAGATTTGTGGGAGACAGGGGGAGAAGAGGTTGTGCTTTCATGGCCCTCAGACACAGCTCAATGGGAGAGAAAGCACATTTGCATCTGCTGGCTGTAGAGGTTTACAGATGATTTGTTGTGATCCATTCCCTGGGTGGAAGGAAAAACTTTTATGTTCAACACGAAACACAGCATATGTGCTTTCGGTGCAAATAAAATACAGAAGCTGTTGGTCATCATTAAATTCCCCCATGCTCTTTTGAGTTTAAGTTGAATCTTTAAGTGCTTTACCAGCAGGGCAGTGCTTCCATGTGATCTCACATGGAATAAACATGGATTTAAGGTATTGGGTTACTGTGGGCATCTGCATTACTTGAAGTCTTCTTTGGGCAAGCAAAGAGTGAAAAAATAAAGGATGCTTCTTATATAATGCAGGGTACTCCTGACAGGAGCAGAAATGAGATCTCACAGAGCTTGGGCAATAGTAAGTCTCAGAAAACTCTCTCCTGAGAATTTCTTCCCCGGTAATTTTGCAGGTGACTCTCTTTTTGTAAAGCATGTAAATTGGGACTTCTGTAGTGAGAAGAAAGGGAATGGGAAAAGGAAATTGTTGTAACTCTGATGTTAGAGATTGTACATTCAAAGCAATCACCATGTAAGGCTTGCTTTGTAGGTTATTACTGAATATTATTCTATTGGAAGTCAAAGAGAGGGTGCCTGTATGAGCAGAGAGAGCCCTGATCAGATGGAGAAAATGAAGATAAAAGGACAGAGAGTAACTATACTGAAATATATAACCCCACAAGTAGGAAAGCATGTTTCACATTCACCTGCCTGTCAGTCAGCAGTAGTTCAGCTGCCCTGCGGGCCTGGGGGAACACGAGTTAAGGAGTTTAGGCTCAGCCTGCCAATCTGGGTATCCTTGTTAGGGTAGACAAAAACTGCACATACTGATCCACTTCACCAGCTGATTCCAGGAGCACTCTACAGGGATTCATGTACGTGGACCTGCATAGCAGCTTTCTGTATTCCAAACCTCTTAAACCACATTTTGGTGTCGTTCAGATTTCCCTGTTTGAGAGACAGGCTGCAAATCTGTCAGTAAAAGAGCTCTGTGTTTCACCAGTTTTTTATGTTGAAAGGAGGAGGAAGATTTGAGTTGAAGGTTTACAAGTCAGAAACTGGGGCTTGGATTGCTTCTGCAGCTCCATTTTGTAGCATTAATTCTCACAAAAAAGCACATCAGCTGACTCTGTACCCTATTTGTAACCTTGGATTGTTCATTCTGGATGCATGTGAAATTTTCAGTGAAATTTTCACAAAATTGATAAAAGAATGAAGGCAGATTTGAAGATGAATTGTCTGGAAGAAATGTATAGCTTTGGCTTTTACAGCTGCCATATTTTAAAGTGTTCACCTGGATATGGAACAAAATCAAAAAAAGCATTTAACACCTCCCCACACTTCCTGCTTCTCATCCTTTCCATCAGATGGCATTTCTCAACTCTAGCAAGAGGTAGTACATTCTCTCCTGTAGTAATTCCATCCAGAGTGTACAAAATTGGTGCAGAGACATTTGCCCCTCTGGCTATCTCTGTTCTGACCCCCAAATACCTCCTGCATAAAAACATTGTGATGCAGAATTAATGTGCACAAGTGGTGGGTGTGCACCCTTTTGCAGTGTGTGGGACCAGCAAGGGATGAAAATGGAGATGCTGTGAGATTGGGAAATAGGCTTGTATGTCCAAAGGAAGAGAGAAGGGAATTACATTAATAGGACATAATGTCATTGTTTATTTTGGTATTGATGTTGTATGACTTTTTAGGTACCTGGCAAATTGGCTTTGATTTTTAGCTTTCTTTATATGTTGTGTTACCCCAACAACACTGTGTGTTGCAATTGTTTGGAACATGTTTACTTGTAAATACATTTATAAGTCTTACTGTAATGGCAATTATTGCAATAACACTGAGCAGGGAATGAAGCGTTGTGTTTAGATGCCTGCTGGGATATTGTTCACCCATTCTCCATTATGTCTAACTCTTTACCATTAGCAAACTTTCTATACTTGAACATCAGAAGATGATCTTGGAGGGGTTTTCTTTGTTTCTAGGTACCATGAAGGAGAGCAGTGCTAGCTATCACTGTTCAGTAAAAACTAAGAGTGGACCACAGAATTCAGGACAACACCTTCCTCTTTGCAGCTGTTCTGCTACTGCTAAGTGCTGACTAGCCAGACAGTTAAATTTTAAATGGGAAATAGCCTTGTGATAACTAAGAAGGTTCTTCATTAATGTAACAAATACAGGGAAGTGGTAGCTGGAAACAGCTTGTCCAGAGGGACCGGGGCCATTTATGAATAGGCAAAAAGTAGCCCTGAGCAAGATGTGAGCAATAAACTGCCAGGAAGTTGGTGAAAGGAAAAGGAACAGTGAATTTCACCCATTAAATTTCCTTTCAGATGTGTTTGTAACCTACTTGCCTTTTCTTTTCCCTTTCATTTGATTTCTGTACTGCACAAAAGAGACTTTTCTGTCACTCAGATCTATTGTTCCAGAACCTTGTGGGGTTTAGTTGATACAGCATTAACTTATGTCATTAGACTGTACCAGCACTCCCAACCTGCCACTATTTGCCATTAAAAATACATTTTGTCAGCTGTAACTGCTTTTCCTTAAGAGTGAGGTTCCTGAGTAGATTCTCCTGCTCTTTGGCAAGGCGACCTAAGCTATATTGTGGCCCTGGTGATATTGCTGTTTGACTCATTTTGTCAGGTGAACTCGAAGATTTATTTTCTAGGCAGTGTCCCAGCTTGCATGATTCTGTTTTACTCCTACTTGTGAAAATCAGTCACAGGGTGCACAGCAGAGGAGATTACCAGCATGAGCAGGGAGTTCCTTGAGCAGCAGCTGGTCCCTGTGCCAATCAAAAGGGCTTTGCTCTTTTCCTGCCTGTGTTTGCAGGGGTCCCTGTATTATTTTAGTTCTCTCGCGTGGTATAAAACAAGAGTTCACCCATAAGAGCTTGACTCTCCTTTTTATATGCCCCAGTCTCTTGTCTATAACTTATTAGTATGATCATCATAATAAGATCCTTTATAAGATTGCATGTTGCGATCCAGCTATGAATTATAACAGTGTTAATATTTTATGCATTCCCTGGAGGTGGAAGTGATGCATTAGTTACAGATATCTGTGTATTTGTCATATATGGATAGAATATATACATGTGTATCTACATGTCTCAGCTGAACAGTGAGGGCTCCTTTCTTCTGGAAACACGCTGCAGTCCTGATTAACTCCCAGAGCAGGATGAGGCAGCAAATGTGTTGCCGCGTGCTGGAGAAAGAGGCTTTTTTGTGGGTTTGTAGGATGCCAGTAAGAATTCTTACAAACAGTAAGAAATTACATGTCATTGTGCGTGGCCTACAGGAATATCCAAGCTGGAAGGAGATGGAATAGCAGGGGTGGTGCTTGTGAGCATGTCAAGAGCCTGAATGAAGCTTTCTGCATCTGAAGGCTCTGGTTAGAGAGAAGCGAGGATGCTGCACACTCTGTTCCAGAGCCACGAGTCAGTCCTTGTAAGGTCAGTGCTTAGCAGGGCTTGGAGGAATCCTGTAGTAATGAAGCTGAAATCTTCAGTGGAGTTTGCAGCTGCTGCGTTAGTGTTGGCAGAAAGCTCATTTCTGAAAATACAGCAGAGAGAGTTGTTATTGTTGTTGTGGGCAGCAGGCACGACTGAATCCCTAAATAACGGATGCCTGTGCTTAGCTGTCTTCCTACTGCAGTGCATTTCCTAATCTTTGCTGGTTCACTTTCCTTGCCCAACAGTGACACTGCTTGCTTGCTGTTTCAATGCCGTTGTTGGTCAGTGGCTGGTACTGACTGCAATTCAAACAAAAACAAACGCTGAGGCCTCTGATTTAATTGCTTTCTGATGTATCATACTCTGTCTGTGAAGTAGGGAGCCTTGTTCCTAGACAGCCTCAGGTTTAGTCTTGATTTTAAATCACTCAGCAAAGCCATCCAGATGTCCAGTTTCTGATTCTGCTGATTACCAACAGATTTGCATTTCTGTATCTTGGTTTCAGCCAGCTCCTTGCAGAGGTTTTCAGGCTTGCTTTCCTCAGTTGCTGTAGATCCGTGCTCACTGGCTTCTGCAGGGCCCCTCAGCAGTGTGCATTCAAGGATGTGAGTGTCCTTTCCAGAAGTATGGCCTCAGCATTTTTATGGATCACTAAATTGCAATGTTGAAGGCAAAACCAGCAAGACTACCCCTAGTGTAATATTCAACGTGTTGTGGAGCTTTAAAAGAAATGGGAAAAAAATTGGTTTTTGTTAGACCTTATAAAATGACCCAAAACAGCTGAACCATGCCTATCTGGAAACTCCATCAAAATTATGGTGAAAATAATTTGGCAGAGGGAAAGTAAAGGCTGTAGCCAAAGCACTTTAAGTTTTCCAGTGGAAAGACATTCTTCTGTTGCTGAGTTGTATGATGTTTTGGGTGGTGATATAGGATACCAATGGACATCACTAAATGCTGCATTTTGCTTACATTAGGTTTTAAATATTATTTAAAGAACTTGAGAGAAAACGTGGCTGCCAAATGGAAGATGATTGATCACTGATAGGATTTTAAAATGGGTTTAAAATCCATAACAAAAATTGAGGTATATGCTCTATATGCTTTGTTTTCTACATTGGTTGTGAATGCTCTTGCAAAGCTGTGCAAGGACCACACTATATAAGTTATGGGTTAAATAACTTTCTTATTATTGTTAATCTAATTTCCATTTGAACTTAAGCCCTTTCACCTGCCCATTCCTGGGGGGAAATGAAATATATTTACCATAATTGAACTGTAGCTTAATTTCTTTAGGTACACAGTAAGCCAGTGATCTCTGGAAAATGTGTTTCTGTTCTAAGAGGCTTATGAACAGAGGAAGGCATTAAATAATAACACAACTTTCAGATATTTATGACTACAGTGAGATCACCTGACATTTGAGGCTTTATTTTTTTAATCTGAAATTGAATTAATTCTGGGTATTTGGTGGTTCTTAAAGTATTCCGTGCATTTTAAAATTATCTATTATCTTTTCTCACCTTGTAGCAAAGAGACTTATATAGTGCTCCACCAAATAAAAGCTATTTGTAAAGTACCTAAACTGTATGTGATTTTTTCTAGAGCTGATAGGATTTTGGAAAGCAAAGAACTTTGCATAATGCATACTGGAATTGTTTTTATTGTACCCACATTGTTGGAGTCCAGGACACCCCTCTGGCCGCCCTGAAGGGTTTGGAGACCGGACAGGGGGGTTTGGGATCTGTACAAGGGGGTCAGCCAGCCTCACACAGAGCCCAGGAGGACACTGCTCTTGATTTCTGGCCATGGGAATGAATATCCACATTGTATGAAGAACCACAAGTTGAAAGAATTTATAATAAGTAGTAGTTAGTTTATTATAGAATGTAGATATAGAAGTTAGGATTTTCAGTATATGGGGTTTGAAGAGACAAGATGGAGGAATTGGGGAGTGGCCCTGTCCTCCTTGTTCTTGTTCTCGTCCCCCATCTTTTGCTGAGTTGTATCTTTAGGATTGGTTTAGAGTAGAGGTGACATGTTAACATAGGTAGTAAGTGTTGGTAAGATTTTGTAAATAAAAAGTACATTTTGGATGGTGATTGGGTCAGGGGATGGTACATAAAGTCCGGACCCTCTGTCCCACGGGTCTTCACCGCGTGGCTCGCTCTGCTGGGGACGCCTTGCAGAGCAGAGACAGAACAGAGAGATAAAGAAAGAATAAACATCCTTGAAAACACGAATTATTGGACTCAGCTTGTCTTCTCTGGCACTGGCGTGGATCTCTTTGGGCAAGAGAAGCCCAAAAAACCTTATTACCTCGGGGAACAGCAACCCCAAGGAAATCTCAGGGAACAGCAACCCTGAGACCACATCAGCATAAATTACCCTTCTTTATATGTAAATCTACATCTGCTTCTCCCTGATGCTGTCACTGGTGTTTCTGATGGTCACTGTTTATATGTCAGAGGGGCAGCTGAGGAGCTTTTTTGGGGCCGAGGTGTTGTGTGTGCATTGTCAGGCCATGGCAGCCAGGGAAGAGCAGCCCAGGCACGTGAGTGTTTGCTTTTCAGCTGGGCCTTGAGGAGCAGGACAGACCACCCTGGCCGTGTGGTGGAAGTGCTTGTGCTGTTCACTGGCTGCAACCTGTGGCACTGCCCCAGCATGACTCCTCCCAGGGAAGCTGCTTTGAAACAAACAAAATTGATAAAATCACAAAGAACTCTCTAACTCGTTAAAGTTAGAAAGTGGTATGTTTATTTGGCTGCCGGGCAACATGGTGTGAACCTGGTATTTCTGAGTCTAAAATTTTAGCCTGTTAGTAGTTGTTGAATTTTCCCAAGGGAACATTTCTCGGGAAGGTTTTCTTCGCAAAACAATTTTGGTAAATAATTCTGCTTTCTAACTGATTATATACATACATATCCAATATGTAATCATTTCAAAAACAATTATACATATGCATAATCCTAGCACCTCGTAGCCCCGCGTTGTATTAAAATGAGTCCTTTACACCTGCACAGTTCTTCTCTCAGCTTGGGTTGGTGGTCTTTGAAATGGGTCAGTGGTCTTGAAGGATGAAGTCAGAGACATCTTCCTCACAGTGACTTTATTACCTTCATCTTGTTGGCAGGCTACATGACCTCTTGGGCATAGTCCAAGCTCTCCTGCTTAGCTCCAGTTAGTTCCTGTGTCCAGGTGCAGCCATGGTTCCTTCTTTATCCCAATGGTTCATCCATCTTGTTTCCTTCTACAAAGACAACTAAAACGAGCAAATAATATATTGCCTGAGCTCTAGCTTAAGCATCTAATAATTAGTAACTCTTCCACTGCATCTCTACTCTTCTAACTTAAATCCTAATCAATATAAATTGCTTCTATTCCTTAGCTAAAAGCTTAACTCTTTAAATTCTTAACTCAGCTTCTCCCACCACCCAGCAAGGGCTGGGAACATGAGCACCTCCTGCAGCCTTCCCAGTTGGTTTGCTAGCAACTCTGGCCAAAAACTCTTGGCAAAAGTTGCCCTCTGGCAACCCTTCACCTGTGAAATGGGGAAAAGTGGCTGTGTATAGATCCTGCATACGTAGTAATCTGCCTTGTCATGAGATTGCTCCCGTGACATTACACCTGGGAGTGATGCCATGCAACATCCATGTTCCCACCTTGCCAGAGCATCCCTTTGAGCTCGTGGGCTGGCAGAAGGTTCATCAGTGTGTTGCAGACAGAGGAATGCAGGCATTGAGGACGGGAGCTGGAGGAGGTGGAGCAGAGGGCGCTCGAGCTGAGCCAGTTGCCTTTGTGGGGTTTTGTGACCTTGTGTTTGTGGTGTGACGGTGACAGGAGCCCTACTCCTCGTCCTGCTGAATGTCTGTGCGGAGCACGATTGCTCTGCAAACCACTGGAGGGATTGTGAACGCCAGGGGTGCCTCCTTGTATGTACCAGCACGTACTGCAGAGACGTGTGGGTGAGGACAGGGCTGTCCTCTTCAAGAGCCCAGAATTTCCCCTGCTGTGTAGGGCCGTGCCCCAGGGACCTCTTCCCGAGGCATCGGATGCAAGGCCCTGTCATGTAAACATGACCCAGACAAGCAAAAACTGGGCTTGCTGCTCATTAATCACCTTTATTACTGCGTGTCTGAGTAGTGATGAAATCCAAGTGCTCTGTACAGGACCGTATGTCAAAATAAGCACTGTACCAAGAAAGGAATGCTTTTTAATTCCGGTCATCTTAAAAGCTGAATAATTAAGGCGATGATAAAGATGGCTATTACAGTCCACTCTCAGAAGAAAGGAGGAAACAACATCTATAATGTGCCCCAAAGGAAAGGACAATTAGATACAAAGTTTTTTAGGAATAATTTTCCCAAAACCTTTTCTGGAAAAGTTTTTCCCGAAACCTTTCCCAGGAAAAAAAAAATCACAGCTATATTCATAGCCCGGATTTTATTTAGTTCCTCACTATTCCAGCATGACTATAGTTCTGGCTGCTCTTAGCAAAGTTAGGAAATGAGTTAGCTTCAGTATTAATATAGTGAGTTACGTTTGCAAAGCCAATCAAGAGCTTTACACGGTGTTCTGAGATACCGGAATTCAACTCACAGGATTTGCCAAAGCTCTATTTTTATTTTGTCTTCATCTGATGTTATCAAGGTTGTTCATGTTCCAAAAATGGATGAGTTAAGCAATAGTTAGCAGTTGGTAATAGGAGTCAAGAAGACCAAGGCTTTTAACACATTCAGAATGTTTAATTTCCCCTCCATCTGATGATAATAACTTAACATGTAAAAAGAAAATAACACAAAATTATGTGGATTTAAAAAACCTCCCACGCACCTTATGGAATTAAAATACTGTGTGGGCCTGGAACCACGAGTATGTTCACTAAGTATGATCTCCAGAAGCATGTTATATTTGAGAAAAAAATTAAACGAAAAATTAATCGTTGCTGTTTTATCCAAACACTTCACTCTCCTAACATTTTGCTATGCCCATTAGGTAATCACGCCACTTATGTTTAAATTTTTTTTCCTTAGGGTGGTATCTGTAAAATTTAAATATCTGCTTATTCACTTGGGGTGTTTCTATAATTGTAACATAACGTTGCAGTAAGTCTTGAAGTATGTCCAAGGAAAGGTCAGGTTTTGCTAGAATTTTTTACTTATCTGGAGCTTTTTCACGCCAAAATGGGTTTAAGCATATAGCCAGCATTTCTGTAAGGTGGGGTTATTCTGGCTGTGGCATGAGGAGCTGGTTGGGAGTCTGGCATTCCCAGGCAGACTTGGCACAGCACCAAGATGTGCTTTGCAGAGTCACAGAACAGCCTGACGCAGGAGACATACCGGAGATAAGTGTGGGAAATCCTCTCTGCTTCATCATCCCCCAAGGGATGTGGAGAGCGGGGAAGGAAGAGCCAAACCCTTCTCGGAGATATTTCTAGGAAGCAGTGTCATAAATATATACCATAAATGCTTTCCATGAGCTTTTTTTCTTTTTTTTTTTTTTTTTAAACCATGGGGGAGATAGGACTCAGAAATTGTTAAGATGAGGTAGGATGGCCACAGTCTTAGTCTGTTCAGGGGTACATATGGGGGATAGGATTCATAAATTGTTGAAATAAGGTAGGAGGATGGCCACAGTCTTAGTCTGTTCAGGGTTACACATGCTAGTGTGTTTTATTAATAATTAGCCTTTTAAAATTTATCTAACAGAAATCCAAGATGGCCACGGAAAACTATTCCTTTTAATGGCACTGGTAGTGGTGGAAAATGAGAGCAGCACACGTTATGGTATAGCATAGCCACAGCAGCAAACCATCCTGTTCTGACTGTTGTGACAGGTATTCCAGGTTCTAAGAATCAGATTAGGTTAGAAACACCAGGAGGAGAAAGTGCAAAACCTGCAGAGCAGAAAAAAGGTTGAGCCGAGGGCAGGGGGGAGCCCCCATTTCCTATGGCCACTCATCCTTAAATGATGCCCACTAGCCAGCAGAGCAAGTTCTCCCAAATCCAGAGCACTGCTTGTCTCCTCTGCTCCCAGAGGCCCTGCACGGATGCTGAACATGTTTGTAAATGCTCTTTGCAGTGTCCCTGCAGTAAATATATCACAGTGTGAAAAGTACGAAATTTGCGTTAAAATGTTCTCATTTTCTTGATCAAAAGGGCAACGTTGCTCACTGTGAGCAACCCTTTGGAAATTCGAGTTTATCTGGAAATAACATTGTAGTTGGTAGAGACTAGAAATAGAATGGAATGTGGGGGATTTAGTAAGTATATTTAGGATACAAGAGTCAGTAAGGGGATGTAGAGTGACATGGCGAAGATGTACGTACAAAATACAAATACATACAAACCAGGTTTTTCACACAGTGGTGGTGGCTTTAGTATAGAACCTTTAAGACACAGACTGCAGCCAAGAATTAAATTTCAAAGAAATTTAGCAATCCTTTCTGTAGTACTGTGTACTTTAACAGGTTTCATTCATAAACCTCATGTACCAGGAGCATTTTACAAGGTATTATTACAGAAGCACCAAAAAGATACAGTAACTGTGAGGAGTTGTTTTTTTTTTTGCCAGAAAACATTTCCTGAGGAAGATAGTTGTGCACAGCAAACCAGAAATATGCTATTTTAAAAGAATTTGTATATAGAAAGCATCTTCAGGAAGAAGAGATGGAATGTTATCTTCCTTAGGTATATGCCTGTTAAGATATTTTTATCATGTGCTGCAATCTAATGCTAGATCATGGAAGAGGGGCTTTGCACATTCCTTTCTCATTTCTGTTAGGAAATTAAATCCTGATAAGGTTCTCTATGATGTCTCTTATCACTCTGTAGAGTAGCAATTTAAAGACCAGAAACACATATGGTTTTTCATTTTTACGATCCAATTTTGACCACTGGAGTTTGTTTCCTGCTGCTGTTTTCACGAGGGCAGAAAATGCTTTCTCCAAAATCCACTTACTTCTCTTCTGGCCTTCAGTTTGAGGAATGTTCTGTTAAATCCAACATACACGGTTGTAATATTGAGCAAAAATTGGCTTCCTGCTAATAAATTAATACAAATAGTATTTGGGTTTCTCTTGGCTTTCTTGTTAGTTCCTCAAGTGAAGGGTGAGTAAACTGCAGATGAGAAACGGTAAGAAAACATACTTTGCAAAATGAAGCATCAGTCACAGCCAGAGGATTGTCTGTGCTAGAATTTAAGCAATGAGAAGAGCAATTTGTGGGTGTGAGGAGTCCTTGGTCCCTATAAAAAGCAGCTGTGAGGGGAGAGGGCAAGGGCAGCCTGGTGTGCCAGTGTCAGCTCACACCAGAGAACCTCCACGAGTGGAAAGCCAGAAAGATGAAGGAGCAGCAGCACGTGTGCCCTGCATCCTTATATTCCATCTCATTTTGCAGTGGCGCTCCCTGAAAGCTATTTTTTATATTCTCAGAGACCCTTAAGTGAGACAATGTTGTTACAGCTCCTGCTTTTCAGCCTTTAGAGTGTTATTCCAAAACTAATCCATGTTTTGCTTTCTGGAAAATAGCATGGAGGACATAATGGAGATGAATATCCAATCAAAAAGCTTAAATTGCTGTCTTTAAGGGTTAATCTTTCAATATAATCTGCCTGCAAGTAGATTACACTTATGGTCATTTGGATACAAATACACTTTTATAAGAGAATTATTTGCTCAGGAAAGTGAGCAGAGGGAATTTAGAGAAGATGTACAAAAATAACTGGGAAGCTCAAGGAATCAATTTATATTCAAGCATTAAAGTAATGACAATAAAGCTTTACCAGCAGAGACTTCAGTGTCTTGCAGTAAAGCATGATTATTTATAAAAAAGGGAGAGAAAAGCCTGAAGATTATTTTATTTCAGTGTTAGGTCAAATAATTGATGGTGATTTGCAGCTGACAGAAGGGTAGCAGCAAAGACATTTGAAAGTGGCAAATTTAGGCGTGATGAGGGAGTGAGGGACTGTCCTGGCAGTGTCTGAGTCCACCAGGCTCAGGCTTAAAAAATACAAAGTACAAGTTCCAAGATGGGCTTCAAAACTAGTAGAGTGGAGATATATTTGTTGGTTAGGGGCTGGGTTGTTTGGTTGGTTGTTGTTTTGTTGGTTTTAAAAAAAACCCCAACAAATCTTCTTTTCAAACTAACTCATGATCAGCAAGTTTTAAACATAAAATTACTTCCAGAGTGGTGAGAATTTAAATACAGATTTTTTTTTTTTTCCAGTAAATGCATTTTCCTGTAAAGATTGCAGCACATGGGTTCCCAGGGAATAGTTCAGTTGTGTTTTGACTTTTAAAACATTTTATACTTTCTTTTCCTCTTGGCTTCAAGCATTTAGAATGCATTAGGGTCACTGGTTCTAGTGGGAATGCTGATGTTAAGGTTAGCTCAAGGGTAATTTAATATATTTTGGAGGTGTTGGGATTGAAATTCTGTAAAAGCAAAGACGCTTTATTTTGAATGTAGGTGCAGATAATAGATATCCTGTATTAAATTCACGTTTATGTGGAGAAAAGGTAATATGCAGTTACAGAAGTATGTCACGTGGCACTGGAGTGTACATAGCAATAAGGAAAGTAGAAAATTAAGCTCCTAACTATCTAAACATATATATCTATATATGCACGCATGCATTGTATCACAATTATGCAAAGAAGGAAGTGGAACACAGTCTTTTAAAACTGGAGGTTTACCTTCAATGACAATTCCCACATAATTATCACAAGGAATTGTTGATCCAAAAGGCCTTGTGAACGTAGCTGTAGAGCAGAAAAATCACGGAACTAACTTTTTCCACTCCAATAATAAATAAATGATGTCAGGGTGCTCGTTATTTTAATTAAATTAATGTCTAGTCACTAATAGTCATGATACTTCATTCCCCCATCATGTAGACAAGAAGGATTGTTAACTCAGGGCTCAGCAATACAAGAGCAGCACAGCTCCAAGGCACCTCAAAAACTGGATGAAGAAACAGCTGTTCATGTCACTGTTTGGGAACAGATCTGTAGCTTACCCATGGCAGTTGTCTTGATATTACTGTTAATAATATTTTGTATTTTGCCTTGTCTTCTGATCACACAGGTCTTTATAGATACTGAAGGAAACGTGCATTTGGTAAAACTTGGCATGATTTATATAGCTTGGAGCAATGAGTAAGTTGTCACTTGATTAAATGAATTATGTAGACGTTTTTTAATTGTCCAAATGCCAAACCAGAGACACTGGGCTTTGGAACTCCTCCCTGCTTTTAGAGCAATACTGACTTTGTTTCTTACCATGGTGCTGTTTTGGTGGGTTGTTTTTTTTTTTTTCCCCAGGCTAGTAATCTATAATTAACTTGAGTTATTTTGATATAGTTATCTTCAATTAAGCACATAACTTATTAATATCGTGTAAGTTGGATTAAATTCTTTTGGTAGTATTTTAACATGCCAGTTTGTAATTATGTTCTTTTGCTACAGCAGACAGATTGGTAAGTCATTAGTTATTAGGAAAAAGAAATTGTTCTAATGGATAAACAGGACCTTTCAGACAGTAAGCTGATAGTGTCAAGCATGACTCAGGAGGGCCAAAATAAGGACTCCAAGGCTGTTATTGGACTGCACGTATCTACCAGTATTTAAATCACAATTCATAAAAGCTGTGTGGCTTTAAGAGTGTGGCAATGCATCACATTATATGATATTAGAAATATCCTTCCCCAGCATGTGCTTAACACTGTGCTGTGTTTTGGTATTGTTACAGCTAGTGAGTGCCCTGTGAAAGTGAACCAGTTAATGCCTGATGTGATTTATGGCACTTTAAGCTGGGAGGTCGTAACCATAAATATTGTAAAGGGCTTTGATTTTCAGATTATGCCAAACATTCCCATTTTGAAAAATGGATCTCGCTGAAATGTGTAACGTTGGGAAAGTAAACACAACATTTTAAGTTTAATTTCCATTCTCTGTTGTGACAGTTACAGATCACATGAAAAAGGAAGCCATCATAGCACGTCATGTATTGAACTGGATGAAATGTATTACTGTATGAATCTCTGGAGCGTTTTCTTTCCTCCAGTGGGGCTCTAATTTATACTTGCTCATTCAGGAATAAATAGTGCTATTTTCCGACCTGTCATCTGTCTCACCTCAACTCTCTTCAGCTTTTACACTGAGAAAATTATGTCGTTGAACTGAATGCTAAAGCAGCAAACTGTGTTAAGATTAATTTTACAGTCCAGCCCTTAAAAATTTTAGAACTATCCTATTCATCCTTTCATTACTGTGACAGTAGAGCTCCAGTGTGGCACAGAGGTGGGTGTCTGTAGAGGGGGGAGGCAGAATGATGGAGTGAGCACACAAATGAGCGAATACGGGCGGCGTTCTGAGCTCTGCCACCGGTTCTCCTGAACTTCCCGATCTCATTACCACCACCCAGTGGAAACGTCTGGAGCTAATACCAATTCCTGGCGTGAACTTCGGGACTTCCTCCCACAGAAATACCTACTGCTTCAGGAAATGAGCCCAAGATCGCTGACGCGAAGTTTCTAATTGGCTGTGGAATACTTTTGATCAATTTTGATCAATACTTCTGATCAATTTTTTTAGACTCCAGACCTTTTAACTCAGGAAAAAAATAAAAAAAGTGGGTGTTGGCAGGGAAAATAATCTGTTTGTAATAAATGGCCATAAATCATCTGCTGTCCTAGATCTCAAAATTTACAACTTTCCTGTTTACTTGTGAATTTCCTTTTATCAGGTTTTCCCTTAATGCCTCCTTTATTTTTGTTAAAAGCTTTTCAATTATTAAGTACCTTGGAAATGTTGTATTTTTTTAACAAAGCGAGTTTTAACTGGATAAAATTAATTTTAAAAAAATTCATTGGTAAAAATGGAAAATTTGGTGCTCGTTATGTAGTCAACTCCAGAAAAGCACCAAAAGCAGAAAGGCTGCTTGAGATCTCTTTGGATATTTTTTATGGTGTTCATGTGTTGTTTGCTTTAATTTAATGCTGGTTATGTACCTTGCCTGCTGGATTTTATTGAGCTTTGCCTGGTGGCTTGGTGGAATCACACCCCTTCTGTGGTCTTTTGGCTTTTGCTTTTTTGATTTATGAAAGGCTGTGTGTATATATATATTTGTTTTTAATGAGTTATTGTGGTGCTGTCACTGAATGAGTGTTCCTTGCACTGTTGTGCTAGATTGCTACAGAAGTGAAACTGAAGATTTTATATAGCAGTCAGTTGGGAAAAGCCATGCAAAGGTTTGGATTGGAAGGGACCTTAAAGACCATTTTAAAAAGACCATCTAAAAAAATAAAACCACCTAAAGGCTCTCCAGCCACACGCAGGTACACCTTCCACCTTGCCCCTGAGATAAAATCCAATTTTTTCTAATAATTTTTGATAATTTATTTTCATTTATTCTGTTAGGGTTTGACTTGGATGTTTTGTTTGAATGGATATTGGGAAACTCTAATTCCATGACAGACTGTTTCGGGGACTCATTTTCCAGTTGCTGGCTCTGTTTGCTTTTCACATAGAAACACTCTGTTTTGATAGAGGATTTGCTTCTAAGGCAATGTTTAACATAGCAGAGTGAATTGCATTTTCAGTGTTTGAAATGGTCAGGAGTGGCTTGTGCAGCCATCAGGTGTTTTGGCTTGGGCCATCAGGTATTTTCTGGCCTTCGTAAAAATACCCTGCTGTTTAACACTGTTATAGCACATCAGTTACTTGTTGGTGTCACCTCACAGTCAGTGTGTCATTTGCAATTTTATTTTAAATTTTTATTTGTCTGGTGGGTTGTGTTTTTGTTTTTGGGGGGCATTTTTTGTTAGGAATGGATTAGGGAAGAAAACAAAGATGCAGCATGCATGTGCTGTTAGGGAAATTCTGCAGCATAAACATTAAGTAGGGAAGATACAGAGAATGGTGTATTATATCCAGTAACAACACAGTTTTTCCCAACAGTACCCTAAAGCAGACAGTGGTAATATTGGTGCTTGGGAAGAGCAGGGGCAGAAAAGTGTTTGCATTTCTGAACTCAGGAATGGGGTGCTAGATACAGATGCTACATGGATATGTGAAAAGAGGGAGGGGATAATTCCTGCTGGACAAGCTTTTTCCTGGAGCTGTTCTGAACGAGCAGTGGTATGATATCATGTGCTTTGCAGGGCTGAAGGAGCAAAGGAAAGAAAACAGAGTACATTTTAATAAATCTTCGCTGCTGCTTTTGAGATTGAGCAGAAATACCAGTTGAAGCCTTCACAGTCCTCTCCCTGTGACCCAACCCTGGGGGCTGCAGCCCATAATTTGACTGCCTGCTGCAGGGCTGCAAGGCTCTACTGCCTTTCCTTAGCTCTGGGACACCAGGGCTCCACCCAGCTCACGTGTTGGAACAGGGAGCCCACTCTGATGCTCCTCACACACCACGAAGGATGTGCTGGGAGCTACCAGAGTATCCCAGTTTCCTCTTTTTCCTGCTGCACCACCCCCACAGCTGATGAATGAGTGCAGTTGTAATGCAGTGTATAATGTACATTACCTCATAATGGCCTTTAAAAGGTACGTGGGATACTCCTCCTTCCTTGGCTTCCCTTCTGCTTAATGCAAGGAGGATGGGCATCTGAAACAGGGAGACACATACAAGGCTAAGTGAAAAGGGGGGGGAAAAAAAAAAAAAAAGAGAGAGAAAAAAAGGACCAATACAAGGAGACTGAAGGTACAGGAGATGGTAAAAAGGTGTGTCCCAGGCAGCTGATTACTTACAGGGAGATATTCCTGGGATAAAGTGAATTTTGTTGGAATCAATAAGAATTGCTATGGGAACTTAACTGAGTCTCTTGTGACTTGAGCACAGCCATTCCTTCCTGCCCTTGATGGGTATGTTTCAAGACAGAGTGAGTGGTTTCTCAGGATATGTTAGTAACACATATGCTGTGCAATGCTTTAAAAACTGTTAACCAAAAGAGGATTGTTTGTACTCTTGAATGTTTTTTCTGGGTTATGCCAGGACTATTTCTGAAATAATGAATATTATTAAATATTAGAATACTGAGTATCCTCACAGGCAGAAGAACAGTAGAATGCACAAGAATTAGTTTAATTTGTTCACTGGCTTCTAGTTCACAAGTTTTCCAGAAAGCCTCTCAGTTCTGTAGACTGTTTCTTGAGTTGATATTTGCTGTTTTATAGAGGAACAACTCCTTGGAGATTTTTCTCAAACAGAAGAATAAGACAATGAGTAAATAAGCAGCACTGGTTATTATAGAGCAGAGATTTGAATAAATAGCAATATAAACAGCTGAAACCCCAGATACTTATCCAGGAGAACAGGAGAGAGATGGAAATAGGGAAGATTGAGCCATAGGGTTAGGGATGGATGAAATTAGCAATTTATTAAAAATAAAAGATTTGGGAAGGAAGCAGCATCTTGAGCCTATGTGATCATAATAAAGAGAGTAAGTCAAGAAAACTTAGGTGAAGGGTTAAGATAGCAAAGTATCAGAGATGAGCAAAAAAAAAAGACAAGAGGGCAACTACAGTAGACAGGACGAGAAAATACGTATTTTGCTTCTCAGGTGTGATTTAGTACTGCCTGTCCTTTGTTTATTCAGTGCCTTGGAGGAATCAAGTGGTTTTTAATTGTTGGTTTTTTCCCTCCCTTAATAGAGAAGGACAGTGATTTTCTATAGCTATAGCAGCCTTTAATGCTGTTGGCCACTTCTGTTTGGTACAAAGCAGAGTGAACCTTTGAAACTCCAGCTGTGGGAGTAGATTTTTTTTCTCTGTTGCTACAAGAAGATGTTCCCAAGTCCTTGGACTTTTAACAAGAGCATGCAAGCAGTGCCTGCACAACCCTGAGAGGGCCCAGGTGTGGCTGCACCAGCTGTGAGGAAACCTGCCAGCAGTGCCTGTGCAAGGATTTCAGAGAAAAAGGTTCCAGTTCTTTGAGACGGTGGGTTTGTGCAGTTTCATTCCCGGGCAAAAGGGTCCTCACATATCAGTAATGTTCTATTTAGAAGGCGGGGAAAAAAAAAAAATCTAGTCTAAGATGGAATATATTTATTCCCAGGAATAAATTCCCTTAAACTTTTGACACTTTTGAGAGATCCTGATCCTCACACCCATGATCCTGTCTGGAGAGGGAACCAGGCCTTGAGTGTGCTGTGTTGTTAAATTTATCAGGTATTTATAATATTGACTTGATTTTCGCATGGCAACGAACTTGCTGGTTATTTCTAGACGTACATGTACATCCCTGCAACCAGAAAAATCGCATTACTGTGCATTATCACACTCTTTTTTTGGCTGTAACAAGAAGCAGCAAGTTCTGATCTCTCACCTGTGTCTCGGCTGTCAAAACTTTCCACTTTTGCCATTTTCATAATTCCTTCCTAAGTGCTGAAAATGCCAGAGAATGAGTGACAGCTGTCAAAATTTACTATTCACTGTGTACGAACGGAGGTAAACGATAGAAGATGTTTATCAGATGGAGGCACATCTCAAAAACTGGGGCTTCCTTCCTCAAGGATGCAAACACCTGAGACAATTATTTCTGCCAGGGAAGTGTTTGTATGTGTGCCCATCCTGAACCTTCTGGCAGCAGCTCATCCCTTTTGGAGGACAAGATGATAGGACACTGCCATTATGTTGCCAGCAGTAAATGCTGACTAAGGGACATGTTCAGGTGCTACATCATGTTCTGGGCTTCTTTGCTAAGGTGTTCCCTCTTTTGGCACTGGATATGCGTCCCATCAATTTTGATTTTTACAATCCAGAATAAAGGTAGAGCAGGCTGGAAGATGAGTCAGCTACGAGTGTTTCACACCTCCCGTGAGACAGCTGCAAATCACAGATACCTTATGGAGGGGAGAATACCCCAAGAAAACAACAAACCACACTTAAGCATCTTCCTTGTGCACATCTTACACCGTGACAAATTCTGGTCCTGGAAGCCAGCCCCCATTTGTGTGCTGCAAAAGAGAAAGGAACACTTATGCTGATGCATAGCGAGCAGGGGTATGCTATAGTTACCTCATGCTGATGTACCTAATGGTTTTTAGTCCAGTTTGCTGGGGGCTTCGTAGAACTGAGCGAGCACATTACACGGGCGTTGAGGCTGAGGATCGCGGAGTCTGCGCCAGAGCCTGCAAGAAACCATGGTTGTTGTCCTTTTCCTTGCAGACGCCCAAGCCCTGCGAGGCCGGGTGGGCAGAGCCGCCTCCGCCGGCGGCCCCGGGCCGGGAGAACCGTGAGTACCGGCGGGGGAGAGGCGGGCACGCCGGGAAACGGGGATGCGGGGGCCCCGGGAATTGGGGGATGCGGCCCCAAGCGCTTCCCCACGCCGCGACCCAGAAGTTTGGCCAGCCCGCTCCAGATCCTGCAGCTTGCCGGGCGGGATGCGGCGGGGATGGGCTGCGGCGGCCGCAGCCCAGAAAAGGGCTGGGATGGAGCTTACCCCGAGCGGGGATGAGAAAGGACCGATTTCCCCCAGTTG
>VYXD01000750.1:137145-170386 GCA_013397195.1 Hylia prasina
ATAAACGATCCGCGTTTGGGGTTTGTTGGCTGCCAAGTTCTTTTTGAAAGCAAAACTCAGGGTTTGACAGGACTCAGTGGGTTTAGGCAATTTGGCTTAGGTGCTCCGGAAAGTCCGCACAGGCTGTTCGGGCTGTTTCCGAATTCATCCTCCGTGCTTAGCTACCTTTACTTCTGTTGGGTTTCCTATGGTTTTGCTGACTTGCTGGAACTCGCTTCGTGCTGTTGCTGAACTTTAATGGAAGAGTGACGATGCAATAGCCTTGGCAATCCATGTGCTCTCTCTCTCCTGCCTGCTCAGATAAAAGGGATGTAGGATAACGGCGGGCTGGGTTAGCTGCATCACGTAACATCTCAATCACGGCACAGCACAGTGCGGACAGATGTCTGGAGAGGAGGATGGAGCTGAAAGAGGGGCTTAGCCACGTTGTTTATCTCTCTCACCCGTCACTGCCTTATTCTGAAATCCCCTTTGGAGGAGATGGAGCAGAACTTACTCACCACATTCTTGTTCCCTCGAATGCACGACCTATATTGATGGGGAATTTACTGAAGTACTTAACATTTGCTGGAGTTGGCAAGCTTGCAATTTCTCCCTAAATAAAGAGATTAAAGCGAGTCTGAGCCAAGTCGTAAAAATAGTAACTACTACGAGAGAATCTGAGGCAGATTTTTGGACTGTTTCAAATGTGAAGTTCCTGCTTTCACGTTGTAAATCTTTACAATTTTATTTGCGATGGATTCTGCATATTTTTCTGTTAGGGATTGCGTTCTTGGAATTTTAAACAAGTATTTGTAGTATCCATGAGATGGCAATATGTGTGTAATTTTTCACTGTTACAGTTGCAAACCTAAGACCTACTGCAGAAATGTTTGGTGCATTTCAAATAATGGCATGATACATCACCTTCTCCCTGCTAAACAATTTCAGTAAAGATGCATTTGGCAGGACTGAGAATACTCTGATGTAACTTTTGGACTGTGTACTATCTTGCAGTTCATAATGGACTCTGCTTCAACAACATTTTAATTTTTTTTTCCCTTGGCAAAAAAAAGAAAAAAAAAAGAAAAAGTGGCAGCCCTGTATGTACAATATTCCTGATTTATTTACTGCATAAAACTATTTGCAACCAAAATATTTTGGGGAAGACTGGTGCTAACTTCAAATTCAAATAAAATATAATTGTGTGGGCTTTGAAGTGCTCATACTCTGGGGAAAAAAAATGTACTCTGGGAAGAAATTTTAACTCAGCCCAGCTCTTCAGTGAGACAGATGTGAGGGGAGACAAGGCAGGACTGTGGGACTGCCATGAGAGCCCTTAGGTGAACAGCTTCTCGGTGGGCAGTCAGCATTGGAGAAGTTTCTGCTGGGTTGAAAAGGAAGAGTTCTTGATGTTGGCTCTGTGGACAGCAAAATGAAACTCTCCCCTATGAGATAAACGGTATTGATGCAGGCATCGAGGCTTTGTGGTTTTGTTTGGGCTGTTTTTCACTTTGTAGGAGGTAAAGATGCCATTGAGTTGTGACACAGGGCATTACTAGCTCAGACGGATGGTTCTGAGGTGCTGAAGTACATTTACCTCCATTTCAATGGGAGAATCAGATGTTTCATTGTTTCAGAGGATTGGTCACTTTCACTGTAAACAAGCTTTTCAGACTTGGAAGGATGAAAATATTTATTATTGTAAGCTAGAATAAGTCTTTAGAAATTCCACTAAGACCACAGCCTTTTAGTATGCTCTTGCTGTCTTCCATCATAGAGCAAGACTAGGAGAAACAGCAGTCTGTAAAGCTAAAAATGAGAAATTTTGAAGCTGCTCTGACTCAGACATATCTATTTGCTGTAAAGCATTCATTGTCTCTTCATCTGAGCTCCAAGCTTTCTAAAATCACTGCTTCCTCATAAACCAAGGAGAACCTGAAAACAGCCTCCCTTTGTACAGCGCAGAGTTGCTTCTGTGTGAAACTTACGTTTGTTAAGTTTTGGTTCTCCCTCAGAGTTCTGCCACCAGGGTCTGTCTAGAAATGAAGATGAGTGTATGTGTTTCAGCAGAAATTCACGTCAAGTAGAAAAGTGCTGGATCTGGTCAGATGGTGTTGCGGTTTCGAGATGATTTTATGTGGTGTGTCTTCAAACCTGAGCTGCTCAGGATTCAGGGGAGAAAGCTCCTTGGGCCTTTTCACTGTCCCGTTCTGGAGTGACCTGGTATTGCCCTGAAACTTTTCTTTTTTGCCCTGCTCTTCAGGAGAGGTCACTGAGAGGTGTGGTTTTTTTTCCCCCCGATTGTTTGTCTCTGCAGGTGATCGTTATGTGTTTGTCCTCTGCCTGCGTCCTGTTTCACGCAGAATTAGTCACTTAAAACTTTAAGAAGATTTGGTTCAAAACTCCCGGAATACAGCAGCAAGAAAGAGCTGCGAACCTTTGGTCAGCTGGTAGGGAACACAAAGCTTTGACCTTCTATAAAAGCTGCTCAGTGCAGAGCATCAGAGAAAAAGATGGATGGCGGAAAAGATGGAATGACAGCGTTTCTGTTGCCTTGGTCTTTCTCTAAAGCACATCTGTCTTTAATGCCTGCTGAGTGTGGGCTTTGAGATGGGGTTATTTGGGACAGGGAGAGAAGTGTGTGAGGGATAAAAGTACAAAGCAGGAGGAGGACGGGGAAGGCCACAGTTGTCTTCCTCAAGAGAAGGCACCGGGAAAAGCTGAGCTCAGAGAGAAGTGAAAGGCACAAGGGGGAACAAAGAGAGGGTGGATTAAGGTAACTGAGAAAGCAGGCTACTGTGAAAACTTTTAAAATGAAATAAAATAAGAAAAAGGTGGCTTGTGAATGAGCCTTTAGTCAGGCGAGGGTGGGACATGAAGGAATGTGTATCTACATGCAGTTCTGGGTACCTGATGGCTTTGCCCAGTTCTCAGTGCTCGTGGTCCCCCCCGCCCACTGGGTAGGGATCCCTTGCCTAATTGTTACCTGCTGCTTCTTGCCAGGAAAATAAATCTGAATAACAAGTTGATGGCAAATGGGCCCCTGTGGAAGAATAGCCTCCAAACTGTTGCTAAAAAGTAACTTCAGAAAATGGAGCAGTATGGTTAAAAGAAATTGGTGATGTTTGCGCCCTCGAGTAAGGCTTTATCCTCTCTTTCCGCAGTTTCTGTTGCCTGAAATATCCTTCAAATAAGCACAGTCTCCTAACAATAGCTAATCCGCCTCTGGAGTACTCCATGGCAGCTCTCTGGGAGGTGGGGGTTTTTTTTTGTTGGTGGAGTACTGTTTAAGTGAACCAACTGCTACGTGGTCTTTGTGTGGCAGATGGTTTCTGAACAAGGAACTCAGAACTTACCACGTGGGTCAGTACTGTGCAACGATGTCTCAAATTTCTGGTGCTCTTTCTGCATTTTCATGCTTTTTGGTGTTTTAATTGATGAATATTGGCCTGATTGCTTGGCCGTTTCATGTCAGGGTTCGTACTTGGTGACTGTGAAGTTTTCCCAAGGATGTTCTTTTTGGCTGTAGTGGTTTATAAAAATTCTTTTGCTACAAACTCTTTGTTTTGCCTATGGTCCTGATCTTTTAATGCACTTACTCTGTTATTTTTTTAGGCCTTATGTTATTGATGCCAAATTACAGTAGTCTGTCCTTGTAATTCATCTTCCTTGCTGTGGCTGCTGTCTTGCAGTTTGTAATCTCAAAAAGTATTGAAACTTATATAAAAAAACCCCAGCTTTCCGGAGAGAGAAATCAGTTGTTTGGGATCAGAACCACGTGTGATTTTTGTAAATTCTTAAAATGTCTTTCAGGATGTAAACCCCAAACCATTTTAAAGTATTTATCCTATTTAATATATGCAGGGTTTGATTGGTCAGTAGGAGGACAGATTCTTTGGTCTTCTGAGTAGCTGCTATGTGGCTGGTGATAGAGTATCTGCTGTTTCACCTTAAGATATTGCACTGGTGTAAATGGCTCTGTTTCCTTGAGATTTACAGGGGTGGAGGTCTGGACGTGTGGGGCTCCTTCAGGTCTTTTAATTGGACAAATGCATTTTCCCTGGTGGTGATCAGAATGAGTAAGGTGTTGTCACTTGGCTGAGGAGGTCAGGGAAAAGTTTAGACCTCTGTGTGGTGTAAATTGCTGCTGTAATTCTAGTTTCAAGTTTCCTGTTGGTGCAGATGGAAAGTAGGTAAGATTAGAAAGGTCCTGAGAAGCAGTTGGTTAAAGGACCAAATACGCCAAACACCAGAATCTGTTTTTGTGGCAAACAGGGACCTCGATGTATGTGGGTTTATACTGTGGTTAAATATATCAACACAGGGGACTCCAGGGGCAGAATGGAAACAAACAGTGGTCCCCAGGCCCAAGGGAGGCAGTCACAAATGGTTTAAAACTGGAATCAAACTCTGAACGCAATGCCATGAGCCTTGTGGAGAAGGTGATCTCATGAACCTCAGGTGGCTACCACGTAGTACAGCTTTGTGCTTCCCAGCCAGCTTGGGCATGACTGCAGGGGTCTTAAGTAATTAATGAAGTAATTAATTTGTTTGTAACTCCTTTTAGAAATCCTGAGTCATGCCTCTACTTTCATGAAAACTCCATGGAGTTCAAATACTGTCACACTGGTGCCCTCTGAAAAGTGCCATCTGTTGCTCAGGCTGTCTGTTGTCTTTAGCTCTTTTACGCTTTGTAGGATATTTTTTGTATTCCCACATCTACTAAAGTAAATAGGTTGTGGTGGACATAAAAATGTATTTTATGGGAATTCCTATTACAAATATCCATTCCCTACTACAGGAAGCGAGTATTAAACTAAAACATTTCCTGATGAATTACAACTGCAGTTCTAATTCTGCATGATCAGGGTAAATGTCCATTGATTTCAAGCTATCTAGCACACATATAAAATAACCAATACTTACCATAGGTTTATTTTAAATACTGGTAAAATGACATCCTGCAGTTCTGTTTGCCATATTGTATATTACCAGTAGCTGGAGGGTAATTTTTCAATTCTATCTTACACATGCAGAATTTAATAGAACTATTGCAATACACTGTTTTTCATCTTTAATGTTGCAGAGCTTTTAGGGTTGAGTTGCTAGGCCAGAATTGTATTAGTTAAGGGAGAAAAATCACCTGTTACTTTCTTCAGTGGTTATGTTCCCTATGGATCTGCTAATGTCTTTTTTGACCTAAGTTTGGAGCTTGAAAACGTTCACATCTTTTCTGTGAGAGAAGCTGAACAGCCCTAACTCATTAAAATATTAAAGTGGCAAAATAAATTCTGCCTAATTTAATTTTAATAATTAATAAACATTACTTTGATCATGATTGAAAACCAACCACTCAGAAGACAACAAAGTAAACTGGTAAAGTTTAAGGAACGATGAAATCATAACCGTGTCCTACTTCTAAAGTCCATTTGTTTGAACTCAGTTGACTTGGTTTATTTGTGTGAGGCTGTCTGTAACAGTTCTGGTTCAAAACATTATCAGCAGGCATGTTTTGGTGAGTTAACAGGAAACTATCAGAATTTAAGTGCATTTCCAGAGCAATTCAGAGAGGTCTCGAGCCTCGTGTGGCGAGATACAACACTCCCGTGTCCATCAGGCTCTGTGTGACTCCATCATCTGGTCCAAAAAATAGCAGGAGCTGGAGTCCAGCATGCAGCAGATTTAAACTGGGACAGCTTCTGCTTCAGAGCTATTACTGAGCAGACTTTTGTACTGTAAAAGCTTATTAAATGCATGGTAAGCTTCAAACACGGTATTCTGTTGAATGTAATTAGACTATTACCATGGTTAAATTAGTACACTTGTTTAGTTTTTTTTCAGACCGAGGCCTTAAAGAATAAGTCTGAGGAGAGCCTTTGCCTTGAATATTTTCTGGTGCAAATACCCGTAGCAATCTCTCAGCTCTGAGATACACAACATTAATTTCGACATGTTGCTCACACTTGGAAAACGGCGTTGCTAACGCGTTGTTTACCACGTTGCTAACTGGAAAACAGCAAGTTGGCTCCTGTGTTTTCAAAACCACAGACATTTTTCAAGTCTTTAAACCAATTAGACCTTTCCAAGGTGCAGATTGCAGTCCTAAAAGGTCTTGCCTTTCCCGTGGGCTCTGGGAAAAGTCAGGCTTCTTGACCTTCCTATCAGCAGAGATTCACTGTTGAATAAAAGAGTTAACTCTGAGTTGTGGGTCTAGAGGACATTGGGTGGTGAGTGGCCTCTTAGCTGAGCACAGTGGGGTTTTGTGTAGGACTTGACTGAGTATTTGCAAGATCTCTGATGCCCCTAACTGGTGACAGTTGCAATATTTCCTTTTCTTAGTGGCATTCAGGCATGTCAACAAGAACAGTTACTCTCTGCAAAAATCAGAAATCAAAGCCATCTATTCAGGTGCATCTTAAAATGTAGATGGGGATGAGCTTAAAGAACCCCATGAAATCACTCCAGAACATTTTCTATTATTTCATATCTTAATGCAGTTAATAATTATTTATAAGACATGTTCTTTAATGTTGCCTGGTGGTAGTGGAAAGTGAGCTGATTTTTTTTGTTTGCTCAGTTGTGATTCAATTGTAAACATGGGAGAGGGAGCGAGCCTTCCTAATTTGGCTGTAACTGGCCAGTCCCTTAAAAACAAATACTTGTCAGACCCTTCTATTTTTCCACACATTTTTGGAGTGAGAACAAATGCTTTACCCCCAGCATTCTTGAGAGACTGTTATATGATGAGCTGTGACTTACTGTTGTTTAAAAAAACCCAAAGTAAACAAAACAACATTTACTCACAAGGAGGCACAATATTTGTCATGTTTAACCTTGTTTGTTCAGTGGAGATAAGACAATGTCTGACAGCGTCAGGAACCAGGAGATTTTAACTCATAGTGTAATTAATTTATTTTGTTAAAATATGTTTACAGTTCCTTTCCTCTGAGGACTGGCCGAGGCAGGGGTACAGATGGGGCAGAGGGTTTTGTTTCTCCCTTGGCAGAGAATGTTTGTGCTGAGCACTCTGAGCTGTGTGCGAGCACGAATTTCAGTGGGAACTTCTCTCTTTTCTTCTTTTTAATTAATTCAGAGGGTTAATTTCCAAATATCTTTAATATGGAATTTTAAATGGGTGGTAGTTATATGGAGAGTGGTGTAAGGAAGGAAATGCAGATTCTTTCTTCACAGCTGTAAGAGCAAATCCAGAAATAATTCCTGGAGAGCGATCTCCGTATCTCCCACCCGGCATTGCTTCCCTGATATGTTCTTGATCATGTTGCACATGATAAAGAACAGGTTTTGTTTTAAAATTCTGCAAGTGGCTTGGACAATGTTGAGAATTGGTGTGAGGAACTGAGAGATTTGTTTTGTTTGTTTGTGTTTAGAAGCTCATCAGCATTCTTGGTTTGTACCCACGGCTTAGGACTCATCAGGCTTTGTGTCGGACTGTGGTGATTTGCATTTTTTAAATTATTTTTTATGTGTGTGAGAAAGATATTTTTAGAGAAGGCTTCTTCCCCCAAATAGCAAGTGATCAGGCTACCTCCTCTGGGACCCAGCTGAACTCAAATATTCATGTTGCAAGATTTCTCACAGCCAGCATGTAGCTTGATTGCCTACACTGGCCAAGAGTTGGCCAGATTGTTTTCTTTCAAACTTAGCTCTGCACAGTGTCTGTTAGAATCTGCCTCTTTGCCTTATGGAAATGAGTTTCTGGACTTGAGAAAGGAGCTTCCTTTCCATCTAACTGATGGCATACTTCCATAATGAACACAAATCAGTGTAGGTGTCCCTGCCCATGGAAGTAGGGTAGGAACTAAATGATCTTTGAGGTCCATTCCAGCCCACACTCTCCCATGATTCTGTGATCTTGGTGTCCATGAAGTTTGTGGATTGGTTTTTTGGGTTTTTTTTTTTGATAAATACATCTTTATTTACATGGCAGAATACAATTGCTTAAATAGCTGCAATTTCTAAGTACTTAATTTCTGCTGCAACTGTTTTTGGCAGGAAACCACAATACCCATTACAGAATATCAGCTACTCCTTCATCAAATGGATTTTGATAAAATGTCTGGGGTTAAAACTTGGGGCACACTTGGGTCTGTAAAGGGTTATGATGCATAAAGGATCTGGCCAAGCAGTCCATGAAACAACCTGAGCCTAAATTTATAAAGTAAAATGCCTTTTTTTTTTTTTTAATCTAGTCATTATTGAAATATATAATTATTTAGTGAAGTTTGCTTAAAGATGTGTGGGGGTATAGGATGTTTTATCTTCCTCTGTTGGAAACAGGTGTCTTTATCATGACAGAGTATAACACAGACAAAGATGTCCTCAAACCTTGCCAGCCCCTAAGCTTGCCTGTCCCTTGACATTTAATTTTGAGCCCGTTTATATGAGTATTGAACACTCATTTGGGTTGATTTCTGAATTTAAAAAAAAAACGGGCAAAGTAAAGAAGTGGTATAAATGTCTTTATACCAGAAGTCTTGGGCTTCTTGTATACTTTTACACTGTGGGTGTAGTCTCCATTTTTTTTTAATTATTCTGTTTTTACAAAATGCTCTTTGTTGTCAAAAAAAATGTTTTTAGGTTTTAGGTTTGCTTAAAAGTGAGACTCTGGAAGCTTAATGTAGTTGCATAAAGAGTTGCTCTTCTACACAAGCAGTAAGCAACTTTCTACAAATAAAGCAAGGTTGTTAGTAATCTTTTTTTAAAGCATAATACCTTTTATGCTGCTAGTTTACAAGACATTCTTAAAATATAGTTAATGCTTCAGGATACTGTGAGGGTAGCAGTGGAATATACTGCTGAATAAATGGGTTTTCTTGCATCTTTGCATTGATATTTCTAATAGCTAATTTTTTCTGCTAGTTTTGTGGAAATATTTCATGAGGGAGAAAAATCAAGATAATATTTGCTTGTCCTTCTGCTGTGCAAATGAGCCGGTAAATCATCTGACACCTGTTTGTTTGGGAAATCAGCGAATTTGCATGAGCTAGCAGGTGGAATGAGAGGATTAGAAAGAGATGAAAGCAGTTTTAAAGGACTGCTTCCAAAGGTTTGTGGAGTTGTAGCCTGTTGTGTCACTAATGCTGAGCAGAGAGGAAGGCTACCCACCAACAGGATGTCAGAAATGCCTGAAGTTTTCTTTATGAAACACCTTGAAGTGCTCATGGGTACGAAAGTGTCATGGCAGTGTAATTAGAAAAGTCCAGCAAAACCTGGTGGCTGCACCAGCAAGTCCCTGTGGTGATCGAGCGTGCCCAGAGTGGAGCTGCTTTGTAAATAATGGAGAATTAAAGAGGGGAAAATGGAGCTTCCCAGTGCTCCGGTGCCTGAAAGGAAACTGCAGCGAGCTGTGTGAAGGAAAGCAGAACAGCCAAGGTATTTAATAGAGAGAAGATGTAGAGTTACCAAGGGATAACACATCATTAGTGAGTGACATTACAGCAGAACTGGAGGAAACCAGGACAAAGGTTTGCCTGTCCTTGTCAGCATATCCACGGCAGCAGTGGCACTGTCTGCATTGTTTGTTCAGGTTCTTGTGCTGGGAGACCAGACAGACTCAGACAATTTTTGGTCAGTCAGGCTTGTCTTGGAGGGGTGTGATAGGAGGCAACAAGTCCAAGTTAAGAGGTGGGAAATCCTGACCACATACAAGGGAAGAAAATAAAATTGAGGGTGGTCAAGCACTGGAAGGAGAGACCGTGGCATCTCCATCCTTGGAGATGCCCAAAACTCGACTGAGCAGCATTAATTTAATTGACTGTGCTTTTAAGCAAAATGTAGGACCAAATGTCCCTCTGCCCTCAGTCAAGGTTAAGATTTGGTCAGGTTTGATCAGTAGAAGAGTAGCTTTTAATTTAATCCCCTGTGGTGAGGTTCCTTGGGGAGCCAGGCATGTCCCTGCTGTGCCCTGTTCCCAACATTTTGGGACTCCTGGGGGCTCTGGCTTCCCTCATCCCCGATGATATCCAGCTGGCAGGAGCCTGCACTGACGTTCTCTGGGGAGCTCCTGATCTGCCAGAGGTCTGAAACTCAGGGCTTGTTTCAGCTCTGAGCAGCAAATAAATCAAGTGCAGCTATTAAATCTACTTAGGGTTTCTTTGTAGGGATTCCCGAGCTGAGTCATGCGATTTGTAGTCAATGACCCAACTTGTAATTAAGAAAGATGATAGACTCGGAACTTGTCCAAAACTAATTCATATTTAGCTCTCACTCTCCACAAATCGTGTGCATTATCAGCAGTATTTTATTGATTACACTTTTTCATATTGAAAATTACTGGAGTATATAACCTTAATTTTGGAAAGGCTTTTAAAAGGTACTCGGGAACACAGCTGACAGAGAAATTGAATTGTTGTCATTAGAACAGCTTTATGCAGAGGCAAGGAAAACTCAAGCCAAGCCATTTTCTGAAGCGTTACATGCTGCAGGCCTTCATTATGGATTGTTTCAAACAGGGGAAAAATGAGAAACAAACTATCAACCTTACTTCGTTCAGCCCACAGAGCTCTTGTACTGTGGGATGGGCAGTGTGTACTTCCACAGCTTGAGTATTTCCAGAAAGTTGTTCAGATATTTTGCATCTTTTCATACAGTGGGTGTGGTGTGCTTATGGTTTTGGTGTATTTGTATACTTAGTTCACGTTACATATTTATGTTTGTATATGTATTTTATATACATATACAACATATGCAATATTGTTGATCTGTATTCTGTATATTCACGCCCATTAGCACAGTGGTGTGGCATCATACTCATTTCTTGATTGTTGTAGAGGAAACATGATCCTGAAGGAAGGAAGCGCCAAAGTTCTTTATGAGTGGCTGAAACTCTCTTTTCTGTAAGAGGGGCCTCGTTGATTTAAAGAGTCTCCACTCACCTGACTGGGGCTGAGCAGAGGACTGACCTTGGGGAAGCTCCCAGGGAGCAGATCAGTGCGTGTGTGTGAGGATTGTGGATGTTCTCCCTCATCCCCATCAGAGGGAGCAGAAATTTTGAGCTTTGAAGTGCCCTGGTCACTGCAGGCCAGGTAGGTGGTAGTGGCTAATGTAGCCACGTTGGATTTATTTTCAAACCAGTTAGTTGAGTAACTAGAGCCATGTATAATCACCTGCTTAAAAAAAAAAAAAAAATCTGTCAGAAGTTTTATGCATAGTAAATGTGAAAGCTACAATATGGAATAAATTATCAAATGGCTCAAGTTCAGTGTCTCTTTGAAGGCTGCAGCGGGGAGGGGGGGGGTGTAGAGGAAATTGCACTTGCATTTTACACCTGACAAACTGAATTACAGCAACAAATCTGTATAATTACAATTCAGGGACCAGGATTTCTTCTTGGGTAATTAGAAGCAGGACTATACTTGAAGGTTCAAATTGGATTCTTAGAAAGAGTCCCTTACATGAATATGACCTGTACAGAAATCAGTGTTTTCATCTCTTCTATTTTAAGAATTTTGAGTCATAATGTAAAGTGACTCATCCATTATTTCCTCATCTCTTCATCAGCAAGATGCACAAAAAATTATTCCTTTGATTGTTTCCCTGCAAATGGGAAATCTTTACAATTTCTTCCCTTTCCAGCAGGCACTCATAAATCCAATTAACATTAATGAGTCTCACATGTGGGCATTAAGAGAGAAACAAGTGGACCTTTTGTCTCTCCAAGTATGTGTTTAACCGCAGAAAATGAAATGAAGAAAAAGCTTTTGGTGAATCACGGGTTACAAAGTCAGTGGCTCCTGTCTCATTCTGCAGTAGCTAACACGTTCCCCTGGATCCCTCTCCCCTGTGAAGGGTCCTTGTAGGAGCTGTAAATGCAGGATGAGCAGTGCTGTTGGTAAGGTGGAGAGCACTATTATTACCTCCAGTTCTAAGATTAATTACTGATAGGTCATGTTTTCAACAGGATGGCAGGATTGCAGTGGGGTTAATGTGACTGTGCTTCTGTCTCATGACATAACTCCATGGGAACAGAGTTGGAAAAAGTAAAAAATATTAATAGCTCAGTGACCTATAAAGAAGAAATACTTAGTGCCCTTCTTTAGGGGTTCTGTTGTCTCTCTGAAGAACAGGATTGATGTTGCAAGAAGTTAGTGACATTTTGTGTTGTTCAGCAACATTTCTTGTTTACTTACGGGCACTCTTAAAGCAGCTACGACTTTTCCAGTGACACAGGAGGTCTTGATCATGCTCAGTGCTGTTAGCAAGTGAATGGGGTCTTAGTAAATTACATACTGCCTCTAGGAAAGCATCTGCTCCTGTTGCTGGCAAAAGAGTCTGAACACAGGGTATTTTGCTTAATTTAATTCATTGCCAATTAACACCAAGATTTGATTACTGATTTGGGGATTGGGAAAGACGACTCCAGTTGAGGAAACGTTTCCTTGAATTTGGCAGTGCTGCAGTTTGAAGTGGGGTGGGTGGTTCACAGCAGTGCCACTGCCCACCAGAAGTTCCACTAAGGTCCCCCCACATTCCCCCAGCACCCAAACCTGCTGTGTGTCCCCAGAACACAGTCACAGCTGACATGTGGAGAGCTCAGTGCAGTATAAATACACTGAAACCATATGGTCTATCAGAATCATAATATCACTTCAGAGGTTTAGAAGTAGCGTGTTTATTAGCTGTAATCACTTCAGAATTTTCATTGAAGTGAATAGCTGCAAGTACTCACTATAGTTGTATTTCCACTCAGACCTTTCTGCAGTTTGGTTTGGAATAGAAGTCACCATCATTCACCCAGAAAAAGAACAGCAGAAGGCTCCTTGGGTATCCCCTGTGTCTGACAACCCTCCAGTAGGATCATGATTATGCTTTGACAGGGCTGTAGACTGCTACTGACTCCATACAAGATAATCTAATGTGTACGTCCATATTGTTTGCTTGTGCTTTAAAATAACTGTTCTTGCACTTTTCTGCCATAAAGGATATCCTGAAACCATTACTGTTTTACCACTGTGCTTCGTGTTATTTGAAATTAGGGCCATTTTGTCCTGACTAATTGCTGTCTCCTCCATGGCTGCATCCTTCAGATATTTGTAAGCTGTAAGAATCCTCATTACTTGCACCTTTTCCAAGCTTGGCATGCTTAGCTGTTTTCCTTTCTTCATGTAACAGTTCCTCTAGTTTTGATATTGGCGTGGCTTTTGTTTGAACTCGCTGCATCATTTCGGCGTAAATCTATCAAAATGCCTCCCAGCAGTCCTCTTAAAAGGTGAAATTAGAAGAATTCCATGGATGTTGCTAGTGGTTCCTCGATGTGTAGATACCTGGGGGTGGATTGTGCAGTCTGCATTTATTGTGGCATGTGCTTATTCTATACATAGTCTCACTGGCATTGCTGGGACCACTCACTTCATTCTATTCTTATCGCTTCCCTGTTCCCTCCTCCACCCCTCAGACTCCTTGCCACAAATGCAGTCTTTGGCTGTGGGTAGAGTTTTTAGTTTTCTGGAGTCTCTGCTTGTGCTGTGACTTCTCTGTTGCCTTTGATGCATCCATCAGAATTTTCAGCTTCTCCAGAAGGTGCTTTGATAAATTCCAGGTTAAAACACTTGTAAGATAGGCTTGTTTGTGTTTTGTAAGAATAATGTGATCCTTGTCAGGAGCTGACAGATTTATTTCCTTCTGCTCTATTAATTGCTCTAAGTTGTGTATGTGTGTGGATATATTTGTTCTTTCTCTTGTGACAGAAGAGAATTAAACATGAATTACTTCTACACAGAGACATAAGTTTTATTTCTGACCTCTTTGTCTTTCAATCTTTCTCTTCTTTTCCCCTGGTGTGTTTTTTTCTCCCTCTGTGGAAAATCTCCCTGGCTTGGTGAGTGAGCATTTTGTGTTGTCCTGCCCGGTGCAAACCTCACCTTGGTGGTTCCATTCATTTTGTACTGCAGCTCTTCGACCTCCCAGTCAAATTTAGCTGACTCTCCTTATCTGATTTTTGGGGTTGATCTGAATCCACTGAAGGTTTCTTTTTGGGGGAGGGAAAAAAACCTTAGCTCAAATCTGCTACTTTCATGGCAAATATTTAGAAATACATGCATTTTCTTGAACTTAGATCTCACGGTTCATTCTTATGCAGTTGTACAGTTTAATTTTCTCAATTTTGCCACCCTGAATAGATTGTCATTCTTATCACTTACCTACTGCAACCATCATTTCTTCATAGACTGAATTTTTAAAATGACAGACATGAATGAAGTTGAGCTTCACAGCAAACAAATGCTAGTCACCCTAAATGCGTTTTTACTTCTAAAAAAAGATGACAGCACTCAAGATGTGTGGCTGTTTAATCTGAAGAAGCATCTTGCTTCTGCAACATCCATTTCCCAGGGACGCTGTAGACTGGCCGGCTGGAGAAATACACATTATTGTCAACTTTTTCATAACAGGATTAGCTCTTACGTCTGCCTGTTCTCTTTCACCCTTCATCACTGCAGGGAAGCAGAGGACATCACTGGCTGTGGTTTGGTCTTGCTTTGCTTTGGGGTGACCCTTCTGTCCCCCCTTTCTCTGTGCTGGGGTCCCTGTAGGGTGGCACGGCTTTCACCCTGGCTAAAGTGCCAAGCTTGGCCATGAAAGGAAGGAAAGCAAACATCATAAAACTTTAAAAGGCAGTGCTGGTGAGTTGTTGTGCGTACCTGAACACTTGAAAAAGTGAAATAAAATCCTGGGATACTGAGATTGCCTGGTGGGTGATCATTTTTATGACAGAGCTCTGTATTTGAGAAATACTTGGGAGAAAATAAACAGATCTAGTGATTACTTCCCTTGAAGTCACTGAACACTTGTTTTAAGGAGAAAAAAAACAAGTTAAACTTTAGTATTTTATGTTTCTTGCTGCTTTTTTTTTCCCTGTTCCATTTCTTTTACATTCATGATTTGGAGGACTGGGGGCTGCCTATGGCTGTGTTACTTGCAATTGAGAAGATGATTTGTTAAATGCAGTTGTGTTATAGTCCCTGTACTTCTTTATGTCTGTCTATCTTGGGCTTCTCTTTTGCTCTGCTTTTCTTTTTCATGTGCCTTTTTACCATATTTTCTTTCTGCCTATACCTCCCTAATGCTTGCCTTCTTTTTTATTATTATTTTTTTAATTTTATTTTTTGAGCTTTATGCCATTTTGTATCCCAGATCTTTGCAATCTGTTTTTCAAAACTGGATGCCATTTTAGAAGTAGATTAACTGCCTTTGCTCAGTCTGAAAATGAGAATTTGAGCGCTGAGCTTTTGTTTTGACATTTATTTTTTTTTTGTCAGAAGTAAAGAAGTGTTTTTGATTATGTTGTAAGAATAAGGTCTCTAATACAGTCTTAATTGCTTTGCTTGTTAATTTGTTAGACCTGGTACAGATTTAATGATACTGTTGCAGCTGGCATTTAGCTGATTGGAAAAACACGACAATTTCTGTATTTAGGTGTTGCAAATGAGCGAATGGTAAAACTGGTTTATGCTACTCTTACTTTGCTGCTTGTAAATATTCCCCATTTGTTCTTACATTCAGGTTGAACAAGCAGGGTGTGATAGCATGGCAGTCAAGATACCTCTTCTAGAATTTTCTTGTAAGAGTGGTTTTGTTGTTGTGTTGTTTTAGTTGGTTTTTTCAGGATGTGGGGGTTTTTTTGGTCTTTGGTTGTGGGTTTTTTGGGGTTTTGGTGGGTTTTTTTTGTTTTGTTTTGTTTTGTTTTTTCCTGGACAAGGAGATAATGGCAAAATTGAAGTCTGTTGTTTCAAACTGTTCTCCTCACGATGGTGAACGCTGTGCCTGATTTGAATTCAGTAAGATGAAGACCTGGGCTTTTGTTCATAACACAACGATGCAAAGAAGTTATGAAAAAGTGGTTTTGAAGAAATGAGAGGGGTTGAGGGGGCAAAGTAGGACTTGGCTGGTAACAGAGGGTGTGGATTGCTTCAGCTGCAGTGCAAGGAATGCTGAGGTGGGTCCAATATCTGGTAGCTGGAAGAGGGCAGTGTCCATCCTGGAAAGAAAGATGGACTCTCCAGAGAAGTCCGTGACTCTCTGGCCATTCCTTGAACAAGATGGATCTCAAGGAAAGATCTCAAGGACCTGTGGTGTAGCTTTGGTGAAGTAAGTTGGGAATTGCTCCTTGTGTTGTGCTTGCGAGCTACAAAAAGTCAAAAAATGAAGGAGATACTTTAAAGCGTATACTGAAAATTTAAAAATGATTAAACTTTGTGTTTTCTGGAAGGCACAGGGGAAAAACAAGATGGTGAAACTTTGGACTCTTCCTGTCAAATCTCATTAAAGCTTGCTCGATCGGTGTCCCTTTGCTTTTTCCAGCTTGCCTCCCACAAGGATGGCGTCTCCAGATGACAGCAGCAACCCAGCGCTGTAATAGACATATGTGTGTGGTAATTCTGGGCACTGGGTGTGTACACACCCTGGTGCTTGCTGCCCTGTGTGTGTGCACGGAGAATGGTCAGCTCTGGGTAGTCTGGCACCCAGGCTGTGTGCTCTGTTCATCAAGCTGATGCTCGAGTGTGTAGAAAAGCTAAATGGCTGGAAAGCAGCTGCCTTGTTCAAAAAAAACCCACTTAGCGAGACATTTACTGAGGAGGTAACATCTTTAAAAATATTTAGTGCCACTCGAAAAAGTAACTTTGTGAAATATTTAAGAAACAGCTTCTTTGAGGGGAAAATCTAGCAGCTTTTTGCAGTAATGTTCCTGTCTTTTAATGTTGCAATCACTCGGCTGATGGGAAGAACATCTTTTCATTATTTAATACTTAGATCCACTTACCACCTATAAAAACAGTTTGTACTGAAATATATAAATTGTTTAAAAGTGTCAGATACCAGAAGAGAACTGTCTTCCTTACAATGTATTAAGTGTTAGACTACTAGTTGAATATGCCCAAATTTCTAGACAGGCAGGGATCATGGGCCTTGCTAGCAGTTGAACACAGCACTCCCACAAAAGTGGGGTTTTTGGAAAGATTTCCTGCTTATGTAGTGCACATTCTTCCTGCTTAAGCTGTATTAGATGCCAGTTTTCACTCTTATATTTATTTTTTTAAATGAATGCAGTGGCTTTTCTGTTTCCTTTAATGATGTCTGCATGTAAATGAAATTAATTCCCTCATAAATTCATACATGCACTCAATCCTCTAACATGCGAGCTTTTGTTGTTAGTCTTGCAAACACTTCTTTATCATCAGGCTCTTATGTCTTGTGTTTTGAGACCGAGACAAGTACCAGCCATTCCCATCTCATCCTTCCTAAAGCAAAGTGTCCATTTCACTCATTTTCAGTGTTTGTAACCACATATTGCAAGTTGTCAGCAAGTGACAGCTTTTAAAATACAGTCCTGTCTTGCTTTTCCAGTAATGAAATGCACTGTAAATGAGATTTCTTCAGTGGTCTGCTCTAACTGGGCAGTGGTGAGTGTGTGACATCCTTATTTGGATGTTATTATTTAATATATATTTACTGTTTTTATATATTTTATATATTATTTAAGATACATTTTAATGTTCAATATATATATATATCTGCCTTTGGATACATTAGGTATATCTGACCCAGTGAAGAGCCCAGTTGCTCCAGTTTCTACCCACATGGCCTTCCCTGATCCATGCCAGTGCTTGGGAGTCAGAAGAGAGATCCTACTGCCTCTGTCAGTAATTGGGGAATTTTTAGGTCAGTTATGGGGCTGTAGGAATGAACCCACTGCCTTGGCTCAGCAGTGTCACCCTGTGTTATCCGAGCATGCTTTTAGCCTGAGAAGTGATGTGCAGATCATTCCAGCTTTGCTCAGCCAGGATGATGGGAATGGCCTTGCCCATCTGAGCTGTAGGAGCTGCCCTGACGTGGCTTAAATGATGTAGAATTATCTTTTCCAACGCCTGCATTTGTAATTTATTTCAGAGAGAGGCTGTAGTTTGGAAGTGAGTCACCTTTCCCCCTCTAGCACGGGTTGGTGTGATTTGTGTGGCAGTGCTGTCACAGGGGAGCTGGATGAAATCAAACTCCTCTCTGGGATTCTACCCAAGTGCCAGTTAAGCCACCACTGAAGGTCCAGACCAATGGCTGCCCTTTGGAGAGCTTCGGAAAACTTGTGTTGGGTCTAGGAAATTGGAACGAATCTAATTAATAGTCATGGTACATGATTATTTACAAGAGTTGCGTCAAGCTGGAGATTCATCCTCTTGTGCAATTTCTTTATAATGTGGATGTGGCCATATGTCTACATATAATGTAGGCTGAGCTATTTCCAGAATCAGAGTTTTACTCTATAGGATGAAAGTGCAGTTCGATATCATGCTTATAATCGCTATACTCCTTCCTTTGCAGTCTACCAGGTGATAAAGCAAGACAAAATTAAAACATCTGACATTTTTTATTGTGTGCTTGCATGCAGACATTCCCTTTTGCACAAATGCATATAAAGCACACAAAATTTCTTCCCTGTGTTGTTGGCAGGTGAGAGATGAAAGGATGGGACAGGTGATGGTATGAAAGCCTGTAATGTCTTTATTAATTTATATTTGCAGTTGGGGTTGCTTTTTCTCCAGTAGAATATTCATGTGTCCTTTGAAATTAATTGGTCTGCTCATCATTAAAACCAGTGGGGATCTCATTTAAGTAAACACCCAAGAAGTAAGCTTGCAAGAAAAGTTCGAGCTTCTCCAAGCATTTGAGAGCAGAATCAGTGCCATGTCTGTCTGTCTTTGTTCCCCTTGGATTGTGTCTTTCTGGCTTCATTTAGGTGTAATTGCACAAACAGGAAGAACTATACCTTCACTATCCATCCCTGCCAAACAAAGATCTTCTCTTAGTGATTGCATCTTTAAGTAGTTCATCCTTTCCGCTTCGCTTTATTGAGCTGAGTTCACAAAGCAAACCTTGTGATTTTCACACTGCATATGTTTAATTCCTAATCTCTTTCCATTTAGGATTGTACAAACCAGGTCAGAAAAACGAGGCACAGTCTTTAGAAATGTTATTTTAAGGCGGTTAAACCCTCAGTGCTTCTCCGTCTGACACTAGGCAGAATTCATTGCAGAAGTTCAGTAATTAAGTTAAATCCCATGCTGTGCTTCAGGGCCTGGAGAGGAGCTTGGCACCAGCAGGGCAGAGCTGCCCTCTTCCATTTCCTGAGCAGTTGTTCCCACATCACTGCATCAAAACAACTTTGAGCCTCTGTCCAGCCTTCCCTGATCACCTCCCTGGCACCCAGGCATCTGCAACAGCATGGGGGAAGAATGGACTTAGCTTAAGGATTTAAAAATGAGTGAATAAATCCAAGGTGCTTTGGCTCTGTCTGTGGGACAGGAGCTCTGGAGGACGCCGTGGGATGTCTGAAAGGTCTGACTGCTCTTGCTGCGTCCTGTGCAGATGGGACAAGGCCCAGATATTGTATATATTCTCCTGGCTGCAGAGCTCTTTGTGTGGCCAGAGAAGTGAGCACTATTGCTCCTGATATATGCTCTTGTTTCAGGGTCTCCTCCTCGCTTTGCCGACCTGAGCAGCAGAGGTGTTCCATCACAGCTGGTGACAAAATGCCCGCTGACTTTAAAGCTTGGGCTCTTTCCTCTTGGTGTTGACTGTTTGTGTGAGACTTTTTTCCCACGATTATGTAAAAATCTGTGCAAATGTTTGCTCTAGATGATGAAATGTGTACAACATGAACTTCAGGGACATTACTGCTCATTGTTGCTGTAGCAAAACGCTGAAATGTGTATAAAAGGCTGCAGTAATTGTTAGAATATTGATGATTTCGTGCATTAAGAGACTTATATTTGTGAAATTAAGCAAGATAATATATCTGCAAACTCCTGACTTTTTCAGAGAAAACCAGTAAGCAGCCAAGCTTAGTTTGTGTACAAAAAGTATTTTACGCTGAGTTTAAAAGATAGCATTTTCCTGTCCAATGAAGTACAGGCCACTTGTACTTATTTTGAATTACAAGGCAGCAAGGTTGGTAGGGAGGCATTTTCCTGTTGTTGCTGATGTATAAACCTGGGCTGGCAGCTCCCCTTAACAACTGCACACACCAGCCCTAAATGGGGTGACTGTTACCTGCCTGTGCCGGCTCCTTCTGTTCAGCTGGCTTTTTGCCCACCTAGAAATTACTCAATAAAAACTGAGTAAAATATGTGATAAATAAAATCCCTCCCCAACTACCTTCCTTATTTTACATCCAGCATTTCCTGTTGTTCGTTGGATCACTGATGTTACCTGCGAAGTTAAAGTTAGGGGGGAAAAAATGACCAGGTTTTCTCAGTTATAAACATGTGGATCAATTTAATTTTCTAGTAGGTGTGTAAGGTGAAAGAAAAATACACAAATTCTGATATGAACTTGAGGTTTAATTGTGGCATAGCTAGAAACAGTCATGTATGAACCCATAATGTTGATGGGGAGGGGAATGTTGAGTTGTGAGAATGAGCAAGACTGGGAATTAGAGCTCCACAGTGACATTCTTTAAAAAAAAAAAAAAAACAAAAAACCACGAACCAAACCCAAACAACTCTTAATTTCTTTTGGCTTTAGTAAATATTATGTGGGTTATAAATGCATACTTCTAGTGAAAAGCCATCTGTAATGCTGTATATTTCAGAATATTTTAGTAAAAGTGTCACCACTGTGACTATTTGCTGCCACTTGGTATAAGTGCTCTGAAAACCTGGGATTTGGTGGCTTTTTTTGCTGTTTGGTTGGGTCTTCTTTTTTTTTTTTGTTTGGGTTTTTTGTTTCTTTGTTTTTTTCCATTTTCTGTTTCTAGCTTTAGATTTTGATGGAGAAAGACTTGTGACTGGTCTGGCTTTTTCCAGGTAGATCTGAGGAAGGAAGATGGGTTGGCTCTGACTCAAAGTGAGCATAAGGACAAGAGCAGTTCAGCACAGCTGGGTGCGGAGTGGGAAGCCAAAGCCTGGAAATAGCCCTTGGGCACGTCCTGGCAGGCAGGAGCCTGAGTCTGATGGCTCCCAGGCAGGGTGGGAGGGTGCTGCAGCCTCTTTGCTGTATGACATTGGAGAAACCTTGAGCTGAACTCATTTCCTTTGCCAAAAAGTGGTTTATTAAAAGCACTTTTGTATTGCAGCTTCTCGCGATTCCGATAGAAAAGTCATGTAATTGAAATGAAGCTACTTTGGTCTGTATCCTGAATACATCTGTTTGATACTGTTAGAAAAAAAAATGGGGGGAGGGGGAAGAAGTGTTAGAGAAGATAATTAGAGAAAAACTAATTAAATGCATTGCTTTGTGTTTTTTATGATCTCACTTTGGAAAAAATGTATATTAAATGCTTTTCGCTACTGCCCTCTTCTCTCCTGCTCTCCTCCATTTCATTTCAAAGATGCAAGTGTTTTATGAGAGAAGATTTTAAAATATTTTTTCAATGCTTTGAGATAATTCTAAATATTCATCTTTTCTACCAGTTAACTGGACTCTAATCTCCTTGAATGCAAATTCAAATGATTAGGGCATTCAGATATATGAAAGGCCCGAGATGCATTTAAGCAACAGACTGAATTTTATTTGTCTCTCAACCTCTTAAAAACTTCCAGTATCTGTTAAATACTGGGAATTTCTTTGAGAGAACAGAAGTTCCCAGTAGCTGATCAGCATTCCTGGATACATCTCTGAAGCCTGATGCCTGGGGTTTGAGCACCCAAATGCTTGGCAGAGGAGACAGATCCATCTTGCCTCTGTCCACTGCTTCTTCATACTTGTGTCTTTTTGGTCTCATGGAAAAGCAACGGAGTACACATGCAGGCAGAAATTTGCCATTTCCCACGATTATTTAAGAGCTGCAAAGCTGTGATCAAGTCGTGATTACTGTTCTTTGCATGTAATGTTTGTTGGCAGGGAAGATGTTTTTGTTCCCTGCAGACTGCTCCCAAACTCCTGACACACCTTCAGCCCAGGTGCTCGTATCTGCAAGTCCCATGGCAACACAGCTCTCAGTTTTCAGGGTAAGAAAATAAAAGGGAATAGTAGTAAAGAACTGAAACAACACTCCCTCCCCCTGCCCCCAAAACCCCAAACAACCCAACTCCCCCGAATTCAGCATGATCTTTAGATAGGAAGCACAGTGGGGAAGCACAAGGAGCTCATCAGCTCCTCTATTCTTGTCTTGTTGGGCTGGAGAAGCGGAGATTTTGCCTTTTTCCCCATGAGTGGAATGTGAGTGGATCCTCATCTCAGAGTGAGCCCTGCTCTGCCCCGCTGTGGGGATTTTCTTTTGCTTTGACCACTTCTGCTCTTTGCAGGTTTCTCTCATGGCCTTGGGTTTTTTTGCTTGGTTTTGGCTTTCCTTCTGTTTTATTTAATCAGTTTATGCTTCTAATTCAAAATCTACCCGTGGAGTTCAGGACGTCTAGCATTTATATATGGTAGTTCAAAATTACAGCACTTTCTTTTTTTCCCTCCCTCCAGATCCCTCAGTAATTACAAGAAGGGTAGATTATTTTATCTACAGCTTTTCCAGGCACAGTAATTTAGTCAAGAAGGTCACCTCTTTGCTCCTATTCAAAAATCTGGTTTTGCAACTTTTAACATTGTATATTCCTGTGGGTATTAGCTTAAAAAGAGAAGTATAGCAAAAATTGCAATGATTTTGTGGAGGTCTGCTAAGGATGGAAGAGTTTAATTGTTAACTGTTGTTAAGATAATAACTGTTTTACGTTAATTATACCTTATTGACAATTTACAAGTAAATCAGCCTGGAAGTAAGATAATCTTAGAAGGCTACATAGCAGCCTTCTAAGATATAAATACTCCTGGAAATGCATTTTGTGAGCACAGTCCCACTCATCCCTGACACAGAACTATGAGAGAGATGCTGGTGTTTTTCATGCCTGTCTCTTATTACTAAATAATGAACACATAGACACAGCGCACCTCATATGAAGATTTTTTTTGTGGGCTGTAGAGAATCACTGACAATTCTGGCTGGATTTATCTGGCTTCTTATTTTTTGTGTCTATCTGAATGCAGTTTCTCTGGAGCACAGTTGGGATGAGTTCTGGGCTGGATGACAGACATTTTCAGTTCAGAAGACAGGTATTAGTCAACTTTGGGCAAATAAAGCGAGAACAGGATTTTGCTCTTGGGTGGAGGATGGCACTGTTCTCTCGCTCTAGTTTATGCACACTTCCTTTGAGTTCCCTGCCAAGCTCAGAAACATGTTTGGATGTAGCACAGACCTCGCTCCTCACTGGAATGTGAAAGGATAGCTTTGGGCAGTAGACTTTGTATCGAATCACACACAGCCCTTCTGTGTCAGCCTTAAACTACAGCTGCTGTTTTCTGTCCTGCCAACAGCACAAATCCAGCATAAAATCCCTTTCACCTATGTCTTCATATCTGAGCTAGCCCAGGCTTGAGCTCCAGCAGAGATTTGGTAGCATGCAAGTTTGGCACCCGTAAACACGGATGGATGCATCTCGGGCATCCCCTTTGGATGGCCGGGATCTGCGGTGCCGTCCTTGGTTTAGGAGCGTGCAAGGGAATAAAGTAGGGGCTTGATTTCTGAGAAGCAGAGGAGGAGGGCTGGAGGCACCAGCTTTGTTCTTTAAAGGCTCTCTGGGCCCTCATGAATTGTAGCTAACCTTCGTCTGTGCTGTGGCCAGCTATCCACTGTGATGAAATCATAAAATACATGGGGTTTTTTGGGGATCTGGGAAAGGTTTTTGTGTTAGGGATCCATAATTACATGGCTTTATGTTTGTACCTTATATGTTTTCAATTTTAATAACTTTTGGAGGCTATAGCAGGGAGTTCTTAAGAAGCCAAACTGTTGGATTAGAGGCCAGTGCAATGGGAAATAATCAGTATGAGCTACTGAGGTAAGCTGGGGTGGGTGAGAATGGACTGGGGGAGGTGACTGTGTTAGCTGTCATCAGCAGGTTGGGGAATTAGAAGAAAACATACAACCATTTGTATATTTTTTCAATCATTGTTATTGTTGCACTGGAATAGAAAAGGGCCAACCTATTCTTTAGGGAATGTTCTTTAGGGCTGTTGTAAAGGGGAATTAAAAAGACTGCAGCGGGTGTTTTTCTAGAGAAGGGTGTGGAGATGCCAGGAAAGAGCTGCCTGTGGCCTGGCTGAGGATTAAAGAGAGTTACAACACCTCATGGGGGTAAAGGTTTGGTCATGGGTTTGTCCAGAGGGACACTTTCCCAGGAGAGGGAACTACACCTGGGAGCAGCCCTGACAGCTTAGCTGGCTGATAGTAGTGCAGCATAATGAGCTCACGCTTTTATTCCCAAGGAATTTAAATTTCACTCTACTTAATTTTTAGTTCCTATCAATGCCATAATTTGAAGCAGTCTAAACCTAAGGTTATTTTCTATTATATATGCACACATTTGATTTAGATTATTATTTGAAGTTTAATGTATCTGATTTAGTCTCTCGCAGTATAAAGCAACATTTGAAAAAGGAGGCAGTTCAAGGGGAAGCTTGTAGTTCCTAGTCAGTCATGGCTCAGGTATCTGTTCTTATGGCTATTAAATACTGCTTCATCCCTCTGACTGATGAAGGCATTTGGATTTTGCCTTAGACCTATGTTCTCTTTTCCTCTCCAGTGTTTATTTGTTCCTCTAAGCTTCCTACTTTTAATATTTTTCTTCTCCTGTGTAAGTCAGCTTTTCCCAAATCCTGGACTTGTGGGGATGACCAGACATGTAAAGCTGGCTGTGTGTCTGGCTTCACAAACCAAAAGGAAAAATTACTGAGGAGTTCAACTGGGAAATAAAAGTAATGTATGTTTGGGCAGTTCTTTTTCTCTTCCAGTTCAGGGGAAATCCGACATGGAACAGTATTCAGTAACCACACTATTCCCTATTGATTCCCCTGTTGCTTATGTAGAGATTTAAAGGAAAATCCCAAAGAATGAAGGAATATGAGAGAAGTGTGAAGGAGGATCATATTTTGGTTCTTTGTCATCTTAGGTCTGTTAAAACATCCACCACAGCGGGGCAGCAGTCAGCAAGCGTAGGTTGCCTGAGCTCCTGTCTCCAGTGTGGAATATCTGGCGTTCTGGAGGAGACCAGGAATTCATTTGGATTGTCTGTGCGGTTTCTTTTGAGGCACACTCATCTGCTGGTCTGCACTGACTAGCAGTTGCTAACTGCATGGGTTGGTGTGCATGAAGAGGAGAAAAGATAGAGGAGTGTGTTACCAGCTGATGCTCCCGTCAGCATCTCTGTCTCCAGAGTTCTCATACAGGTTGTGAGGGGCATTTCATGGATGTGCACATGGTAAATTAGCCATGTCTGCTTATCTGCCAATGGGAGCTCTATGTCTGAAGTTCTCCTGTTTCCTCCTCCTTTGGATTGCTGATGTACAAAAGGTAATTTTCTCACTGTAACCCGTGCTTAGAGAAGGGGCTTTACGGGCATTACAGGCTGGATCCATTTTCACTCCCCCAAGGTTGAATGTAAAACCCCTCTCTTGGTGACAGCTGGGAAGTTTTGTGCCATTGACTCTTTAGAGTACATGGTAGGAATCTGGTGGGTGGTTAATGCACTGCAGACTCCAGAGGCTTCTTCCATTGCTTTTCTTCTTCATCAAGTCCCAAACCTCACTGAGAATGGGCCAGGGGATGAGTTACAGTGTTTGTATTTATTCTTTCTTATTGGTTTTAAATGGTGTTAGCATTCTGATTGCCCAGCTGATAAAGCGTTGGCTTTTTGAGATTAATCCATTATTTTTATCTTTATAGAACGGATTTTAATGGACTAAAGGGAATTTTTTTTCCAAATAAAAAGGCCCGACCACAGACAATTCAGCTCGTCACAGTGCAGTAGATGCCTTAATACAAGAATGGCTTCTGCAATATTATTTAAATGACTTAAAATGAATAAGTGCATGACAAGAGCAAAAAGTCTTAGGTGAAGTATTTTGCAACATGTGCTTTCTGGCTTAATCATGCCTATCCATGCTCTTGAGGAGGCTGCTGGGATTTACATGCGAACTGAGGGAGTTCATTATGCACCTAATGACTCTTCAGGTTTGGTCCTTATATTTTAAAGCAGTTGTTATCCTCTGTAGATCTATAGCGTTGATTTAAACTATTGTGTGACAAATCCCATTAAGGTGATGAGTTTGTTATAATCTGTAATAAATCCTTTTGGAAACGTCGTGATTATCCCTGACGTTCTCTCAGCCCATAGATTCTATCGTGCAGCGAAAGCAAATTAGTCTGATGAGGGAGAGAAAATGAGGAGGAATCTGAAAGTCACAATGGACACTAAAACATGCTTGGAGTGTCTAAAGAGGGAACACGAGTATCTTTTGAATGATGACATTCCATCGAGGCTATTAATAACCAGAGGGAAGGCAGCTTGTCCTTCTTTTTGCTGGAAATCCAGTGCTGCCTTTCTTTTTGTGCTGCTGGTTTTAGTCCCCGTGCACATTCTCCTGATGTGGGTGGCAGTGTGTATCACTGGCCTGAAATGGGCACTTAGGGTTAAGAAGATGGACAACTGAATATCTCCATACAAAGAAATCTTTATATGGAGATACTTTTTCATTATAAAATAAAAGATTTTTGTACATACACACTGTGAACGTGGCAAGGAGCCAGTTAAAAATCTGACCTAGGAGAACTGAAGCATCTGGATACAACATTATTGAGAAAAATGCAGCGCAAACACGGAAAAAAAATGTAGTAATGTAGATAAATTAATTAATCTCTGCATGTCTTGGTAAGAGGCCCAACTTATTTGTAATAAATCTTGGAGCATTTTCAAGATGGAAGTTCTTTTGAACTGTCAGCTTGTATATCTATTTGACAAAACCTATAATTAGATTGGCATACTGAGTAGGTTCTGGCCTCACAATATTGAGAATACAGAGTGGTTTCACCAGACAGAGGATGGAACAAGGGTTCTATTGAAGTCAATAAAATATGTATATAAATGTTAGTAGGGTTAGTACTTTATCTAACGGTATGTAACAGAATTGGCTACTAGTAGCTGCTTCTGTGTATTAAAATTAATTTAAATATTATATTATTGTTTCAGTGATCTGCAAGTCTTGTATTAAGTATGGATGAGTTATCCATTCCTGTTTTATCTTCCTCAAATAATTACAAGGAGAATGTTTTCTCCAAAAACCAGGCCCAGTGTCTACATCCATTGGCATTGATTATCATCCACCTGTACTTTGTGTGTAGGTAAAATACACGTAGGTGCATATGTTTGTGTGTGCTTTCTTAGTATGTACAGGTCTCCTGCTCAACTTTTAACCTTCAGCTCCATAGGTCACATGTCCCTAAACTATTTGCACAAATATTTTATTGTTACAGGCCTAGCAACACGTTAACCTGCTTTGTTCTGCATGTGTCAAACCCTTCAATGCTGTTTTAGTGGTTTGAGTGGTCCTCGCTGCTTTAAAGCCACAAGTGTCAGCAAACTGCATTCCAATGTCCAGAGCGTTTATTCTTTCTGCAAAATCATAGAATCATGGAATGGTTTGGATTGGAAAGGACCATCATCTGCCATGGGTGGGGTCACCTTCTGCTAGACCAGGTTGCTCAGAGTCTGGTCCAAGATGGCCTTCAACACTTGCAGGGATAGGGCATCCATAAAATAAAATGGATATAAAATAAATAGTGCTTTTGTTTGTTTGGTTTGGTTTTGTTTTGGTTTTTTTCCAATCAGAATAAATCAAACAGAAAAATGTCTCTGCCCTGCAAAGATTATACAACATTTTAGCCTTTAATTTTGTCCTGTTTTAAGTCTTAGGTGGTGACCTCCAGACTGGCTGATGAGCAATGAGCAGGGCACAGAATAGTCACTGTACAGTATATATATTTTTTCCTTTGCATTTTATGTGTTGGAAGCAGGGCTGTGTGTGGAAGGGGAGGGCTTAATGTGTGTTTTCCAGGATGGCAGTGGGTTAAAAAGGAGGGAGTGGGAGAGAAGAGTGAGGAAAGGCTGAAGAGGTCCCAGGATGGTTTAGTGTTATTTTCAAGGCTGAGTTGTGAAGGGAAAGTCTGTTGTTCCCGTAATCTGCCAATTAATTGTTTTCATTGTTTGTTTCGAGATTTACTAGCAGTAGGTGGGAAATGCCAAATAATCAAAGCATATCTTCTTGAGATAATGTTATTTCTAGTAGGGCCCTGGCCAAAGCCTTCTGGAACTGGGAAATCCTGTAGAAACCTGTGTTGTGCAGAGGAGTGTTCCAGAGTCTGGCTGGTTCTAAGGTGGAAGCAAAGTCTGCTATTTTAGCCAGTAAAAGAATATTCTTACTGAATGTCCCGCTCTTTTGTTACATTGTTCTTAAATGTCTTGGAAATAGATCCAAAGCTCCAGAAAATTCCTCTATAAAGTTCTTTTCGGTTTTTTGAGGACTTTGTCAGAGGATCTTTACTGTCTGTTTTTGAAATTTGGTGTCTCTTACCACTGATGTTTTTATTTGATTTTATTACTAATTTTTCCTTTTGACAAGGTAGCAGTTCTGTGCCTGGGGCTCCCTAGGTGTTTTCATAGCTTGCTTTCTCCAGCATAACTCAGCAGATGCCAGCAACTTTTGTTACAGCTAGTCCTTTTATAAAAATTATTAGGTTTGTGTGTATTAGATTGCATTTTGCCAAACAAACCCTCCAGGATTCTGTGCATGTTGAAGTGATGCTAAATATTGATAATTTAGGAGGAGCTGTCATTCTGCTGTATTGTTACACTGCAGCTTCTTAAGAAAAAAAAAATCCTTGACTATTTATGTTCACAATATTTAGTCAAGAATTTTTCCTCCTAATTTTAGGAGGCAGTATCTTTCCTGTACCCTCTCTTAATCTCTCTGCTTCTCACTTTCTCTCTCACAGTGTTTAATTTCTATGGCCTTCCATTTGCAATTGCTGGATATCTCCTAGAAAAAGAAATGGCCGAGATTACCAGAGCACTATGCAGCACTTTGCCTGGGTTATTTATTTTTCCCCAATTTGCTCTGACTATTGTAGCACTTCCTTAAGTCATCTGACCAAAAATTTTCCTGTTCTTTGAGAGGAGGAGGCAAGATGTGAGGGGAAAAGCTTGAAGATGTCCTTGAAGATGCCTGTTTGGAAGCCTTTAAAACATGGAGCTTTACCTTTACTCATCAGGCTTTCAGTTTCTCAAGTGAAAACTCCCAAACTGTGGAGTGTTTGGGGTGTTTTGAAACCAATCTCGGAACACTTACCCCAAATTTCCAGGCTTCTTCCAGCCTGCCCCATGGAAGGGGAGATGTTTTATCACCACTGCTGTCTAGGAAAAGGATTTCTGTGTCACTGCAGGTTCCCAGCAAGGCTGGTGTGCTGAGGATGCCTCTTGCAGCAGTGAGCTGATGGGAGCACCTCTTCAAAGAGGGGGGGTTGTTTCCTTTGGTGCTGTGATGTTTCATTAGAAGGCTTCAGCTAATGTGAAATGCAGAAATGTGCTCCATTAGGTAAATGGTGAGTCTGTGACCTTTGAGTCTCTCGGTTCTCCCCTGTTATTTATTCCAGCCACATTAATAGGTTTGCAGGGCTTTATGCTCTCAGTTGCATTTGGAAATTTTCACGTTAATAAATTTGGCTTGCGTGTGAGGACTAACTTTAGGAATTTAGGCGCTTGCTTATTTCTAGGTTTAGATGACTGGTGTGACTGTGGTGAGTCTTGCTCATGGCAAAATCACTGTTGATCTTTACTACTCCCAAAATGTTTGGACTCCTAAGTGTGAGTTTATGGATTGTCTCTTGATATTTATCTATTTGTTTTTAAGGAAGCACTTCCTTTTTTTTTATTATTCTTTTTTTAAAACCATCTGTCCTTAAAACATAAGCATGCAATGCTAGTTTCAGGCAGCTTGGACATGTCCCTGTTTTAAGTTAAGTAACAAATGTGTCTGTTTGCTTGTGTGACTGTGGATCTGGTGACTCAGCAGCCTTCAGCAGCAGCAGGGGCACACAGGGCCCTCCAGGGATGCCTTGAGTCAGGTGTCAGGTTCTCCCACCTCCTGGCTTGAGGCTCATCCTGCCCCCTTGTTCCACGAGTCAGTGGCTGGGTGCTCTTCTTGGCTCTGACTCAGCCGGGGTGGAACCCCTGGATAATAAATATTGCTTGGGAGAGCAGGGAGCTCTCGGAGACCCATGAGATGTGACAGCATTCTGCTTAGCTGATAAATTGCAGCGTGGCAGGAAGGATGCTACAATGAGTATTGATTTCTTTTGTGCATAGAACTCATTTTGCTCCAGCTTGTGAATTGCCTTCATGAGCTGACAATCCATTAAGGATCACTTTGTGTGTCTCTTCCTTCATTATTGCTTCTTTTACTGCTTTCTGCTTTACTGCCTTTAAAATACATTGTCAAGGCAAAAATAAAATAGGTACAGGAGGAACTCTAATAGGAGCAAAGCAATTTGGCTCTTGGTAAATTACTTTATTGAAAAAAATATTTTACTAGGGGACAATCTAAAAAGACAATTTCAAGGATCTAAACATATTAAAATTATTTTAAAGTAGGGAAACTCATTTAATGATTGTAATTTTGTGTCATGAAATGCACCTTTTATTGTAAGGTGGTTTGTTTTTTTTTTTTCCTAAGTCTGAAGACCTAAAATGACATAAATTAGTCTTGTCCTTTCTCCATGGCCAAAAGGTGCCTCATATTCTGAATATGTGCCAATGATAACCTTCAAAGATGCAATGCTTGGTTTTTTCCATGGACTGGAGGGTTGCTGTTTTTTATTCAGAGTAAACAGGAAAGTAGTATGTTCCTCTACATTAATTTTTTTGCTATTTCAAGGAAGTAGACAAGTTTTGTGGCACAAATCCATTAATAGTAAAAGCATATCTTTTTGCTCGAAAATGTGGTATTTTCCTTGGTCATGTAATCACATTAATTAGGTTTTGCTGTTATACAAAGGGTTGGAATTAACAATGTCTAGATAAGGCTATCAAATGTAGGACTAGCAAATTAGGGGGAGCAGTGTTCCATTGTGGAAAAAGTGTATTATTTTTGTCACCAAGATAGTATTTTAACTTGTAACAACTTCCCATGTGCATTTGTTTTGTATGATTTTTGGGCTGTTTTGTTTGGTGTTAGGCAAGTCTTATCCTCCCCCAGATCTCCTTCTGTTAGCAGTGTCCCAGTCTCAGGGCTGGATGCTGCCTCTCTGCAGAGTGATTTGTGATGTGGTGTTGGAGAACTCCACTGAGAAGCTGCACTCTGCCTTTTTAGGAAACAGATGTTGCTCTTCCAAGCTGCTTTAAAAAAACCAGAACTAACGTGTCCTGTGGCTATTAAAATTTAGCTTAATGTAGTTAGTTACACAAGCAGGGCGGCTTTCACATTACAGGATTTTTCTGTTTTTCTGGTTTTGTCCCCCGGCGTGGACATTTGTGTGAAGGTCTGATTCATCTGCCTCCTGCAGCTTCTGGCAGATCCCGAGTTCTCCTGCCAGGAACCTTGGCCTCAGTTCCTGCCAGGAGCTCTCTGGTAGGCAGTGACCTCATTAATCTCATCTCCTGGCTCTCAGTGCAGCTCTGCTCAGTGATTTCTACCCGAGAGTGACTCCAAGTGCATTAGGCTGAGTCGTTTTGTGCAAGTGCTTGGCCAGACTCTTGATACCTCTTTTCCTCTCATCTCTTCTTCCTTACACTTAACATTTTAGCATTGGCTGATCTGTGTCTTCCCATTGCCTCTGATTAGTGACCTGAGGACTAATGTTCTAGTCACTGTCTATTAAAAAAAAAAAAAAAAGGCAGTAATTGAAGCCAATAAGCACCATTTGGAAACTTGACTTTGTCTTGGTTTGCTTGGCAGGCCATGGCAGGGGTGCAGAGGTAAAATGAATATTGCTTTCCTTAAAGCACATGGTGGCATGGGGGGCACTGCAGGCCTTCAGCCCCATCTCAGGAGAGGAGGAAGAATGAGTTAGATAACCATTTCCAACATGACATTTTCTGGGATGGACTTAAACCTGCCTTTCCAGTATGTCATGCTGATGAATTTGGGATTATTAGTAGATGTACGAGTGAGCAAAACTGGTAACCCCTCTCCCAACTGCACATGGCAGATCAGGAAAGTTTTAGTTTGGTAAATTAGTTCTAGTGCAAATAATTTCCCAACTCCTTTACTAAGGTCTTTTTTGTAGTAATCCATGCTCTCCTGCTGATAGGATTAAACATTGTAACTGCTGGACTGTGGAAGTGGCTCTAACTATACCTGCATGGATCCTTTGAAAATGTAGAAATACATAGAAGAGAGCTTGGATGCTGATTATAAACTCAGCAGCGTATTTTTTTGTTCTACATTTACATTAACTTGACTTGGTTGTCTGGATTTCAGTTGGTTTTGTTTTTCCTTAATAACAACTTTTTGTTCCCTCTTTTTTTTTTTTTAAATTTTACTAATGGGAAGAGCTTTTTGTTTTGGGATTTTTTAGGTTTTGGTTGGGGTTTTTGTTTGTTTGTTTGGGTTTTTTTTTGTTTTTTATTTTTGCGGGGGGATTTGACTTTTACTGGTGTGTACTACTACAGCATTCACTTTTTTTATTTGTTTAGGGTCAAACCCTTGGCCATGTACATGGAGCATCAAGAGACACAGAAATAAGAGGTTTGTGCCATTTCTGCATCCCATTGAGTGTCAAGGGGGCTGGAGGCACCTGCTCCGTGCTCAGGTCCTGTGTCAGCAGACACCTCACAAATCTCTTCTCCTCCCTTCTGGTCCTCACTCAGGCAGTCAGAGGGGAGCTGGGATGGGAGTGGGCTCTAATTTGCTTGCAGTCCTCTCCAGGCTCCTGTGGAGGATGGATCAGGAGCAGCCACTTGTTCTCTTTCCCTGTCTGCATCCTCCCTCAGCCTGAGCCCTCTGGTGTTTTCCCCTGGTGTTGGATGTCGTGGGCCAAACCGTGGTCGCTTCTGTGGCAGCGTCACTATGAGCTCAGAGCTGTCAAAGTCAAGTTTCCACTTCTGTGATACTGCTGGTGTGTGTTAAATGTGATGGGTTTTGCTGTGTAAGCGTGTGTGTATGTCTCTGGTAACAAATCAGCGACAGCTCCTTTGGTGTGGCTTTGGGGTGCTGGATAATCTCAATATCCCCACTGTGAAACAAAGGAAGTTAAATCCCTGGTTTTGTGCTGATGTCATGAAACTGGCATAGATAGACTGGAAGACTGTTTTTTTGGTTTAAAATATGGCATAGCTTGAATTTAATACATGCAGTAAAACACAGTTGTTTTAAATAAAAATTAAGAACTGTAAACTCAACGTATGAGTATAAAAAACTCATACAGTAAGCATAACTC
>VYXD01000750.1:170402-260967 GCA_013397195.1 Hylia prasina
ATTACCCCCCCCCCCCCCCCCCCCCAAAAAAAAAGAGACTGTGGTGTGGAATGTATGTTGCAAGATGCTCAGCAAGATGTAGCAATCCAGCTTAGTTCTACCAAAGTATTTAGCAATAAGAAGAGCAGTAGTTGTGTATTTCTTCACAATGAATAAGAGCTTTCTCAAATAAAAAAGTCAGACTGTACCTTGTGAGGCCTTTCAGTGGGCTCTTAACAAGCCATGTCCAGAAGGTGGTGGGCAGAATGGGGAAAAAAAAATAAATTCTTACTTCAATTGAAAAATTCTTTTATCTTTTGTACTTACCACTTGTCACCCAGGCAACCTCCCCGTGCCTTTTCCATTTGTACTGATGTGCTGGGTACTAATGGATCTGTTTTTGTTTGTGCAGAAGTAGTTTTAATACTCAAAACATTAGGCTGCTGTCAGTTTAGTTCAGCAGTACTTGTGGTTTGCTCCTAATGCCGTTGCTGATTGTTAGACCAAAATCCACATATTTTGGTAAAATCTGTTGTAGTTTATGATTGAACCTGCTAACTTCTCAAACTCTTTGGTTAGTTCTTTTGCATTCCCAGTGCATTGGCGTAATAGTTTTTCTGTCAGATAATTAATAAAAAACTCTCTAGAAGTGTTTTTTTCCACAGAGTCACTCATCTCCCAAATTCCACTGTTACCAGCTACAAGGTTACAGGGATTATACAGAGAACAAATTAGTGATGAAGTATTTGGTGATGTATTTTGCTTCCTTACAGACACTGAAACTCCTGCAAGTTTGGGACTGGCCACTTTTGTTTTTAATATCCCTTTGCCTAAAGGAAAATCACTGCTGAAAGATAAAAATAGCTTTGGTACCATGCTTGGATGAAGCAGGCCTGCTTTTGATTTATATGTATTGGAAATCTTTCTGAGTGTTAGCTTGTCCTTACACTTGCTAACAGGCTCATTTCAGGCTGGGGTAGACTTTGATGGCTGAGCCTGCCAGCGAGTTGGACATGCAAAGCCACCACGTGTGTGGCATTTGGTGACACCTGTGGGAAGCTTTGGGAGAAGGATCACCACAGCAGTTTGCTCTGTACAAAACTAAATCCAGCACAAAGCAGTGACTCTGCCCAGGCTGAGCTTTATACACACAGCAGAACAGAAGCAGTGTGGGCTGGAACTCCGCAATTCCCATCACAAAATGAAAGCGGGAGGTCTAAAGGGAAGCAGAGAAATCACATAAAATAACATTTTCAAGGGGAAAAGCACCATTTGCCCTCTAATTTTAATGAAAAGAACGCAGCAGATGTTTGCAAGGTGAGGCAGTGTGTCATTGTGTGGATGGCTGGGACAGGATGTTCTCTGGCACCATCCAGCTGTGGCCTGACTTTTTTGGGGGATATTGACACATTTCAGTAAAATTCCCTAAAATTCCCCTTGGGAAGTTTTGATCTGTTAAATCTGTTTTTGTGAGGTGTGTTTGAGACTCATCCAGTTTNTAGACAGATAATTAAATCCCTTTTACCCATGTGTCAGTTTAGTCTGTAAGGTGATGATTGAAAGTTGGGGATTAAGAAAAATAGTCAGCTTTACTTGTTCATAGGTGCAATAGCCTTATCAGCAGAAAAAGCACCTCTAATAGTTGTAATGCTGATTCCATGGTAAGATGCTACTGAACTTACCAGGTCTTTTAAGCTTTATTAGCTCATAAGCTTTATTACCTGGTCTTTGATTTAAAGTGTGTAGCTGGCCATTAAGGCACGTGGTCAGATTTTATTCTGATATCCTTCTGATAGCAGTTCTTAGGGTGACAGATCCATGACTGTGTTGGAATAGTTCAGAATGAAGGAACATGCAAATATTTGAGGAGTCCCCTGGGGCTTGTGGCCACGTGAGGCTGCCTTGTGCTTCAGTGGGGATGTTGGCTTTGATTTCTGTGATTTTAGTGATTTAACCGGGTGCAGGAGATGTGAATGCATATCTCATGAATTTATCCTTGACCTTGAACAGGGAAGTAAAAAAAAAAAATAAATTTAGATGTGAACACAATTAGTAACTATCAAACCCCCTGAGTTACTTGCGGCTTCAGTTACCTGTGGTGCAAAAAGCCAACAAAACAGAAACAAAACAAAAAAAAGAGAAACATTTTTATTTATTTATTTTACATATTTTTGTTTTGGTATATACATCCTTGGGAAAGTAAACTGGCTGTGGCACATTGATTAGTGGAATGGGACTACAATTTTTGTCTATTGACTTAAGGAGCTGGTCCTGCTGAATATATTAAATATAACAGTGCAGTGATAATATTTGCATAGTTGAGTTATGGTTATTTAAAAAAAAATTAGATACAGTGTTTACTAACTGAAAAAGAAATTAAAAGTTGTATAGCTACTTTTGGTCAACCAGAAGACAGCCTTAATCTGAAATATGACTTCTGTTAGCTTTTCACATTCTGAACATCTATCACAAAAAAAATCAGTGTGATTGCACATAAATATGTACTCATAAGCATGAAGCGTTTTTTCCCCCTCTCTAATCATTTTTATTTCAAAGCTTTAAAAAATTATTTACAAATTAAGAATAAATGTGCTAAGTTTATCTCAAACCTAGGACTTGAATCGTAAGCATGTGAAAAATTATCCCTTTTGAGTGGAAGTGAGCTGTGATATAGACAGCTGTCATTGCCTTTGCTGTGAATTTATTTTCCTAGTGTGGCACTAAATTTTCTTTGGAGAATATACAGTCATGGAGCAGTTTCTTCTGGGCAGCCTGAGCAGAGGCTTCCATTTCTGCAACTTTTCCCATGCTTCTCCCACCTCCTGGCCCCCCTTTCTGTGGTGGCCAGGTTGTGCTCTCCGGGCAAGAGGTGGCAATGCAAATTCTTCATCTGCAGATTCCCTGTCCTGCAAATAGAGAACTTGCAGATTCTTTATCCTTGCAAATTCTGTGAGGATATAGAAATACCTGCAAATTCCTTATCCTTGTGTGCCACTCTCACCTGCTCTTGTCCCTCAGGCTCTCCCTCACACAAGGCAGGGCTTCCTTCCCTTGCCCATCCTGCTCTTCCAGGTGTCCCCTCACCTTTCCCATGAAAGGGGACCAAGGGGTGGGCTGCCCTGGGTGTCCAGGGAGGTGAGAAATCCTCTGTCCATTCAGAGGATTATTTTATTTTATTATCCATTATTTAGAGGATTCTCTCAGCCTGGCTGAAAGCTCACGTAGTCTTGTCCATCTGTGTGCAAACTCTGAGATGAGGTGTGCTGACTCAGAGAGGCCATGGGATAGAAAATGGACATTGTTGAGAGAGAAATTGAGCTGGAAACAAGTTTCAAACGATGGCCTTGCAAACAGAGCAGATATTTTGGAGAATTAGAACAGTGAAAGATGCATTGTGGCAAGACCACGTGGGGTAAAATAACAGATGATTGGTGTTAGAAGTATTAGCAGCATTGTGTGGCCAAAGCTAATAGGCTGAAAAACATTTATAAGGTATTGTAACAAAGAAATAGTTTGGCTTCTGATAGAATGGCGTTGAGTTTTACATCCCTTGTGTCTCACCCTTCTACGAGATTGACAATGGAATAAAATCTTTAGAAACACCTCTCAGTTGCCCTGTCTCTGTGGAGCTGGGATTTCCAACACAAGGATCCACTGTAAAAACAGTCAGCACTCCCAGGGATATGGTTCACAAGTCATGATAAATCTGTTGGGTTTCTGTGAAGTTGTAGAGCTGATGAAATTTCACATACCATATTGGACAAAAGTACGTGTCTCAGTATTGCTTTTTTGTCATGGACCTTGGAGAAGTTTGAAGCGTCACTTTTCCCCCTTTTCCTGAATGATGTTTTTAAAACATAGCTTTGATGAGCCTGTTGGGAGTGGGAATTATGTATTTTGATGTTTTCACAATATTAATGTGCTGCAAAACGACTGCTACAGTTCTTCATAGTGAGCTGCTCTTTCTTCCCAAGGTGTATTTCCCCCTTCAGTACTAGATAGACCACTTCCAATCTGAACAAATTGGACTGGATAGTGGACAATCATTTTCCACTAATAGATCTGGACCTGCAGCTCCTTTGCATATAATCCATCGGATGTATCCAATGTGTAGCTCAGAGAGATTCTGGGGTGGTCTGATGGCAGCAGTGTTTCTCCAGAGTCAGTCAGTCACAAACGAGGACAGGGCTAGCCAGCTGTGGGAGACAGGAACAGTGCTTTGCCTTGTTCTGTCAAATTATTTTAAAATCAAATTATTTAGTTCCTTTTGCATACATTTCAGATCAGTAGAAAGAAGATTAAAAATTATGGTTTGGGTTATTTGATAGATCTTAAGAGTGTTCATTTTCTGCTAGAAGACTTGACTGATTGAGCAGTTGTCAGTAGCTTTGCTATACCTCCTAAGGGAGAAGTTATCAGTTTGGATAACTGATATATCCAATTTATATTTGGATAATTCAACTCTGGATTTGACTCAATTATTCCATAGGCACATTGCCTACATAATACAAAGTTTTAGTTTGTATTTAGCCAGATCTTCTGATCTTTCTTCTCAGGCTGCACCTTTCGGTGAAATGATTGTATTGCAAAAAGAATACAAAATTTACTTACCACACCTGGTTGTAGACCTTTGTTCAAGCATCTCATTTACTGATTTTACTGAGGAGCAAAAGCCTTGACAGAATATTTTACAGGGTTTGCAACATACTATCAATAATGGATAGCCTCCCCAACAAGTATTTAAGTTCTAATGAAACAACCCAAAAATATTAATTAATAAATTATACAGCCGTGTTTTCACAGTTTTAATCTGTTTGCCTTTGGTTTTAGATAAAGACTCCCTGCTGGTTTGGGGTTGTTCTGTTCTGCTTGAGATAATCATCAAATAATGGCTAATTCAATACAATGATCAATTCAGTTGCAGATTAGTGTAGCATTCAGCAGCAAAAAATAAATATCCCAAAACTGTACACTACCCCAAGTAGTGTTTAATTCTAATACAAATTACTCTGGATGTTTTACAAATTTGTGTGGCTTGTTTGCAGTCTCGCGGTCAAACCGAGATAATGAGATCTAAACACCAGGATTTAGGCTTAGGCACAAATAACTCAGTGTCTCTAAAGGCTTTAGGCTGCCTTACTTTTAACATATGCAGCTCTTAAATTCTGCGACTTCAATCCCTGATAAACGGGGTTTTTAAAGTATGAAAAGAGCTTATCACGAAAGAAAGAACACTCAGTTTATTGTTCCAGGTAAAGTCTTTTGGAGGTGATTGCTCTCTCACGAAAACATTGTGCTCGGTACTCTTGTGGCACAGGCATCTGTCACTCAAACAGATGTCACCCCATAAACCTGAAAACACAGCTTTTTTTTCCCTGTTCTCTGTGGATAAGTGAAGCCTTCAGGTTGATATACTCAGTGACATTTGTTTAAGTGACAGATGTTCACGTCTAGTAGCCCTCAATGGGGAGGTGACCTTGTTGTCTTAGTGGGAGTTCTGTGTCAAGTACTGTAATTATTTGTATGCAGAGAATAGGTGCCTTTATGAAGGCTGAAATTCCTAAGGATCTTTTTACACTCCAGGCTGCTGTGTGTGTGTGAGAGGCTTGGAATTAGACAGCAAGGTTTCAGCATTTGGCTCTAACCTGCCCTGAATAGAACAAGAGTAACTTAGTGAACTCTGGAGATGTAAAAAAACCACAGAACACCAGAGCTGTAGAGAATGAGTGCTATAAGAGCAGGCCCAAGACTCAATTTTTTACACTTGTGCTTTTCTCCTGAATGGTCTAAATGTTGTGATCAGTCCAATGTGGGGGATTCATTTGCTGAGGAATGTCAATAGCTGCCTGTGCAGAGACTGCAGGCAGAAGGCTTTTGATCTGAAGGAATGAAATCTCCAAAAATTTCTGGTCAGTTTTAACTCCTGGTGCCTGGTGCTGTCCTCACCAAGCAGATGTTTCAGCGTTGTTTGCACAGAGCATTGTTTAGGAAAGGTGATGGGAGCATTTTCAGCGCACTGGGTTCTTCTTGAATTAGCTTTTGGATGAGTGCATTCACTCAGTTTAGATGGTTCCATCTTCACTGTTTTCTTTGGTAATCATATCAATTTCTGTGCATTCATTCTGAATTTAATGCTTGTTATTTGTCATTATGCTGAGTCCTCAAAATTGTCCTCTTTGGACAGGCAGTTTATGCTTAACCCTTCCTCTTTGGGCGTGACTCATGTTCATTCAGTTTCTCCCAGCGGTTTATTTCTGCCTCCCCTCAGCTCCTTTATTTTCTAGCTGTTCTTAAACCTGTACCCAAAAAGTTCTGTGACAAGCAGTCCTAGAACATACCTGCCCGTGCTCTCAAAACTGCCACCTCAGGCTTCCAACTTGATTTCATCCTTACTAATTTTTCATAGTGGAAGAAACTAAACATTCATTTCCTTTTCACCTTCTCTGTGTCATTTCAGAATGTGCAGATCCTAAAGAACATGCCCACATATATTTGGGATTACTGAGATGGGTTTTTAATTGAAAATCCAGAGACAGTGCCTGGAACACCTTGATCTTTACATATGAACTTCTTGCAGCTGTTATTCCCATGTGGAAGTAGTCTGTGTGAACTCTAAACCTTCTGGTTTACATTTGGCAATGACTTTTGGTTTGTTTTCATTTTAAAAGTGAATTCTTAGTTTCACCAGGAGTTCTGCAGCTGATTTGGAAGTGCAGTACTGAGGTCAGTATACCTCTGGCATGTTCCTTGTGTACAGCAGGGATCTTTGGCTCTGCCTTCCAGGGATTACACTGTGTTAGGGAGAATCCAGGGTTTGGTGATGGGCTGGGTGAATGACTGCAGCAAGAACTCCGTGACTGTGGGATGAGTGCCTGAGCATAAAAGCAAACACAATTTTTAATTAAAAAAGGAGGTCAACAAACATCTGTGTAGGAATATGCTTGTGTTTGCCACATGAACGTGTACAAAAATGTGGTAGTCATGACTGCCATAAGAAGATTACACTTCCAAGAGGTAAAAAATGAAAATCAATGTTTAAGCATCTGTGTCTGGGTCCTCAAATAAGCAGTGGCTTTTTTTGTTCATTTGTTTGGTGGGTGTTTTGCTTATTTGTTGGTGGAGCTTTTTTCCCTGTGTTTTTTTTTCTTTTGTGTTTATGCTGCTGGACTTAATATTTCTGTGCTTTAATTTCTTGTCAGCAAGCTGGGATGAACAGAACACACAGAACGGAGTGAAGGTTAATGTATTAGCATTAAGCACTACAGAAAAGCTATTGAGGAAAATAATAATGCCCTGCTCAACTCTCAGTTTGCATTGTGTGCAGTTCCAGGTTTGGTTTACTTCCTTTTTTGCTGCAGCTCACTTCAAGTCTGGGTTGCAAGTCTCAGGCTGTTTGCACATAAAGATTTTGCCCTCAAAAATTTTGACTCAATAAGTCAGTTTTCTTAAGTGACATTTTAGGCATTTTTTTAGTAAACAGTTCATAGGCCCCAGTGTTGTGGTGTTGCATTAATCATCTGGGAGTTGACTGCAGAGTCCAACTTAGCTCTTGTCTATGTGTTTTTCATGATGATTCTTCTATTTAGCCTATAAAAATTATTTTAGTATATTAAGTTCTCATAATATCTATTTTCATTATGTTCTTGTTCGTAGATTACACTGAGGAGCTTCCTATACAGACAGACAAACCCCCAAACATCCCTTTTTTGGTAACAAGACTGTTGTTTCAGAAAAGTTTATTGGCTTGGGGATGCAAAGTTTCTTTTGGTACTCATGAGGAATTTGCCCCACTCCGCAAGGGTAAACCATTAAGAACAATTAAGCAAACTAAAAGTAAACCCAAATTCCTGTATATTTATTAGGAATGTTTATGAAGTTTTGCCATATAAGATGCCTTACAGTTTTCTAAAATTTAATTGAAAGTGAGTGAATTTTTTATCATGAGAACCAAAATTATTAAAACTAGTCTGAAAATAGACCACTGGCACAACAGATTTTGAAGGTAAATATTTTTGATCGCTCCAGTATTTTCTTAAGGTATGTTTTCAGTGCAGTACAAGAAAAAAATGAAGCATATGGTGTAAACTCAACACTTTTTAAAAAAAACGTTTTAGTCTGGACTTGTTTTGATGGATCCTTATCCTTTTAGTTAAGAGACTGCATTTGTCAAGCATATCTTAATGAATTTTCTTCACTACAGGAAAGGTCTTCAGGTTAGTGACCTGCAAGTTTTTATATTAGCAGGGAAATTGGTAGTTTTTTCACATTCTTGCATATTTTAAGTTGCTGCAGGGACCTGATCTGTGCAGAAGTCTGTATATACATTTCAACCCAAAGCACTCTCTCAGGGGAGGATTTTTATCTTTCAGCTGGGTATAAGCTCATTGCATGAGTCATCAGCCAGGTGCTGAGTTTCTTGACTGTTGTGAATGTATCCTGTTATTTGATTCCTTGTAAGAGGGAGAAAGGCAACCTCCATCCTTCTGTACAACTTCACAGAGGAAGGGAACGTAGTTGACAAGTACTGAAGATCTTTGGTGTGGTTCTGCTACTCGAGTTTCTCTGCTTTTCTAGACAGCCTGACCTCCTTATTTTCCGTCTCTTGCTTATTTTCCTCTACAGAAGGACAATATCTGCATTTTCAGAGCATTCTTTACCTTAGTTTCCCATCTGTGCATTTACTGATCCCTGCCTTATTTTGATATGATGCTGCCTCTGGCATTGTTGTGTTAGAAACATCTCTTTAGCAGCTTAAGGAAGACTAGCATTACAAGGCATCAGAGAGCCTTCATGTAAATATCCCATTTGAACTTGATTCTCTTCCATGTTTTGTTATCCTTTGGTGTTTGGTTGTGCACTTTTTCTGGATCTGATACATTTAAGTACAAGGATACCTTCAAGGTACTAATATGCCAGGTATTTGAAAGCTGTTTTTCATGGCAGGTGACTGTGCAGGGCCCAAAGAATTTTCAAAGCTTCTGTGGCTGTTAACCATCAGGATGTAAATGCTGAAAGGAATGATGGTAGGACAGCTCACAGAAGGAAGATTGCATGCAGTGTGTTGTCTAGGAGGTTTTATTCAGCTAGGTTTTTAATGATCTGTATATGACTGAACATTTGTATATTCTAGTTTCTTGTACTTCACATATGGAATCCTGGTTTAGCTATAGGCTTTTTTTTTTTACATGTAGGAATGAAAGTGGAAAGTACAGTGTAGACAATCCACCAGGAAGACGTGTTTAAGTTCCCCTGAGTATTTTTTATCTGTCCATGATCTGCAAAGGCCAAATCCCTGAGCTGTGTGTGTCAGCCCCTGGACAGAGCTATGTGGCCCTGTGGGAAGGATGTTATTATTGGTATTTGAGCACCAAACCTTCAAAATAACCATCCTCAGCAATAGTGTGACCAGCAGAACCAGGGCAGTGATCGTCCCCTTGCACTTGGCACACCCGAGGCTGCATCCCAAATGCCCTCACTGGAGAAAGACACTGAGGTGCTGGACTGTGTCCAGGAAGGGAATGGAGCTGGGGAAGGGTCTGGAGCACCAGGAGTGGCTGAGGGAGCTGGGGAGGCTCAGCATGGGGAACTTCTTGCCTTCTGTAACTCCCTGACAGGAGGGTGGAGACAGGTGGGTGCCAGTCTCTTCTCCCAGGCAAAAAGTGACAGGATGAGAGGAAATGGGCTCTGGTTGTGCCTGGAGAGGGTTGATATTAGAAAAACTTCTTCTCCAGAAAGATTGTCAAGCAGTGGAGCTGGCTGCCCAGGGACATGGTGAAGTCACCATCCCTGGAGGGCCATGAAAGAGGCAAAGCTGTGGCACCTGGGGACATGGGTTACTGGTGGATTTGGCAGAATTAGATTACTGATTTGACTAAATGATCTTAGAGGTCTTTTCTAACCTAAATAACTCTATGATATTTTCTGAAAATGGTTCTCTTTTCCATCAAATATTTGTATTTGGATTATTTTCAAATGGTACTTAAAATCTTTTGGGAAGATGCCATTTGTTCACTCTTGTAATTTTTAATTTCTTCCCATTTTCTCTTAACACAGCATGACTTTTCTAATCTGACTCCCCTCCCCCAGCTGTGACCAGCTGTGACAAATGATTTTTCATCAGCCAGTGTGGCTTTTGGCAGACCTTTTCTGCAGTCAGTGTATCCGAGGGGATTGCTGCTACATCTGCCATGGGATTGCACAGCTCGTGGCGTACACGAATTCTTATCTCTCAGGGCATTATTTTTTCCCTTTGAGTGCCAATACAGATCTTTGTGATGATTTTAAGATGGGTTTGGGCCTTTAACAGCATCACAAGCAATGCCAGGGTGACTGTCTCACCACTCACCCTGACAAAACAGGCTGCAAGCATTTCCCAAGTTACTGCTGCAGGCTGCTGCCAGTGCAGTGTCTCTGGTGGGTGCTGTGCTGCAGCAATGCTGTTGCTGTGGCATGATTACAAATATGGCCACATAAAATGCAGTGAATTGGTGTACAATGTAATATGGAAATTCAGGGTACAGAAATGTACCCCTAATCCCACTCTGCATTGTGCTGCCTTCAGCATGAAGAATGATGCAGGTTGTCAAAAAGGGATGCACCCTAAAAAAAAGGGATACACACTCAAAAAGGGACACACCTCTCTTAGCAAAAACCTCTTCTCCATCATCCTCTGCACACAGGCTCCAATTATCCTGCTTTGCTGCTAAATCCCATTCGCTTGAAAACCTCAGTGAGGGAATGGTGAAAGTAGATTAGGATAATTATTAACCATGAGTCCTCTGTCCACCTTGCTTCCTCATCTGGAAGAAATTATCCCCTGCTTAAGTTCAAGTGTGTTAATTGCTCTGCAGCATAACAAGCTCTTAATCTTCAGGCTTCTAAAGAAGTGTCCTCTTGTGCCTTCAGATTTTCATCAGCTTTAGGCTTCTTTGTCTGCTTTGCGTCGCTTAAAAAAAAAATTAATTTAAACTCTTGCCAATCTGTAATAATAAAGCTTCAGGAAAAATTCATTATAGGCTTTTTGTAGGTGACTTGTGAAATAAATATTTACTGAGTGCTGTTCCATTTTAGTGCACTGCGGGTGCCACTTTGAAATTCAGTCTTTGGGTATGGGAATATTGCATTTCTTTCCACAGATGACTTTAATGAGGTACCAACATTTCCTCTCTAAAATACTTTTTCTGACCTGTCCAGCTCCCATTTGTTTTGCAGCCTGTATTATTTAATATTTAAATCGGTAATCTTCTAAACGTCAGGTTATCTGCTGCAGGCTGTCATGCCAGATAACACTTAGAGTATCAGAAAAAAAGATTATTATACTCCAGTAATCACTGTGATGTGTTCCTAATCTCCTAGATTAGGGAACAGATTGTGGCCATGGGCTTTATGTAGCCCTCAGGCCCAGCCATCTAACACAGCCAGCATGCCCAGGGGTGGCTGTGAAATGCTGTCGTGTAAAAGCTGGTGTTAGTGTCTTCCTCAAGTGCTGCACTGTGCCTTGGCAGTGTCTTCCTGGGACACCACCAGGAATTCAGCTTGCCCAGTGTGTTAACAGTGCTGAAGCTGGAATTCAGCACCGGCCCAGCTCAGCAACGTGGCATCAAATTGTCTGTGCATTTGCTGCTTGTTTCGTCAGATGTGTTAGGGTTCTTAAAAAATAAGTGCATCGTGTTTTAGTGTGCCTTTTTTTCTGCAGTAAGTACAAAAATTGCATTTAAAGATAATATTTCTGTAAACCGACTTAATTGGTGAAACTCACGGTCAGTTAAGTGTCCCAAGCCTATTGTTTGTAAGACGTGGAGCCAAATTCCTCGTGGTGCTTTGGACTAGGGATGCCTGGCAGTGTTTGTGCCTGGGAAGAGCTCAGCCAGCCTGCAGAGGTGTGCTCCAGGCAGGGCTGTAAACACTGCAGGGTGTTTTACTGCTGCCTGCCAGGGTGGGAGGGCAGGGCAGGCTCTCAGTCTGCATCCCTCACATCCCTGCCTTGGACTCTACTGGAACCTGTCTCACGGCTTTTTTTTTAACGATTCAGTAGTCAAATAACAAAATATATCATTTGTGATGGGGAGGGATTAAAGGAGTTAATGGCTGTGTTTGCTTTCAGAGGCATGTGTGCCTTCCATCAAAATAAATTAGTCTCTCAGGCTTCTGAGGAGAGTATTAGACCTAACATCTTAATATATTCTAAAGCTGTGTGTCTGAGAGAAGTGAATTAAAGGATTTTAAATTTCTAATTACTTGAGATGTAATTAATTTCCTCCTTTTTGCTTAAATAAAGTTAGATGAGACAGTGTGGTTTAAAGAGGCAGAGAGGATGTGAAGAGGAATAACTGTTATCCTGTGAGAACTGCTGCAGAGCACCGAATTAATTTTATTTTGTGCGTGACAGATAGTCATAGCAGGACTTTACAGATACCAAGTCACTGCTGCTTTTCTGTTTGAGAAATTTTTTTTTTCTTTTTGCTGTTGTGAGGCGTGTCACATCCTGAGGACCAGCACCTTGGCCTTGCACGGGGTACGTGGAAAGCTCTGTCCCAGGTGCAAACCAGCTGCTACCTGAGCCCCCTGTGCCTGCAGGGAGGTGAAAGTCTGCAGCAGAAATAACTCCTGACAGTGCAACTAACACCAGAAAGAATTATTCCGAGTTAACCTCTCTGTAAGGTTATAGCTCGTGACATCTGACTGGGGTTTTGTGGCAGCCCTCAAGATTTATCAGTGCTACCTGATCTCCCCTTTATATCCTGCAGTAAATTTCAGGAATTCACAGCTTCTGACTTCTGTCTGCATTGCTGGCACCAAATGTCAGTTTCACTGAATTTCTCAGAGATGTATTTAACTACGCACATTTCGGTGAGGAATCCACCCGACAACCACCTCTCCTTTGACCAATTAAGAATACTCTGAAACTAGTAAATATAAATTTTGTAAGAAGAGATGCTGCATTGCCTTCAGATACTCTCAGAGCCCTGTCAGTGTTATCTCTGGGTTGCAGAGTAGCTCAGTGCTGACTAAGGGCTGGAAACCCTCAGTTGCTGCACTCTGCTGCCGCAGTAGTAATTGAGGATCTGTCTGCTAGGATGTGTCTTCCACATCTCAGTGATCCCTTTTTGGAAAAAGGAGGTTGAATGAAACTTGATTATGGGGACTGGGCAAATTTTACAGCAGTGGCTTGACATTAAAACAAAGCCTAGTCATAAAGTCTTTTACCTTGGAACATTAAAAGAATGCGCTCAAATTAAGGTGAATTTCTCTACTTCCACATTTCTGTGCCAAGACCATTAACTGTGCCCAGGCATCCAGAAAGTGGAGGCTAGCAGAATCAGATTTGCAGCACAGCTTTTCCTATCATCCAGAAGTGCAAAAGCCTTTCTTCCCACGGCTCTGGGTGCTCAGGAAGATCCACACTCATCACAGATGAGATTCTCTCACAGACCCGGGCTGGTTTCACCAGCGTCCTCCTACACGGGTAGTCAAAGCTGCTGGGTGGGACTGTGGCTTTCAGCTCTGAAGACAAATAAACCCTGACTATGGACAGCACCTTCCAGGCCAGTCATACCTGCAGTGACCTCAGAACTCTCAGTGTGTGAGTGCTCTGCTGGAGGGTGCAGAACCTCAAACTCCTTCCCAGCCCTTGCTCAGACACAGCAGTGAGGCAGGATGGCAATCAGTCATTCTTCAGTCAGTTCTTCAGCAGTATCTTGCTTTTATTGCAGTAAAGGGCCGAGATGTTGACTGAATTCTTCCTGGCCGTTTTTGTGTTCTCTTTAATGTTCTTTCGCAAGTTAGAGTTTTTCCCCTCCATCTTGCCACCTTGACGTTATACCCTGTACAAGTCATGTTCAGAGAATTAGCTGCTGATACCAGTGAGCATGTGAGAGATGAATATGAAATGTGCTTTTTTGGGGCTGTCTTTTGGTGGTGGTTTTTTTTTGTTTGTTTGTTTGTTTGTTTTGTTTGTTTGTTTTGGGTTTTTTTCTGTGGCTTTCACTTTTTTTTAAATCTCATGTGATGGCACAAAGCTCATCTTAACACCAGGGTATAGTCCTCGTAAAGGTTCAATTGCCATCCTAAACTGCAAAATAATTAAAGTTGTCCACTGAAAGAAATCTAATACATTTCTGTTTTGAAGTGCACAAAGTAACTTATCTTCCTTTCACTTTGTTTGCAAAGACAGTTTTCTGCTTTGGTTTTCCATGAGATTTCCTCTGTCCAAAGTATTAGCAGGAAAAAAAAAAAGTTTTTGGGGGAAAAATTGGAAAGCATTGGACAAATTAAATAGTAGTTTACAACAGAAACTAAATAATAGTTTGCAACCACCTTTTATCCTGTTAACTGTTTGTTGGTTTTCAGTTGGCTTACCTGGTATTCAGCTGGATTCACATATACAGAGCCTACAGATCAGGAATGACAGGATGCTTCTTGCTCCAGACTCATTCTTTGGGAAACAGTTTATCCAAAAGAAAGTGTTCTGTTGTACTGAAATGCAGATTTCTAACTGGCGTTCTGTACTATAATATTTATTTTCTTCCCAGGGTGTTCAGCTCTTATTTCTTGCTAAAGACTTTTCTCCTTCCAAAAAATCCTTCTTCTTACTTGTGTTTATGCTGCTGTCCACAGCTACTGGGAAATAAGCTGTTTGGAAACTTGCAAGTCACTGGAATAAAGCAAGGTTAATCTCCAGTGTTTTTCAGTAGCTCAGTGACAGCATTTATAATCTGCTCCCTGAGAAAGACCTAAAGCTTTAAAGAAGTGAGGATGAAAGTGTAACATACCAAACTAATAAATGTTGCATAATGGAGGGCTTTTTTTCCCCCTCCTCTTCGCAATGTTACATCTGCAGTCTCAGCTCACTCCAGCAAAATGGCAAAAAGGAAAAAGGCCCTTTAACAATGCCACCACAAATCTGTGTTTGGAAGCATTTCCTTACACAGTATGAAGTGGTAAAATCATTGTCAGAGCTGTTTAGGTCAATATGTCCTCTGCTGGGATGAATAATGGTTCCTCCTGAGAGGAACTGTGCTAGCAGGCTGAGAACCTAGGCAGGAGAGCTTGGTGCTTCTGCTGATAAAAAGTGCTTACTTATATTTTGGAATAAGGAGTCATTTTGTCTAAAAGAACTGGAATTGGGTAGGTTTTTCCCCAGCCTGGTGCTGCAGTGCTGTGCTCCACAAAGCATCAGTTTCCAAGCGTGGCTGGGAGCTGTGGCAGTGGTTTGCCTCCTGCAGAGGAGAACGCAGGCACCGAGATTAAATCCCAGGGTGAAGGTGGTCAGCAGCAGGAGCAGCACCACTGATTTCGTGCTGCACTCTCCTCTGTTGGTCTGTCACCTGAGGGGGTGTCACCTGACATCTCCAATGTCACAGGCAGGCAGAGTGAGGCTCTCAGAGCAGGATCTCGGTGAGCCAGAGGAGTGCTTGACTGATTCCTTATGAAGCATAGGAGCTTTAGGGTCAGGTCCCCTCCAGGAGAAAGAGCAGGGATGATCCAAAGCCTCTCTCATCCTGCTGCATCCTGTGAGCAGAGACAGCTGGGGTTTGTGACACCTGAGACGTGACTGTGTACCAAAATGCCTCCTGGCACGAGTCTTCTTGGTGAGAAGGGCAGAGGGGAATTTGTTACTTCTTAAATAGTTTTGGGATAATAGAGAAAAGAAGTTGTGCAATGCTACCAGGACTAAGTAATGGTGGAGTGATTGTGCCTGGAGAGCACCTGGGAGGCATTATTGATGGAAACTGGGTAGTGGTTTTTAACACGTGCAGGTGGTTGGTTGTGCTTCTCATTTGATCTCATTCTCTGTGCGGAGTCAGCATTAGTTTCCCAGAATGGCAATAGAAACTAAAGCTGAATGACACATTGTAGAAAAAAACCCCTAGTTACTGCCAAATTCAGCCTCTAGAGCCAAATAATCAACGTATTTGTAACCTGGGCCTTATCAAAATCCCATTTGTAGGCACTGGTGCCAGTCACTATGTGTGTCTGTCACGTTGGCCTTCCTTGTATAGGTAGATATATGTATTAAATGTCTTACAGTCTGTGTATAGTTTTTAGTAGCTAGCTCTAAGTTAATAACCCCCCCCACACACACTAAGCAGTTATTTTATTAAATAGCTGAACACTTGGTGTATTTAAAAATAATTAAGATGAAGAATTAGGAACCACAACTGAGAAAGATAAAATTACTTTGTCCTTTGTGATTCAGAAATAGAAGTGAAATCAGAAAACCCCAGTTTAGGGATGTGACTTTCCTGGGTGGAGGGGCAGATGCAAGTGAAATTAAGGAGAACTGTGTAGCAGTGCTGGAAAGGAGGGATATTACACAAAGACTGCAGAGCCTACCATGGCAGGAATGCTGTGAAGGACTCAAGAAATGTTGCGCCAAACTCCGGGGCAGCGCAGAAATGCTGCAAGCCCTTGAGCCTGTTGTTTCTCAGGGAACCATTCCAAGTGATCCAGTGCAGCCAAAGAGAGGCCGCTATCTGTGCACTTGACCTTGCAAACCCCAGAGTGAGCCAATTGCTGAGTGCCTGGAGTAACCAGAAGGGAAGGAGGCTTGGTGGAGGGATGGCTCCTCCAAGAGTCAGCGTACATCACGTCCCGAAGTGAAGTAACTTCAGTCAGCACCGAGCTTGTGGGGATGAGGTGTGAGGTGCCACAGGAGGGCCGTTTTAATTTTTAATTTTAATTAAAAATTTAAAAATTAAAACGTCTTAGTTTTTATCCTTTGTAAACTGTGCAAATCCTGAATTCTGGCACGCCTCAGATATCAGAATCCGCCCTGCAGATTTTGCATCGTCAGACTCTCCATAAATTCAGTTCCTGGAGGGTGTGTTTACATTGTAGGAGGAGTTAGAGTATACCATGCAAAACAAACTTCTCTGTTCTGAATGTTTTTAGTAGTTTTACTTTATTTTGGAAAGATGCTCGCTGTGACTGAACATATAAAATTACTGAATTCCGCTGGCAGTCATCTAATGAATTGTTAGTGTGAAATGAAAAATTTACCACTGGTATAAATTTGCATACTATTGTATTTTATTTGTAACATTATTAACATTCTTAGAGTTGCTGGAAGACCTATATCCAAAGTTTTTATCCTGTTTAGAAAGAGGGCAGTTAAATCCTTTGTGCTCAGTAAAGTAGGGACATCTGCAAATTACAGCTCTGGTACATAATTGCATGTTTTGAGTAGCGCGCTGAATGCGAGTAGAAATACAAACTGTGTCTGGTGATAAATATATCATCCAAGTCCTGCAAAATAAGCGGACTTTTGTTATTGCCTTCTTAATTGCAAGTAGCATAATTGAACTATTTCTTCTGTTTAAGCTTTTCACTTCTCTTTTTAGCTTGAAATGAAATTTGAGGGCAGAGAAAACTCAGCACCGGGGTTCTTCTTTTGCCCAGAGCTACAACCAAAGCGTTTCTTGCTTCAAAACCAAAATCACAAGTTTTATTGCAGCACTTGTGCTAGCTTTTAGGGATTGCAATGTTTCGTAAGCCTGGGTGTTTTCTGTTGTAGTTTCTACTACAATGAATTTGTATTGATTTAAATCACTCCATAGCGCTAAAATACCTGTGGAAAATTCTTAAATCAGAAATAAAATTAATTGTAAAATACTTAATAGCTGAAAGTGCAATTAAAAATACTTGGATTTTAGAGCTTCTGTAATACTGTCTGCATTTACAGAGCATGCCTAAAGATGCTGCATGTTGGGTTTTGCTAGGAGAACTGTGAGAATGTGGGGGTGGTGCATTTGTTTGTAAGGCGTTGGCGATATTAAAAAGCAAGCTTTTCTTTTTAACTCCTTTATTTTGAACTCAGAACACAAGGGGTTTGAAACTTGGCTTTCCTTGAATTATTTATGATGTGGAACTGCTAGACAGTGTGCTTTAAAAGTAAGTGATAAGCCAGAACAAAAATGGCTGTGGTGTCGCTTTGTCGGCACATCTGCATTTCTAAAGATTAGGCAGAATTTGATAACAGACGAAAGATTGTTTCATTCTCTGAGAGTTCCTTCTCTTCATCTACGTAGCATTTCTGGAGCTGGTATCCATGGCAATTCACAAGGGTGATTTAGGAGCCAGACTTGAAAAGGTCTCTGAGAGTTCTGATGCTAACATACTTAACAACATTGCTTTGGGAGTTCATTTATTGATGTGAACTGTTGTCAGCAGTGTATTTCAAATTTCCCCCCCCCCTCCACTGCTCATAGAATTTTTAGTTTTGTGGATTTTGGTTCCATTTTTGTGACAAGTCTGAAATCCAAATGCATCTGGATTTCACCTGAATGTTTTTACAGTTTGGAACAAAACAGGAATTGGGGTTTAGGTGAGCTGTAATGGCTAAAGATGGTGATTTAAACTCTTAGTGATCTTTTAGTTATGGAGGATCAGTTTATGAAATTTGATAAATTTACTCATAACAGTATTTAAATTCTGAGCATCTTCAAAGTCAGGTGTACTAAATCTTGTGTGATTTAGGGGAAAGGATCACCCAGGACAAATACTTCCTAATGGTATTTGAATTTCCGGTACCTGAGGGGCTAAGAGCCATCGCTGGGAGCCACACCCAAGGATTATGATTTACTAAGTCATTATTTCCCCAAGACTGTCTTTTCTTAAAAAAGGATTTATTTGTCTTTTGCTTGGGAGTGTTATGAGCTTCTGTGCTGTTCTGACACGTTTCTGAGACATTCCTTTAGCCCAACTCAATGATATTTTGGTTTGATCAATAGGTCTGTGTTGCTGTGAAGTTATATTTATTCTCTATTTGAGTTTTCATTAGGTACAGGACATATCAGTTGTTTTTCTCTTTCCATTATTGTTCTCCCAGCCACGGGTTTATTCCTTCATCTCCCCTTTCTTGAATTCCAGGCTCTCTTGGGAGCTCATCTTATGATTTAGCAGCCTGAGGGAAATAAATAAATGTCTGAGCTGAGCTTGTTAATGTCTTTACTTGATATGAAATGTACTTTAAAGAAAATTTGTGATTTCTACTTTGATTATTATATTTGGTACTTTTAATATACATTAAATATTTAAGTTAGAGTTATTTCAAGCTGTTGGCAGAGTTATGGTCTAAACTTGATCAGCAAATTTAATACTGAAATTCTTAGACACAACAGAAGGAAGAGTATTTCCTGAATGCAGTAGGTCATAGTCCTTTGGCTTTTCTAATCCTTAGAAATTGTGTTGGTGCACGTGTAATTTGCTCCAGATGGGTTGTATACCTTAGGATATTTCTTATATATTGTGAAATAAATTTTCTTGAGGAACTTCATTGCAAGCCCAGCAAACTCATTCAGTTTTAATTCTTCCATCAAATCTATGGAGGCTAGGATTTGCCTTCTAACCAAAGAATTGAACACTCTATCGTTTTTTCTCTCACCTTTTCTGTGTACACTTTTTGTCTTCTCTGTTTTCATAGTCTGTCACAGTCTGTCGCACTCACTTAACATCCACACATCATAGACTGTAAATCACAACTGAATTTTCCCCTCACAGAAGCTGATGGACGACATTTTGATTGCAAGTACTTAACTGTTAGTTAAAAATAGATGGATTCATTCTGGAATTTCCAGCTATGGCACCTTTTTTTTTTTTTTTTTTTTTTTTTTTTTTTTTTTTTTTTTAATAAAAAGCTCGCAAACGGTTTCTTTCAGAAGCTGGAAATCCAGGGTGGCTGAGGTTGGCAGGGACTTGGTGCAGTCCTCCCTTGGCCTGCTGGCTGTCTTGCAGCCCAGGGTGCAGGCAGCCACCTTGGGTGTGAGGACAAGCTTGGTGACCACCAGATTTTCCCTTTGGGAAGTTGCGAGGATTTTCCCATTGCCTCTGTCCAGACCTTGCGTTAGGGCATGCCCAGTGCTTGGCTCACTGTAGCCAGCAGAAAGCAAGAACAGCCCTTACCTACTCCAGCAGAGGAGAGGGAAGGTTTAGGAGATAAGGATGCATCACACTGAACCTCTGGGGAGTGGCACAGCTTGCAGAGATCTTGGAATTCTCTGCTGACGTGAGCATTGCTTTAGGAATTGCAGTTTGGCAAAGGTGAGGGAGCCAAGAGAGATGCAAAGAAGTTGGGATTTGTGGAGATTGCTCCTGGTGTGGTTAGATGTGGTGGGCCAGTGAGTAATCTAAATGCATTCTTAGCATGTCTTGGTGACATTTGCCTTGTCTATTAAATTATTCAGGTGACATTGCTTGTACAGGTTAGCAAGCCATTAACCTGCCCAGTTGTTGAAAGCAAGTTGGTTTTTGTTAAAGTGTATTGAGCTATAAAATATTTTGTAGACATAATCGATTAATCTAAACATTTAGTTGGCTGTATTTTGGTATGTTTTGCTGTGTTTTGACAGTTAAGCTTTACGTGTATTTTTTCAGTACTGCGCTATAAAAGAAATCTCACTTTCGTGGATAAATACTTCATTGATTTCCAAGTCATGCAGATTTTCTTGGCTTCTGAAAACGAAGCATTTTTCTTTGTTGCATTTTCATTGATTCTTTTAATGGCTTTTAGTTACTTTTTTCTTTTCCCCCCTAATACATCACATGGTACAAAGCGCTTCCAACTTTAACAGTAGCCCTGTGTTCCCTGGAAGTGCTTCTTCGTGCAAACCCATGCTCAATGTTTAGGCTGAAAAAATACCTATAACTATCCCCCTGCCTGAAAACGGATGAAAACTTTATGAAAAACCATACAGAAAATGTAAAAATGCTTTTCTTGACTATTTCAATAATGATTTTGATAAGCTGCTGTGTTTGGAGAGCAGTTTTGCCAGCTTCAGCATCTCTGGTTGCAGGGTTAAAACTTTATGGATTTTTGTCTTGGGATCAGTAAAAGTCTAAGTAGAAAGTTTAGGAGACTTTCTCTTCTGTAGCAAAAAATTCTTTTTCACCACTAGCCAGGCTTTACGTGTCTATTTGTGCATTCAGATTAGCTCTGATTTCAGGTGGAGGCTTTATTCCTGTTAACCTATAATTTGCCTAAAAGAATCCCTAATGCTGTCCAAATACACGATTTTATTTAGGACTAATTAAAACATGATTAGAAGCTGATAGCTGTGCTGAGAAAATGTGTATTTGTCACTTGTGGACTCAACAGAATCGTAAATGCATGTTTTTGCCACTTAGTATTAATATTACTCTACAGACAATTTAGACATTGTGAAGCCATTCAAAACTGCTCGACTAGACTGACTTATTAAAAACATGTTATCTAATTCAACAGCTCATTGCTTTAAGCAAACCAGCTGGTGTGGCACAGAGCTAAAAAAGAAACCCAAACCCAATGAAAGATTAATTTGTTGGGCAGAGTTGTTTGTTTTATTACAAGGGATCTTTGGCAGGAAGGAAAGTATAGATTTTATTTTCCTGTTCATCAGAACAGCAATGAGTTAGTTGCAGTTGCTTTTACACTGCTTTGGTGAGTAGATGTAGAAGATCTCTGGCCTCTGAAGGAGTTGGAGAGCTTGGTGTTGATTTGGGCTTTAAGACATTCAGCCTGTGCCTCCCCAGCTCTTGCACCCTGAGGAGCTGTTATGGTAGTGATGGAATATCCCAGCCTGGTGTTAATGTGATAAACAGGGATCTGCCTGGGACTAGAGCTGCACCTAGCCAGTGTAATCCTTCCAGAATGAATCAGAATTCAACAGGAACGTGCCCAGTAAATGAGGAAGATTGTGCAGGTGCTGAAGACTAAAAAGCAGTATCAAAATACTCGGAGAAGATGGGATAGTTGATGCAGCCCAGGACACGCTTTCTTGGGTCAGTTCCTGTGGCCTGTTTAAATTTCTTTGGACTAAAAGACTGTGAAGGAGTAGGTCTCATTTATGGAAAATAGTGGTGGCTACTGTAGAATCTACAAGTGTTTTTTGTAAAACCTGTGGATCTGCCTGTGAACAGCTCAGAGATTTTAGGAGGAATCTATCCACCTAACTCAGCCAGGCTGAGTGTGATGCCAGTAGCAGGTTGTTAATCCTGAGCAATGACAGAAACATATGTGCATTCACAATGGACATTTTTAGTAAACTAAATCCATTTATCCACCCAGTCTTCTGGGAAGTGTATCTGTGACCTGAGGACTGTGCTCTGTATATGCCTCTCATTTCTGATCTGGGTTTGTTTTGGGTTTTTTTGCTTGGATGGTTTGTTTTGAATGTTTGCTTTTCCTCCAGAAATAACGAATTTCTCCTACGTCTGCTTTTTTAGAAGTATTTTTCTTGAAGCTTTCTGTATCATTACTAATATGTTTCTGGTTTCTTTTCCCTAAATTTATTCTCTTGAGTGGCAAATGTTTGTTAAAGCTGATAATTGTCTGCATGTAAACAGGAAAATAAACCATTAATCTTAGCAAAACATATTTACATCTGTGGGCAGTACCTCTGATTAAATAGTGTATTTTGAAGTCAGTTTTCATTCTGTTCTCCCTAGAAAAGTGGTTGTGTTCATACAGTCCCTCCTGTTACGGGAAGGGCCTTGACTGCCAGTGTTGAGTGGCTGCTGCTCTTCCTTTGTAATCCTTTACAGTTTTCTCATGGGTTGTGTGAGTTGAACACTTAGAAGTTGCTTTTACAGAATGGATAACCTGTTGTCATGAAAAATGTAATTTAAAACTATTAAGTAGATGTGAATGTTGTCCATGAAAATAACGATTAGACTGGAATCTTGCCAGCATCCCTCTCACGGGGTCTGAACCAGACACTTGTGATGGAAGAAACATACAGGAGCAAAGCATCATTTTATTATGTTCTTCAAAAATCTATTAGTGCTTTAGTGGGCTTTCTCATGCTGCTTTTCTAGGAGGAGAAGGAACATTATTACTCTCTGGAGTTATTTAGCATTGTGGTTTTTGATGGGAAATAGGAGAGGTTAAAATACCATTCTTAGTCTGGAACCTGCACAGACATCTGTGTTTGTACACACTCATGTCCCTTCAAATTGTTCTGTCTGCCTCGAAAAATACTGCCATGTACTCTGTTTGTCTTGCAGAAATGAAATTTTCTCTAATGTCCAACATCATGAAAAATTTGATTAAATATCTTAGGATGGATTTGTCTTTCAAATGTTTGCTATCATTTTCGATTATAATGACTTGTAACATCAGGCAGAGACATCACCTTCTCTTGTTTGTCTCTATTTTCCCCCTCCTTTCCACTTCCATGTCTCTCCCCTCTATTCTGCTTCCATTTCTGTTGTGGTATGATAAACATATCCATGCTCATTATTGGAGCTCTGATATGAGCAAGTGGGTATAAATTTCCCTTTGGCTGAGATTTTGGGTTGATTAACTTAGTCATAAAGGAAGAAGGCCAAATTGCCCTCTGCATTTCCTGGATGTCTGATGGGAGTGCAGTCATTATAGCACCATAATTATACTGCAGAAGAACATATTTGGTACTTTCTATATGAACCTGCATTGACAGAATCAGGACTGTGCTCCTCTTGTCCTGTTTATGCCCATATCACATTTTCTCAACAGCAACAACAAGCAAAAAAATCACAAGGCTATCTTGGTCAGTGCTGCTGACTGCAGAGATGCATGCAATTTGAAGAAAAAAATGTCAATGTCATGAATAAAATTAACCAGGGGATAGCTTTTCTTGGCCAATTGTGGTTCAAAGTTGGCATCAGAAAGTGGCCCAGAGCTTTGAGACTCTGCAGTGTTAAAATTCCCTCTGTAAATCCAGTCTGCTGGTTACTGCATTCCTGCCTCTCAGGAACCCATACAAGCTCCACGTCCTGACTTTTTCTCAGGGCAAATTTGGCAACTTGGACTTTCAGTGCTGAGTTGTAATAACTGTGCTCTGCAGCTTCCACTGAACGCTGATTGCTGTGCTTCTGCTCCCAGTGGGATCACGTCTGAAATATTTGGGAGTATCAGCTGGTGTTCTACATTTCCTTGCGGGCTCATACCTTGGGCTGTGCTGTTGTCTACAGATGTTAGCCCTTGGACATGTTAGATTAAAAACATCAGGTGAAAAACCTGAGGAGCTTGGGATTTAGTGCTGATAATTCAGGGATCAGTGGGGTGGTGAGGATAGCTGTGTTGTTGCAGCTGCAGGTTCCTGAAGCTGATAAAGTACACACACTGGGTTTTCCTAGGGACTTCATAGTTTTGCAAAACCTTCCTAATGGATTAGATTCGAAACCTGGACTGGGAGAATCTAGGATGTTAACAAGTCTCCCAATTTTATATTTAACTCATGCTCTTGCTTGGGCTAATTTAGAGGTTCACAGAATTGTGAGAGGGTTTGGATTCGAAGGGACCTCAAAGATAATTTTGTTCCACCCCCGACTGTGGGCAGTGACACCTTCCACTAGCCCAGGTTGCTCCAAGCCCCATCCAGCCTGGCCTTGGGCACTTCCAGGGATGGGGCAGCCACAGCTTCTCTGGGCAGCCTGTGCCAGGGCCTCACCACTCTCACAGGGAAGAATTTCTTCTTCGCATCCAAGCTAAACCTACTATCTTTCAGTTTGAGGCCATTCCCTCCTGTCCTGTCACTACTTGCCCTTGTGAAAAGTCCCCCTCCAGCTTTCTTGTAGTTCATCTTAAGATGTTGGAAGACTGATGTTTAATTTGTTTGTTTGTTTGTTTGTTTTAAGTATTTGTCATTCCTGCCTTCTATTACATAAAAGAAACTGTAAGGCTTTTGCCACCTTCCTTTCCACTTCCCAGAAAACCCTCTCATCCTCCTGTGAAACTTTGAGGATTGCACCAGGCAAGTTTAATGGGTGTTACTTTTCAAATATCTGCTGGTCTGTGTTTGCAAACCTGTGTGTGCTAGAGAAGTACACTCCCACACTGTGACGTTGATGTTTCTTCTCAATAAACGCGTCTGCAGCCGCGTGTAGTGGGACAACTCTGGCATGAATGTGTGTGTGTGTCTGCTTGTATACACACCTCTGCATCCCTGTTCCTGAAATGAAATATAAAGTCAGGATCCCCTGTTAAAAAAATAAAGGTTTCTGGAAGTTTTGTGATTTGCCAGAGGACACAGAAGCTCAGATGCTAAATGCCTCAAAAAGTTAACGGTCTGCGTTTGTGGACACTCTGTTTTTGGACCTTTTGAAATTATTGCAGTATAAGGGAAATGAACAGTGTTTTTAGAAGCATTCTATGAAGTTGCATTAAGTAGATTATTATGCTTTTAAAATATGATTTTTGCCCTTTTATAAATTTTTTATTTCATCCCTTGACTTCAAGAAGCCTTTCTTCAAACTCAGCAGTTGGTAACATTTAATTTTGTCATTTAATGTCTTTAGAGATGTGTTGACATTTCTGCTTTTCAGAATAGCATTTTTACTTCCTGTCATCAGCCTGTGTGTTATAAAGCAGCATATTAACCTTTCTAGCACATTTAGGTGTTACACAAAAGACACTTTTCATGGAATACTATGTTACCCATTAAATAAGTAGTGCATATGGTATGGAAGAGCTGTCTGAACACTAAAATGCAATCAAGACAACCATGGGTGTATATATTAATGGTTTCAGGGTACAGCACATAATTTAAATAAACTCTGGTTTGCCTTCAGGAAAAAAAAACCAAAACCAGNTGTATGGAAGAGTTGTATGGACAGTGTTTGCTGCCCTTGACTTCTCATGGTTTTGTAAAAGTTTGGTGTTGNTTTAAATAAACTCTGGTTTGCCTTCAGGAAAAAAAAACCAAAACCAGTCTCTGAACTGAATGGACAGCGTTTGCTGCCCTTGACTTCTCACGGTTTTGTAAAAGTTTGGTGTTGGGTTGATGAGCCAGCAAACACCTAAAGGAAGTGATGGGAGAGAAGAAAAAAGTTCACGTGCCAGGCTTTTCACCCAGTCTCACTTAATCATGACAGATGGCTCTGATGTGTGAGTAGTCAGAAATAGCAAGGGAATAGGTTTAACTGAGGGCAACACTTGTCCTGAAATGTCAGTAGCTGTGTGCTGGATTTGGTAACCACAGAATATTCATTTGTCATGTGGCTTCGTGTATTTTTGCAGCTATTTAAAAGTAGTACCAGAAATCGTCCAAGTCTGTTCAATCTCAGCTTGCTCCAAGCATATTACGTAGTGTGAGTAAGGACTTTTCTATGAGGAATAGTTCCAGCTTTATGGGAGTGTGTGCTGAAGTGGTGGAAGGTACCTGGACAGAGCTTTAAAGGTTGAGGTGTTTAAGTGTTGAAATCCTAGCTCAGGTCCCCAGAGCAGCAGTGGTGCAGCAGTTTGCTGCTGCTTTCAGCTGCAGATTCTTTGAGCAGAGGTGATGAGTTCAGATACTGAGGCACTGCAAGCAGCTCCCCTGCTCCAGGTTTCAGAGCAGATTTGGCTGGCAGCAGGTCAGATGGAAATTGCTGATGGAAATTCAGAGGAGACTTGCCCTGTTGTTGTCTTTCACTCTTTATATGAGGTCTTTTAAAGTTCCTGCATTTTTAATTTGTGGCAGCCAGCTGAGAATGCTAATGACACTATCTGATGGTGAGCTGTGACTTTTTCACGTGTCCTTCTAATCATAACCTTAAAGTGATTCATAAACTCCAAACACTACACTGGCTTTTAGTTCACCAGGCAGTTAATGGTCTAGTACATCTGGAGAATAAAAATCCAGCAATCAACCTTTATTCCTGTAATTGTATGACAAAAACAAAGTTAGTGACACGGGGGAAAGAGACTAGTAGAGGCACAGTGTTTGTTAGGCTAGAAAACTAATTAGCAGGATTTATTCTAAACTGAAAGTATAGCTGAGAAATATTTGGGAAACAATATGCAAAGGAGATCAACGAGGGATACATGTGATTTTTAAAATGGATGTTCACAAGTTTTGACAAGCGAATGGTTCTGAACTCTGGTTCTTCATTCATGTCATATTGAGATAAGGTCAATCTTAAGGTGAATCCAGGCTAGGTGGAGCTCTGAGCAATCTGGTCTAGTAAAAGCTGTCCTTGCCTCTGGCAGGGGGTTGGAAATGGATGATCTTTAAGATCCCTTCCAACCCAAACCATTCTATGATTCTGTAATAATCTAATTCTTACATTGAAACTACAAGTTAACATTTTAATTTCTGTTCAGTAGGCAGAACTAGAACTTTCTGTCCAAATTCCAGTGGTTATGGTCAGGAAGAAGGCTGACATAATGCACAACATTTATGTTTACTGACATAAAATCCTGTCCTTTGTGTCCCCTTGTGGTCAAAATGATCCTGTTAAACAACTTGGTTTCAGTCCAAGAAAGCAACTTACTGTGAATGTTTGCACCCCAACTATTTCTGTTTCTAATTAGTGCAGCTCATAGGCCCCTGAGAAATTTTGTCCAGTTTCTTGGTGCTGTTATGTGGCTCAGAGGCATTTGCCTGGTCCTGTTTTCTGTGGGATATAATCTTGTCTTGTCTGAAGACATAGCTACAATCACATTCTGCAGCTGAGGAGAGATTTTGCCAGGATGTCACAGATGCTGAAGAAAGCAGATCACTGAGAAACTCTGAGTATAAACTCCTCTGTGGCATACAGACATGGGCTCTGGATTTTGTAATAATAGGTGTGACTGCAGGCTGCACACTAAGCTTTATTTTCAGGTCCCAGGTGGTCCTGAAAGCAAATGTCAGAGCCTTATTAAATGAGTTAATGTTATTGTTCGGCAGAAAAAGCCAAGTGGATTTTTTTGTTATGGGTATTTTAAAGAATTTTTTTTTTTTTTCCCCATGTGAGTTTGCTTCCCATTGTGGACAAGTTGGCTTCCTTGTGGAAGTTCTGCCCTCTTTCTGTGTCAGCCTCTGCCCTGGTTGCAAGGGGAAGATGCAGTGTCACAGTTTTGGGGTGATGCAGTTTGGGAGAACCTGCCTCAGAGGCTGCTCTGCAGAGTCTGGTAAATGATCCTGTGCACACACTTCATGGTACTGTCTCTGAATCAAAACTTGGAATCTGGGGAGCATCCATTGGTTTTGTTCTGAGGTCAGTTTATTTTTAGAAAACATTGAGCAGTATACCAGGACTCAATTGTAGATGCTCTCTGAACGTTAGTCATGTTGGGGTGGCTCACACTGCAGTGATAAATCTCTCCCCACATCCTGGCTGCTCTGTGGATTGCAAACCCCTGGATGCTGTGGATCTTCTTTCTGCTGAGCATGGTGCATGTGGCTGGCAGCAGGAAAACAGGGGGGTTTGTTTGGTTTTTAAGAAATGAGGAAGGAGGATTATGTGATTTTGTTACAATGAATTAGTGAAAAAAACCTTGATTTTTCAAGGAATATACAAATATCAGTGGCTGCAGATAGAAATGGTGGTTGAGAAAGGCCAATGAGTGAAGGCACTGAAATAAGGAATACAGCCTGAGAAAAGTAATTTTGCAGTAAAATACTCTTGGTTTTTTTGTATATCCGTGCTGTCACTGTGCTGGTGAATTGGTGCCCTCTCAGAATTCCTGACTGAGACAAAGTCAGTGTTGGACACAGGACATTTGCAAGTGGAGAGAAAAGATGAGATATAATAATCCATATTCATGGCCATGCATATTCATGGCATTGAATTTTGTCATTTGTAAGATGGGAGTATCTCAGATGTAACTGTAGCATAGCTTTCAAGGCTGAATGATGGATTGGAAAGATTTCAATGCCTGGTACTGGATATGCCTGACAGGTTGGGTCTTTTTTGATGCAGCAGTAAATACTGAGAAATTAAAAGTTTGCAATTTTTCTCCTAGAACGTCAGATTATATTGAGGTTTCAGATACTCAGGCAGTGAACCAGCAGTCAGATTGTCGTTTTTAAACATCTGGGGTACCCAGTGCTCAATGCTGTTGCAAATCCCTGATTTTTAGCTGAAAAAGGGGTTTCACGGCTCTTTTTGTCTACCTTTCTGTGACTAAAAGCTTGTATTTTTTCATTTGTGCATATAAAAACATAGCCCTTAAGAACAATGAAGCACTTCTGTCAGATGTGGAGGATAAAAAACACAGTGAAAACTGGAAAACGTGATTGCATTTCAAAATGCTAAAAGCAGTGAAAATGGAAATCGTCATACTCATTCAGTCTGAAGTCATTCCAAATTATGCAAATCATGCCAATTCAAACACCATTGATATTTAACTTCAGTTATAAATAGAAATAGTTTGAATTTATTGAAAGATGAAAAATCCCACATTTTTAATGAAGAATTATTATAAGCATTGTCGTCACTTTATCTTGGAGTTGCTTAAAAGGATTGTGGAGAAGTTTCTCCTCTTTGTTTTTCTTTCTACCTTTAAGATTTGTTGTTTCTTTTCTCCCTTGGCAGCTCCATCGTTTTTTGTTTCCTTGAATATTAGCACCTAGCTGAAACCTAACTTACTGTAAGAAAACCCAAGATTCCTAAAAATCAAATGACTTCAGATTCTGATGCAAATTTGACCCAAAATACCATAAAAAAATTTGAGTCTTACGAAATTTGTTTGAGGAACACTCAATGTTCTCGGTTTATGAATGCTGTAAAGCAGAATGAAGGAAGCAAATCTTGTAAAAGATGATGCAGGTATTTTGCCTTTATTTTCTTGCATGATTTTAGCCTTTGGCCTGAAGGAGTTTAATGTTCCTGAAGGCGTTTGTCTCCTGGTAGAGGTGTTGGTGGATTACAGGATGTGCTAAACAAGACCAGAACAGCTGAGAAGGAATTGAGGTGCCCAGAGTTTAGACCTGATAAAGGATGGAATAGACCTGTTGTAAAGTCAAACTTACTTTGTATTTGTCTTTAACAAGCACTGTTTATCTCTATTTAATTAGGTAAGTTAATGACTTCGACCTCCTAGTATTTAGGGTATAGAGATAATAGTTTATAACAATTAATTTCCCTAACTCCTCCCTAGTGCCACACAATTAATCTTCAAAGGCAGCCTGTTTATCAAATTTGTTGATAGGAACTTGGACTATAAGCCTCACCATTTGAGCCCTGTAAAATTTATTTATTTATTCCATCTGGGAAGAGTGGTTTTCAGGGAGAAAGCATAAAGAATGCCATGTCATTTGGATGAGGGAGTCCAGGTAAGTGATCATGCCTTGAGGACACGAGGAATAATGTTAACACAGTGGTTTGGATCCTCTGGGGGAGGATCTGCCCTCCTTTTCTGTGCTGGCAGAGCTGTGTTGCAGCAATTTCTGTCAGAATTAAATCCTTAGGCAACACCTTTAAGTTTCCTACCTGACTGATGAGTAGCAAACACGAGGAAACAAACCCTCTGCTGTACAGATGCTTTGAATAATAGATCGTGTTGTATAATGTGCCAGATTTTGCTTAAATAGACACTGAACTGCACGGAGTTTGAGGGCAAAACTGGTGTTGTCCCGCTAGCCCCAGCACTTCTCCATCAGCATCTTCCAGAGGAGCTGGTAACCAGTTCAGGATAGGCAGAAGCCTGTGTGGAATAACAGCTCTGGGAAATCAACAGCTCCACGGGCTGTTTGCCCTATAAACCTGTAATCCTAATGCTCTACTGTGTGAATGTAGACATTCCTTCATCCCTGTGCTCATCATTCCAGTGAGTGTCCATCAGGGGAGAGGTGTTTTTTTGGAGATCCCTGCCTTCCTGACAGCCCACACATGACAAACTTCACAGTGGGTTTGAGCTTGGTGTTGTTTGTTTTTTTTAATTCTTACCGGTGCGAAGTCATTTATGTGCTCAGGATCAGGCAGCTCCATCTACAGAGTGCTTTTGCCTGGTCTGAGCATCCTCTATACCAAGGGGACATTATATGAGAAATTTGTGGCTTTTAAAATTTTTAATTCACTGAGAAAATCATTAAGTGCCCTGAATTCTCCCCTCAGAATTAGTTAAATAAAATGATGCCAAGAGATGTCCTGTCATTTTGCTCATTCAGGAATGGAATAATATATTATACTTTTATGTGCCAGGGTCTTTCACTGTAAGAAATATAAGATAGTCATGAAAATATATTGTAAGACTGAAAATAGTATTTCAATCAAAGACTATGAAATATTAATTTGCTTTTTTTATCAGGAATAGAATCCTCTGGTAATAGTTTGATCCTTCCGTTGGCTTTTTCTCAGTATCAAGCTAGAAACTGGTGTTACCTTATTTCTCTTCCCATGGTTTAGTATTGCATAATAAATGTTTTTTGTGTAGTTCACTTTGTTTGTACACAAGTCCAGTGTGTGCATTCTGTCCTTTTGCTCTGTGAGGTCTGGCACTGCTGTTCTGAGGGACTTCACTGGAGAGCGTAACTCTCTCCTTGTGGGCTGTTTTTTCTACTTGCCTGATTGTTGTAAATGGGTTGTTTTTTCTAACTCATTTCTTGATCACTTTCCCTAAATGAAATCTACATCCCCCCTGAAGTAACTTGACATCTTAGAATGTGCTGAGCTGGAAGGGAGCCACATGGATCATGAGAGTCCAACTCCTGGCCCTGGGCAGTACACCCCAGCAATCCCACCCTGTGCCTGAGAGCTTTTTCTAAATGCTTCTTGAACTCTGTCAGGCTGGGACTGTGACTGCTTTTACCATTTTTTTAGCCCTATATTAGGAGTTGAAATGTGGTGGTGGTGGGTTTTTTTGGGTTTTTTTTTGGTTTTTTTAGTAGCATATTTGATCTGAAAAGCCTGGCTGTGGAGCTTGGAAAAATGTTGGAGAAAGTGTTTTGTTTTCAAAGACTGTGGGGGATCTGTTTTTTCTTTGTATTGAACTGAGTAGACCCTCAGAATAATCTTCTGTCTCTCACCTCCCAACAACAACAAAAGAATGTATCCTCAATATTTTCTGGTCCCTGGAGGTACCTGGTTGGTAATACCCTCCCTGCAGTGCTGAAGTGCAAGGTCTGCACATCTCTGAGCTCAGCTGCCAAGCAGAGTTCTGTGTCTTCAAGTGCAAAAATCGAAGTTGAAATAACCAATTAGATTGTCTCAGACAAGAGTGCAATCAGTAGTGAGAAACTGGGACTATAACTTTCTTAAAATAGCTCTAGTGATTTATGCTGAAGGTGTAGGGGAAGGGAATACAGGTGAACCCGGCCCCTGATTAGTAACAGCTGTGTTAATTACCAATACAGCCTCAACCCTGATGAGTCACAGCTTTAGCCAATAAGGATTAGATATAAGAGAGGGGTTGAGATGATGAGGGGAGGATCATAATGCAGGAGGAACCTTGAGGAACATGAACAAGAGACTCATGGAGAAGCAGGATCCTGGGCAGAGAGAATCCCTGCAGTGAGGTCAGTGTGGGTGTGCAGTCAGAGCCTGTTGTTGGAACCTGCAGTCACAGTCTGGCTGGGGAAAAGCTGCACTCAGAGGCTGCAAACTGATCCCTGCAGTCAGAGTTCAGCAGGAAAGAACCAGCTGTCAGAGGCTGCAAGGGAAACCTACAGCAGGAGCTGCTGCAGGCAGGGTCAGGGAATGGTTGGAGTCAGGATGGCTGAGCTGTAAAGAGGAATGAACCAGGGCCCTTTTCATGCTGTGCTAAACAAGGAGTCTGTGTCTGGGCTCATTTCTACCCTCTAACAAGAGGGCTGCTGCAGCAGGAAGGGAGGTGGATTTAAGAGAACATGCTGACGTGCAGTATTGGTGTTTTAGCAGCAGGCGTGGGCTGATCCTCACTTTGGAGTTTCCAGCTTCTCTGAGTTGGTTTATCCCACCACATACACGTCTGTCTTCTCCCTCCCAAGCACTGTCATGAGCCTCTTTGTGACCATCTCTTATGAGAACACCTCAGATGTACTGGAAGCAGTGTCATAAACTTAATGATGCTGTAAAAATCCTTTATAAAAGAATTTCTTCAGGCTGCATATTACTGATGATTCCTGCAATTTAATACATACCATGCAGAAACTTGTTCTTAAGATGCTCAGCTTCTTCAGTATCAAAAATAGACTTAAGTGGAGAAGGTATTGAGGGAGACAGGACAACCTGTCAGCAGCCTCTTAACATATCTGGTGGGAAGTTCTAATTTACCATCAAAGTGGCAGCAACTCACTTGGTATGGAGTGCCAGGGAGACAGATGGCAATGTTGAAATATTCTCTGTTGTGCCTGTCATCAGGTCTAGTAAAAAGAGAACTCAGGAGCAACAACATGTTGTAGTAGAGTAAATAATACTTGCTACTACTTTTTTTATAGGGAGTTAGCTTGGTTGTTGGAAGCTGCTGATGTAAAGCTGGGCTGGATTCTTTAATATGGATGGAGCAGAAATATTAGGTAGAAGGATGGGTTTATATTAATGTCTTACTACCTTGGAGCAGATAAATTAAATTTTCATACCTGTAGAAAAATATTAACTTTTGAGTTCAGTGAAAGCAAGGAGGGAAGTAAGCCCCAGAGTGCTGGTGGGCATAACTCTGCTTTGGTATTGGGTGCTTGCCTCTCTGCCTTTGCTTTTTGTCCCAGATTCACACCTGGCTGATGCTCTGCTTGTACTGTTATATTGGGCTTTAAAGGCAGCAGGCCCTGGTTTATTGTAAGAGGCTCTATAAAAGTAACATGGACAGGTGTAAAGTGTTAATTGGTCTATCACCCTTATCTCAGTGGAAGACTGGCTTTGCTTGAGAGGAAATGTTTCCTTAAGTTCTTCCCTTGGAAAAGGGACCTAAAAATCAGGACTGAGTTCAGTGCTGCCCCTTCTGGCTTGGTCCATGGATCTGGGCATGTCCCTTTGAACCTCTCTTTCTCAGTATGTGGAATGGTGATGCAATGCTACCAGGAATAACAGCATCAAATGCAGTCATTTTGTCACTGCCCTAATGCACTTGGGTATTTGTAGGTGGCATCAAGCTGCTGTTTGGAGTACATGGACACTCTTCTACTTCCTCTAGATCATTTTCTAGCTGTTCTGTAGCAGCTTTCTACTCTGAGTCTTAAAGGTTGGTTCCTAACACAGAAGGAAGCAGAGAAGTAGGAATTAACTTGTAGTTTTATGTAAGTATTGCTTATTTCTTGTTGTTGCAAGTTGTCTTAAAAAAAAAAATACTCTCAATCTTTGTAGGACTAGCAGGACAGACAGGCAAAACAAGAATATAAGGTACTTGTAAGGATATCATGAGCTTTAAAGGACACAGATTCTAAGTAGAGTAGTCATATATATTAATGGTGGTGTTTCTGGTGGCGAGCTGATTTGGGGTCTGCATTTCTTTGTCTGGATTCTGGTGAGGGCAGTGATTCCAGCTGGACTTTTGAAACCTGAAGGGAAAGGCCATGTTAGACCTAAAGGCTGTCTTTTCCTCTGTCCTAATTTCTTCCTGTGCAAAGATACAGAGAGCTAGCACTGTTTAATTTCAAGTGTTATTACATTCCAAGTATGTTCTTAATGTAAGCTGTTGTATGAATTATTTTCCCTTCTTCCACAGAAGTATTTTTGTCTGTATTCTTGCTCTGTTACACACATTCCAATAAAAATTCAATCTTGTCTTAGGCTGGGTTTTGGGAGGGAGCAGGAAACAATCCATGAATGTTAGCTTGACCCTTAGGAGGGATCTTTGGTTGCATTTCCAGCTTCAGCAGACATTAGGGCTTGGTATCTAAGGACTGTAGGGAATCTGACTTGTAACATACTGTGCAAATTAATTTTAATCCTTCCTTGTGGCTTCTTTTAGAGTTACTTAAGATCCACAGGTTGCCTTGTAGGCAGTAGCAGGAGAAAAGCTCCCCTTCCCTGTAAATGTGAAATGCAGAATGCTTACTGAAAATGAAGTAATAGTTTATGGTGTTCCTGGCAGAACACGTGCAGTCCCTCAACACTTCTACATTCTCTCCCATCCCAAACAGAAGGAAGTGCACTGGACAGATAAAAATGGGAGGCATATAGGATGGGTAAGGTTGCTTGAAATTGAAGACTGGAAGGGGAAAACAAAAGTAAATAAGACAGACTTAAATTATACTTGAATAGCAAAGATTTATTATTTTTTTTTTCCCTTTAAGTAGAGCAGATATATTAGTAATTCCTATCCCAAGGACACGTGTTCCTTGTTAATGATACAAAGTAGATGAAGTGCAGCTAAATGCTACCCCATTTAGTTTGGTATGTTTTCCGTAACTAGGCAAGTAGGACAGAGATGTTCTGCATTATAACAAGCACATCATTAAAATGACAGATGACCATAAAATTAAATCTTGCTGTCCCATGGGGTATTTTTGAATGTTAAGTGAAAGCATCTGCAACTGATTACTTTGTCCTTATGAAGCTCAAGCAGTCCAGAACTTTGAGTTTTTAAATGCAAGTTCATCTCTTACATCGTGTATTTGTGATGAAGTAATTGAATAAAAAGATTAAGTATATCTTTAATAACGTAGACTTATCTCACTGATTGATTGTGATTACAGTCTGGGTTGAGATCTTCCTATGCATGTATTGCTTTAATCTAGAGGTCTGGCTGTCAGTCTCATGAGTTCAGTTCACATGGAGTATGTTATCACCTAGTTTTTCATTTATAAGCCTGTCTAAGAGCAGCAGATCTAGAGGTGCATGAGGATGTATTTGGCCATTACTTGTGGGACAGAAACAAATATTGGGAGATAAAGAGGGAGAGACTGGTGTGACACTGAACCCTTATGAATCTTCCTGTAAACTTTGCAGGTCTTATGTTTGCCAAGTGTGTCTAAATTGTGTGAACTCAACAGCTGCTGAGATGATATATTGCCTGAATTACGTGAGCATGTGTAAATGGAAATGTAGAAGCCCTGCTTTCAGACTGGTATGGTGCATGATAACTAGTTTCCAAACAAGAGTTTATCTTGACAGCCACTTGTTATAAATGGCAATGGCTGTACTGCCTCATTGTGTCTCACAATATTTGGCATACAGTGGGCACCCAAATTTACCTGGTTTTGTGAAGCTTCATTTTAGATCCATAACTGGTGACTTCCAGATTTCTCTCTTCCTTGACTTTAACTATTACTTACTGACTTTAATTTGAACCCAGGAGAGACTGAGACAAAGTATTAAACCCAAAATTTATTCCAGTTGTGGGGGTTGTATGACTGCTTCTTCATATCTGCGTGTATGGAAACCTGGGTTTTCACTAATGCTAAAACTTTGTAAATGTAACAGACCTGCATTTAGAAAACAGCTTGCTTTTTTCCCCCCTCCTAATGGCCAGCTGGATATAACAATAAGTCAGTAGTAATGTCCTTGACCATTTAATTTCTCTTTACCATTCTTAATGATACTCATCTAACGTAGAAACAAACCTGAAGATGGGTTTTCCACCTGAGAGGCTGTATTTTGTGTGAAAAATGGGATGCAGGGTTTTATTATACTCTGCTAATAAATTTTGATAATATCTTGTCCTCTGTGTACTGCTCTGTCTGTGTAACATAAATGTGTGTGTCTAGGAAGAGGAAGGCAGAAGTGATGGACCCAAGGAGGCTGTAGGTCCAGGGGGACATTCACTGCTCTGGTATTAATGGGATATTAAACCATTTCAGTTGACTGGGTACAACTTGCAGTTAGACTAGTCCAGGTTAATCGTATTTTTTTCCTCTGAGTTGAATATAAAACAATTTTTCTTCAAAGTGGCTACAAGGGCTAAAAAAGATGAGCAAAAAATCCCACCAAAGCCCTGGAGTGATAGAATAAAATAGGCAGTGCTTTCTGACCTGCTGACCATTTGCTGCTTTATTTACTAGGGCTTATTTATTATTAAAAAAAAATCTATAACAGATCAGCAAATAGTCCTGCAAACTCAGATAATCTGTACCTCCAAAGGCTAGAATTTTTCTATTTTGCAGCCTTCTTAAAGACATTGTACCTGCAAAACCCACAGCTATATGCAATCAATTGATTGCTAAAAGTTATTATCCCCCTAGGATGCTTTCCTTTTCATATGCGTTAGAACATTAAATTTAAAAATTAGGCCTGCTGTGAAACTAACAGCAGTCTTCAACTGAAAAATGTCAATCCACTTCAAACAATTTCAAGAAGATCCTATTTTGCCCTTCACTTACCGCCCCCTCCAAAAAAAAAGAGAAAAAATTTAAAAATTGTCTGAAGGGGCTGTGTAGCACATCCTCACTGGAGGCCAAATCCTGCCTGGCAGTGGGTGATGAAGACCTTGAGCCTGGCCTTGCCCCTGTGCTGTTCTGCTGCAGTGTCTGAGGGAAGGCTGGAAGGTGACACTGGGACGTTCCCCAGCTCCTCTTGGGAAGGTGACGGGAGTTGAAGGACTCTGTGAAGAGCACTCCCCACTGAGCATCTTCCTTTCCTCATCCTGCCTGACAATTTACATCTCTGGTGAGACTGAGCTGCTGGGTTTTTTCAGACCTTCTGCCAGCCAGCACAGGAACAAAAATCATGTGGTCTGTGTGTGAGAAAACCCTTTAGTAACCCTTAAGGCTTAGGAGATGTCATCAGCACCTGTGCCCAGTGCTCTGGAAACTCACAGAAGCCTCAAAGAAGCTGGAAACATTCAGGCTACATTAGAGGTACAGCTCTCCAAGAGGGTGAAAAAAACAGACAGAAAACCTGGAGTGTCTCTGAGCTGAAGGATGTGCACTGGAACAGTGAAATGGAAAAGGTAGTTTCACTGTGGGAAATGCTGTTGCTAATTAGTGAGGGATATTTGTGTGGGTTAGTGGAAAACCAAAAGGTGTTGCCTCAAATTTTGCTGTACCTTCTACCAAGTTAGCAAAGGCGCAATAGACAGTAAAAGAAAGCTCATGCTGAAAGCTTTTAAACATTGTATTTTGCACAGCCTACTTTTACATGGTGTTTTCTTTTCCTTGCAGCGTTATGCCAGTTCTGATTTTGTCCCCTTTGGTGTTTCACAGTCATTTCATGAATTGCTCTCATCTGCTGCTTAGTTTCAATTGCAGTTGCCATTTTGGTGTCTCACTAAGAGTTTCCAAATTGCTGTATCAGCTCTCAAAACACCGGACAATCACTAGTCTGATTGAAAAAGGAATTGGAGCGTTATTCACCACATTATTTAGGAGAAGAGGAGCTCCACAGCATGTGCTGAGGCAAATCCAACTGTCTCCTGCAGAAGCCTCAGATCTGCATTTTGTAAGACCATAATAGGTTGTTTATGCTCATTAACTTCAATATTTTGTGCCATTCAGAATAAATCCAAAATCGCTGGAGTTCAAAGTGGAACTGAGATGATTATTATTATTATCACCTGTAAGTATTTGAATCAGATTTTCCTTACACTTGGAAGTGTAACTAAGTTCTACAATACATAAAATTAGCCAAAATTAACTCAGAAATGTGTCTAAAAGGAAAAAAAAAGTCGTGTTACAGGCAGTGGGTTAGATTCATCTTAATTAGCTTCAGCCATCAGGAAACTGAGGGAGATTTCAGCTCCATTTCACGTGCTCTCAGTGGAAAATGCAGCCCTCCCATTTTAGCCATCTCCAAGTAAAAAGGGATCAATTCAGGCCACTGCCACCTTCTAATTTGTCATTAGCTGCAGAGGGAGGCTCAGAAATTGGAAGGATGAAAAAAAAAAAAAAACCAACTTGTTTGGTTTTGGCTGAAAACCCCCATGTGGAAGCTTCCTAATCCGACGGCGTTTACCTAGAGGAATACACAAGTTCTCAGTAACTCCGAAAAGTCAAATGTGTTTGCAGTAGCAAGTTTTCCAGATAGAAAACTGGTTTGGAAAGCAGCACACATGCATGATTCAAAGCAGCAGCTCGACAATTGCAGGCTGTCGGGCTCCAGCAGTGGAGGGGGAAGCTGGCTTCATTGGCATGGGCTTCTTAGGAGGGTTGTCATCTCTCCTGCTGACTGTCACTCCTAATTTCCACACAGAACTGTATTCAATCAGACCACACAGCAAGTACATGCAAGTGTAATAGCTAAATCCTCTGAGAGTTTTTTTTTGCCTGGGAGCAGTGAAGGAGGAGAGGTTAAAATAGTAGCGCTGCAGAAATGGAAGATGTGAGGCAGAGTTCACTATGAATATGGAAGAAACACCTCGATTGAAAATCATTTTCCAAAACAAAACATTGCAAAAATTAAGTATGTTTGGGAATCATAACAATAATTTTCCTTGTTTTGAGCGAGCAGGTAAAATTTTGCTGACAATTCGTATTTAAAAGTGTTTTTTTTAAATCTTTTGCTATTTGGTGCTAGGCTTATGATAGATGGTGTGTGGTACAGTGCAGTTCTGTCAATGCCAAAGTGAATGTTAGCTCATTTTCATACTGGTTTCTTACTTGGAATGATCAGTCTCACCTTGGCATTTAACTGAAATTCAGATTTTATTATTTTATTATTAATAGTAGTTGGTTCCAGAAGTCCAAAGAAATGAGAAATTGTTGGGGTTTTTTTTAACCAGCAGTGCAATTTATCAGCTGTGTTTGTGGAAGTTTATGAAGGCTCACGTCTCTCTGGATTGGAGAAAGAATTGTGTGTCTTAGGAACTCAATTACTGTCATGTATTTCTTTCTGAGTCCCAGGTGGTGCACAATATGTATGAGAAAAGAAAGGAAGCTCTTCAGGTTTGCTGCAGCTCATCATTTTGAGTGAAAGTTTTTTCTGATGATGTATGAAAGACATCTGTCATGTGCTGTTATTCATTGCTCATGGGTAATAACAATAGCACTTTGTATACGTGAAACTGTTTTGATTTAAACTTTCTCAGGTGCTTTATATAATGGGTAAATACAAAAAACCTGTCAAGACTTCTCTGGCAGCACAACATTCAGTCTCTGGCCACATGCAGTTGCTAAAGTCTAACCTCTAATCCAGTCCAGTTGCTGCCCAAGCTGGTTCATGACAATTTTGAAACCTTTATCTTTTATAGTAATTTTTCTAATCTGCCCTCCAGCATTTTTAGCATCTGCAGCATCCTGTAGCAGTAAGTTCATGGTTTAACTGCAGTCTGGGTGAACTCCCTCTCTTTCTTTTTTGGTCCTAAACTTTTTTGGTCTAGTGCTAATGTCATTGACTGATGTGTGGTTCCTGTGTTACTCATTATTCTAACTGCTCCCTGCCATTCACCCTCTCTACATTATTTATGTTTTCAAAACAATTGCTCCCCGATTATAATTGGAATGGCTACACAGATATATGGGATTTTCTGTACCTTAAAGCCTTGTTCCATTTCTGTAATGTATGTAATAACACACATTTTCTATCCAGGAAAAACCCTTAAGGATGGATTTCCTTTATTTCAGCTGAGTGGTTTTCATTCTGCCTCTGCTGAGTAAGGTACTGTTTACATGGGCACAAGTGGCAGGTAAAGTGGAAAGGAACAAGGTATACATGTGGCTTCTGTGCCTGTGCAGACCTTCTCAAGAGCTGAGAATAAAGAGCTGCAAATAATTTGCAGTTGAAAAGGCAAAAGTAAGAGCGTTTGCAATGAATAATAATTTTTAGGTGACGCTCCTTTCATGTGAAAATAGCGGAATTTAAGGTACCTGCAAAATGTGCTGAGTCCAGAACAGAAAGAAATCCTTCAAATACATCTGTATAGCCTGGAGGCCAAATAGACTGTGCAGTTAAATAATGATTGGATTTCATAGCCCGTTTATTTACAGGGGATAAACAAGTGCATTTATGCAGTGTGTCTGTAATGAAAATCTTGCCTGTTTATGAATTAGTGTTGATTGGGGGGGTTTTTTGGGTGGGTTTTTTTGGATTTTTTGGTTTGTTTTTTTTCCCCACTTGGTGTATGTAGGATCTGCCTTCCAGAGTTAGGGTGATTTTCTTTCTTTGGTGTTTTAAAAAAAACAGTTTCTCAAACTGCAAAGTAAGTCTTGTATTATGCAAAGAAATGGCTACTGAAAAGGAAAATGCACCCTTAGGTAGCATTCAAAAAAGCAATATAATAAGAAAAAGCGTTTTTACAACGCCTCGAAGGCCAAGTCTCTCTATATGTTAATAATAAATGCCCCAATTTCTCAGCCATGCTATTTTTATAATATAGTTTTCCTGCCTTAGGTTTTATCTAAATAAATTATGCTTGCTATATGCTAAAATTGGAATAGTTTGGTAACATTATGATTGGACCTGTGATAATTTACAGCGTGTCATGGCTTTTTCTCTGAAGCATGAGAATCAGTTTATCTGTGGTTGTCTGTGGCCTAATGGGATTAGCATTGTTTCTTCCAAGTGTGTGCCCTCGTGATCTCCATACAGTGTGAATTTTGGTGGTGTCAAAATGCTTATCCAGCACTTTGGAACACTTGGAGAAAGCTTGAAGGGGCTATGCTGGTAACAGGAGAGAGGAGTAGTGTTCTTATGCTGATCTCCCAATAACTTTTTCCTACTGTGCACTGGAATTCATGTGTTAATATCAAAACAGAATAATTCTTGTGCAGGCATTATTCTTCTTGTTTGCAGGGAAAATTTGGAATTTGTGGCATAAAGCCACCTATGATACCACAGCAGAGACCCTTTTTGCAAGTCACCAGAAGTACATCTGAATTCATTAAAGCAGGTTGTTGCCTTTGGAGCTGGTTTTGTTACTCCCCTTTTCCTGGTTCTTTAATCCAGCTGAGCGTGGGTGATGCTTCCTGCCCTGACTTAGCATAAATCAGGTGTTTTTTTAAAAAAAAAATTGCTTCCCCATGTCAAACTACCACACTGTGTTTACCTGGCTTTGTATGTAAAAGCCAAAAAAGTGTTTGTTGCTTTCATGGTGTTTTCATAACTTCTACAATACCATGATTTAAAAAANTTTTTGCTTTCATGGGGTTTTCATAACTTCTGCAATACCAAGAATAAAAAAAAAAAAAAAACAAAAACTGAAGTCCTGTGTGGGTCTTTGGCAGTTCTTACTGAATCTGTTGTCCTGGTTTAGGGCAAAGTTTGGGATGAAAACAAGCATCATAAAGTCACCCTAGGACAGCTGTAGATAATGATAAAGAAGTAAATCTTGTACCAAGGAAAACAAGAAAGGTGTAAAAGACTTTCACATTTTAAAGATGCCATGAGATGGAATCTGCCTGGCAGTATCAGAAATAATGAAGGTGATTTGAAAAGGTGCAGTGTTTCCAACAGCGCAGTCAGTGAGAAGTACAAAATCCTAGCAGGAATTGCTAATGTGATAAATGGTATTGGGTAGTGACCTGGTTTTAGCCGTGTGTTTATGATGCCTCTCCTCCCCATCTGTCTTGCCTGGCTTGTCATGCTCAGAATTGATACCTGAGCCTTTCCTGAACTCCTGTCTTCCCCAGGCCCTCAACGTGCTGAGGATGTTCTGTCTCTGTCCTGCCACAGTGAGAGCCATTAATTTCAGAAAATCCGCTGTAGAACTGGAAAAAAGGGCAAAGGAAAGTAGCACCCAACTGGCCTTCTGTCCCTGGGGGTGAAGAGAGATTCTGGACATGCAGTTTTGCTCACCACAGTGCTGGGAAATGTGGGATTTGAGATGCAATGTGGGGCCAGTCCCTGGTGGAAGGAAGTTTACTGCTTAAGAGGAGCTGGTCTTTCAGAAAGGAAGATTTAGCCAAGAAAGCAGTGAAAAGAACCTATGCAAAGGGAGAAAAAACATTAATTTAGCACAAAATCAAGATCCTGGAAAACAACATTAATCAATACATCAAAGAAGATGAAAAGAAACACTCCTGCTTTGTCTTTGTGCAAATGTTAAGTGCCAGCAATAAATAAAAAGTAATGGAATCCCTAATTTATAATACATTTGAACAGGTTGCTAATAATCTAGCCTAATGGGAAAATTCAAATGATTGAAAGGCTGAAAACATATTTACATAGCACTGGGAGGGAAGACGAGGAGAAGTGGTGCCTTAAATATGTGATATCTTTATCAAGAAAGTCTTTGGAATGATTCACAGTTCTGCTTTCAGGTGGGTGATGTGGAAAATGGGGATCTAACTCACCATGTGCAGGAGGGCCAGCAGCAGAGAGCAACAGGGTCAGTTCCTCCTGTAATGTGTAGGAAGAAAAATCACTAATTATGGGAGACTTCAATTTGTATAATGTTACTGGAACCATGCTGCCTTCTAGCAGCATTGTTTGTGTTTCTTAAAAAAAAAAAATCTCTATATATGTATGATGTAAATGATTAATCTCCTTCTAAGAAATCAGATTTTTAGAGAATTCTGTATTAGGCCGCATTTTCACGGATAAAGACAAAATTAGTGGTGGTTGAAGTACCAAAGGGAGTAATTAAACAAAGTACAAAAGAACATGAGTTAGCTGAATTGTGAGCTGCAAGAATGACTTCAGAAAATCTCTGTGTGTGTGTGATGTACACAGATAAGTCTGTGTGCTCAGGGCACTGCAGGGGCCGGCTGTGAGAATAATTGGGACACAGTGGTTCCAAAAAGAGAACTCACTGAAAGCAAGGAATAAAAACAATGAACCAGACACAAAAAGCCAAGGGTTAATTGATATTATTAAGTATGAATCAGAATCTAGGAATTGTAGAAAGCTACTGAGGAGAGTGTGTGTGTGTAAACATACACATAAACATATACCTCTATCCATAATACACATGTATATGCATTATCTACATCAAATATATTGTATATGTATATAAATATACCTCTAAATGAATCAGTAGTGAGGTGGGATCAATATTGTTAACTTTCTCTTCTCATTTGTACTAGAATTTTATATATAAAAATAATACATAAATATATATAGATAAAACTAATTGTAGCTTTATAGTATGATTACTTAATTCCTAATGAAAATGGAAACAGTTTGCATGCTGCCATAGGAATGAAAAATAGAAACATTTTAAAAGATAATGCACAAATGTCAGAAATTCTGGGTAAGTATTGATGTTCTGTATTTGGAAAAGGCAGCAGAAGAGCATGAAAAGGTCTCATTACAATTGTAACTAAGCATTCTTAATAATGGATGGGCAAATGCTGGGCATTTTGCAATCAAAAAGTTAGAATTGAGAGTTTCTGAGATTTAGAAAAAATCTGTTTGAATCATTCTCTTGAGTCACTGCAGTTGTGTTTTTTTGGGTTTTTTTGGTAGCGTGTCAGGGAAGTTCCAGATGATGGGAAGAAATCTAATGTTGTGCCAATAAAAGGCTAAATGGGAAGACTCAGATAATTATAAGTCTGTCGGCCTGACATTGTACTCAGGCAAAATAATGGAATGGTTTCTAAAGGACTCAATTAATAAAGAATTAAACAAGGGAAATATAGTTATTGCTGATCAGTCTGGGTTTATGGAAAACAGACCTTGTCAAATTTGCTTGGTATCATTTTTATGGTATTACGAATTTGGCTGATGCAATGAAGTTCCGTAGGGCACTGGCTGGGTACAAAGCACTGATGAAAAATTGTGAAAACCGTGTGCTTTACTTAGCAGTGGAGAAGGAAAATGGGTAAATTCAGAGCTTTGTGGTTTAACAGCATAGGAATTTTTTTGTGTGTCTTACAGTGAAGGCCGATGTAACGTGGAAACAGGCGCAGGTTTATTTTCTGTTGAGCCAGAGACTGTACTTAGCACACTGCTCTGTCTCCCTGGAGCATGATGTATCCCAGTATTCCTCTAAAAGTAATGAGCACAATCAATTACTGGCAAAAGCCATTCTGGGCCAGGTGGTGAACTGTGAGCAGTGTGTTTGGATGCTGTCTGATTGCAAGATTGCAGGTAGGAAGAAGGGTCGGAGGCATAGGTGAAGACTGAAGGGGTGTGAGGATGGCAGGTGACAAAAAAATCATCTTTTTATTCTTGTCTCATTTTATGTTTCTCCTCGATTGACCAGCTGGGTCCTTTTGTTGATTTCTTTGAGGCTGCCTGTTAATGTGCAGCACCCAGCATGGTCAAGGGCTCTGTGGTACTTTCTAGAAATGGGAACTGTGATGAAGTAATTCTCTTCTTGCAGCCTCTACTGGTAGGGAAAAAAGCTACAGAAGGGCTAAAAGAGAACTATTTGTAGTTAGCCTATATGGAGATAAAATTTAACAACTGTTTTTAGTGAGTTCCACTACAGTTTTTTCAGTCTCTTCTTAGATAAATCCCTGGCTTTGCTTCCCAAGAGTTGGGTCATTAAAAGTAGATCAGAGTATTTTCTTTTGTATTGGCTGGTTGTTAGTGCTTCCTGGAAACATTATTTTCTGTTCTTATGAGAATACAGATCTTGAAGATAAGGCAGAGAATAGAAGGAAACATTCCAGATTTCTATCAGCTGTGATTGATGAAGGGTTGCTGAGCAAAGCTGCAAGAAATTTCCATGCATTCGTCTTGCCCACAGGTTTTATGGGAAGTCCAGCTGTATTCCTGGAGAACTTTCATAGGCATGAGGTGGGGTTCTCCATTAGACAAATCACCTAAAGACCACTTTAGACAGCTCATTTCTCATCGTGATGTCAATTGGGTTTTATTAATGCTTCATGCAGAAGTGGAGAACACAGGAATTTTTGAAGTTGGGTCAGCCCTTAATGAGCTGTAAACAGGGCTTATCTAAACACACCCTAGTTGCTTGAATAATGAACTTTGAATAATTGACTTCGTGTTTCTTTTAGATTTTTTTTCATTTATAATCTATTGACATGCAAATTCTTAAGTCTAAGTAAATAAACATTACATGGTAGAATTCATCTAGGGGAAATCATTTCTCTTGAAGTCAGTATTTTATCCTCAGACAATATTCTGTGGGCACATACATTTGTAAAAAAGTCATGTGTGGAAATGATCTGGATACCTCTATGGAGATTCATGATGTTTAAATCATTTTTTTAAAACTTCATGGACTTCTTTCAGAACAAATGAGTGAAAGAACTACAAAAAGGTGTTATACTTCTATTAAAAACATGGTAATTCTCTAGTCAAGATGAACAGAAATACATTAGATTTTTAAATTTCTGAAAATTGTAACATTTAGGTACTGCAGGAGTTACTGTGAAAACTCTAGTGATGACTTTAACTTTGTAGCTTCATACCATTGCTTATTTATGTGGACATATTAATTAAATTTTTAGTCCTGATTTCTCTAAAAGGCTTTTGCTAACAAGTTTTGAATCCATTTTAATAAGCTGTGCAAGGTGAGAAAAGTCTGAAAGTAATTTTGGACGTGAAAAGATCCTTGTGTAATTTTTTATTAAAGGCAGGAGGTGCAGAGGAGTCTGTTCCCTTGCCCATAAATAATGAGGGACTCTCCCCAGCCAGTTACAGCAATTAGGGCTCTTGTAAAATTGTTCAGATGCAGCAGTGAGTGAGCAGCCATTGAAACTGAAGGACATGACAGCTAGAGCTGAGAGAAGGGCTTGAAGTCATGGGTAATTCAGTGTGACAGAATACCACTGAGGCCAAGAGCATGATGAGGGAAAAATCAGTGTCTCTGCCTTTAGATCTGCAATTACAGAAGATGAAATGTGAAAATGGAAGGGAGCGACCCCGCCATTTCTTTAAATAAATTTTGAAACAAAAAATGTATGTAGGAGGAAAAAGAAATTTTCTTAAAAAAACGGTTATTTTTTCCAGCATCTTTCATGAAATGGTTTTGATGACCTGGAAAAGATCTCTTAGTGATGGTGACAAGATGTTAAATGAGAGTTATTGTTGGTCTGTCCTGATGTGTTTGTTCTTCTCTCCCTTAATTTATTTGGGGGATAAGTAGAGAATTTTCAGAAAATGTACAAAACACACAGAATTTGCAATTACAACCAAGAAAAATCTGCATTTAAATTTGCAGTTTGTGGTAATAAACTTGTCAATGCCAATGCAGATTGTTGCCTTGTAAAGTAGATAAAATACATGTGCAGCTTTTAGAGTGCTATTGAAACCTTGGTCATGCAAAAAAAACCCAAAAAACAAAAAACCACTGTGAATGCATCTCCAAATAAATAAAGACAGTTTAAAAATTCCAAGTTTTATGTAACTGTAGTGCCAGGTTAATCTGGTCAAATTCAAGTGCAATCCTAAATGTAATACATATTTTTCTGGGTTTCACATGTAGAAAATGTGGCAGACCAATAGGGAGATAATTTTACAAGACAGCATGAATAAAAATAGTGTATAGTTTTTCCAAAAATGGTTTCCAGAAATAAATATATCAGAGGTATTGGGATGTTCATGCAAAGAAAGGCATCAGCTTTTGTCAAAACAAGGTAATGTTCTAAGTTGATTTAGCAATGGTTATAATCAGCAGTAAATTATAATCATGCTAAATGATCAGGTTTAGTATGTGTAAGTGCAACACAGAGCAAAAGATATTGCAGGTGTTTGTAAAGTGAATAAAGTACTCTGGTAGACTAAAAATGCCACGCTCAAAGTTTGAAGTGTAATTTTTTTCCTCTCTTTTATTTTAGTATATTTTTAATAGCTGTCTGGATTTTTTTTTTTTTGAAAGAGACAAACCTGGCATTATAATTCGGGGATCTGTTTCAGTAGAGTGTAGTGATTGTGTGTGTGTGTGTCTGGAAACTGTGGGAATAAAGGATCATACTGTTTTAGAAATCAAAATACAGAATTATGCTCTCAATGTTAGAGACATGGGAGAGAGGAGTTAGAAACGTCGCTGAAGGCAATTATCTAGAGACTTGCTAAACTCACTGAACTGTTCATATTAAATATACTAATTCCCCAGGCATTAACTCAGCTCAGGGAAGTTTTTAGGTTTCTCTATGTTAACGCTGTTAGGAGGAAAGGTGGGGAAGCCAGGTCAGTTTGGGAGGCTGATCGGAACAGAACAAAGAGAGCGGAAGAGATACCTTCATTTTCTGATTGTAGAGGGCTGAAGACCTTTGTTCTTTCAATTTCTGCATGAGGGAAGGAAGAGAACTCCCCAAAAACACAACATGAGAACCCCAGTGCTGAATACAGGGCATTGCATTGTGGTGACTGGCTGCACAGTGAATGGCCAGCAGTCCTTATCCCAAGAATCCTCATCCCAAGGATCCTTTTGCTGTCTCCTCTTCCTTTTGAACAATGGCATCCTCTCTCGGCGTTCTCCTGCTCCCAGTTGTTGCACTTCTTTTTGATCCCTATCTGCCTGTTCTCTTATTGTGCCTGAGCATTTGGAAACTAAACTAATTTGCCATCTTAATAATATCTCTCATTTTATTGCTGCGTGGATTGCTTTGGTTTTGGCTGGTCTGTTTTTTTCCCCCCCTCTACTCTCACGCATCTGGAGAAAAGAAAGGACTTCCCAGAGAATTTCTGGGAGTGTTGTATTGAGTTTTCTGCCCTATAAATGGATGAAACAGGGTCTGCCTGAGCAGTGTTAATTTTCTTCTGGTCCCAGCTTGGTCAGTAGCTTTTACAGTAGAGACTCTGCAGTGCCCACCTCAAAGGCAAATGACCACCACAGCAGTGCTGCTTTACTGAAGGATCTTTTGTTTTGTGGGATAACTGCAGTTTTGAGGATATAATGAAATACGAGGCTGCTTTTGTTCTGTGGGTAGAACAAATCCTACAGAGAACACTCCTGCAGAGTGCTGAAACACTGAAAGCACAGTTGTTGGTCTAGGCCCACCTTGTCTGCAAGCGTCTTATGTAAAATACCTCAAATATGACTGTGTATAAAAATGCACATTATAGATGAGCCTGTTAAGACCTTTAAGGAAAGTGACATATGAAAAACGGTGTATTTCCTCTCTACTGTTTTCTGGCATTTAATTCATTTGGCTGGTGCTACTTGCCTTCATCCATGTTCTCCTAGTGCCTAGGAGCCAAACAGGTTTGATTTGTGCTGGCACAAACAGTATATGAAGAGTAGGTGAAGCAGATCATTGCAGTCAGTAAGAGGAAGGGAACATTGACTTTAGCTCCTCGTCAATGCAAGAGACTTCTGCCTTTTTTATTTTCTGAATTATCGTCTGCTTGTGCTACCTCAAACGCAGTTTTTCTGAAAGCAGAATATGTTATTCTCGAACTTCAGAGCTTAAATCCATTTATTGATGTTGATTCTGAATCATGTTCTGGTTTAGCTAGTTTCAGTTATATACATTTTGGGGTCTGTAAGTAACACTAAATAAATATGGGCGTGATTCGGTGAAATGTAATGCTGGAAAACAGTTGGACATTGAAAAAACCCTCTATGTTTTTTATGAAGATACAGAGGTTTTGTTAAAAGAAAGCATCTAATGAAAACATGTTACAGGGCTAGAAGGCAGGGTTTGGTAAAAAAAGGGCGGTTTTATGCAAAGGATAAGCACAGTGTAATCTAGGATTCATAAAATCCTTGGGATTTTACTTCAGAGTATAGTTAAGCCCTTGATGCAACTCTCACCTTAAAAGTTAGAACCTGAAATTGTCGTCTAGATTCTGTATTTAAAATTGCCTAATATGATTACTTGCTTGGCATAGCATTATAATTGAAGTATTTAATAAACTGTATAAGTAGGCTTCTTTTTATCCATACAGTTTCTTTGTGAGGCTGAGTTTTAAGGCCCAAAGTCTTAACAAATTAATCAGCTTTCCACAGCAAAGCAAACAAAATTTCCTCCCGTGCATATTTTAAGTAATCCAGGCTTGGGGGAATGGGCCCAGTCTTTGGGGATGGTGGCTTCTTTTAATTCCTGAGTTATTCTAAATCCTCGAAATGAAAGATGAGGAGCAGAACAAGCAACGTTGCAAGGCACAGTGATTTCCTCCCTCCTTTATCAGGTCTGTGATAGGGCAGTGCAAACGAGAGGCTTTCTGCTGTGCTGCTCTGGAGTTGTAACCATTGGGGTATGGTTTGGAGATTTATCACCACGCAGGTGAAAATAAATTCCTGTGAAAAGTGTGCAGCCCTTGCTTCTCATTGATTGTTTTTTTGTATAGATAATTTCTTTAGCTCTGCTGTCCCCAGGCAGCTGAAGCTCAAGCTTCCATGACTCAGAGACATTTCCCTGCGCCACACTCAGATAAGCAAGGTTGTAGCCATGGAAGAAATTAATTGGTGAATCTATTACTTGTAATGTTTTCTTTCCTCTGTATGGTAATTTCTTTTACTGATACAGAGGCATTTTTGATAAGACAGAGGCAGCCAGATATGCTGAATATGTTTGTCCATAGCTGCAAGAAGATGAACTGCGTGCTACCTGCTAAGCAAGGCAAAATATATTTATTTTTGTAACCTTTTGAAATAATAATTATACCTGCAGCATTCTAATCTGTGTTCTTATGAGGTTGCTTTTTGAACAAAGACCCCTCATCATCTCCTGTGGATCTGATCTGCAACCAGGTAAATGGTGGCAGCCCCATGAGTAATCTCAGTGAGGTGGGTGCCCAGAGGTGCAGGGATCAGTCCCAGGGGTCCTTAGCAGCTGGGTGCTGATCTGCACCTCAGCTATGGCCACAATCTCTTGCCATTAAACAGAATGATCTGAGTCTGAATAGGCTGCAGTTAATTCAGTGTGCTGGAGCCAGATGACCAAGATGAATTTCAGCCCTTGTTGTTTCTGAGCTCCGATTTATACTCTGTATCCCTGTAACATTTTACTTTGATTTCAAGGCTTTGCATCTTCTCTGCGCTGCCAAAACCTGCCGCTCACCGTGTGCTCTGAGTGTTCCACTTTATATCTCCTCTGCTTTGGTTTTGAGAGCTGGAGTGAAAGGCTGCTCCATCCTTCATGTGTAGCAGACTTATGATTATATTTTAATGCGGTGGCAGGTGTCTTTTGAACATCAGCAGATACAGTGTGCTCCTGCTTGAGGACAGAAATAAAGGCCTTTGGTTTTCAGCTGGAGAGCTGTGCCTTTAAATACCTCTTGTTCAGTCTGGAAAAGGGGAGCTTTGGGATGATCTGAAGGGGCTACGAGAAACAGGGACTCTTTACAAGAGCCTGTAGTGATAGGACAAGAGGGAATGGATTCAAACTGAAAGAAGTCAGGGTTAGATGGGAAATCGGGAAGAAATTCTTTCCTGGGAAAGTGGTGAGGCCCTGGCACAGGTTGCCCAGAGAAGCTGTGGCTGCCCCTGGATCCCTGGGAGTGTCCAAGGCCAGGCTGGATGGGGCTTGGAACAAGCTGGGATAGTCGAAGGTGTCCCTGCCCACGGAATGAGATGAGCTTTAAGTTCCTTTCCAGCTCAGGCCATTCCATGGTTCTATTTTTGTCTGAAATGAAAAGGTTTTGTATATAGCACTTTCTACAGGAGAAAACAGTGGAATCTCAGTGATTTCTGAGATTACAGGATACATAATTGTCTCCTATTCAGTTTCCATTAACAAAGCACAGAAGTGCCACTCTCCTGACTGAGCTGCCATTTCACACTTGTCCTCCCAGCCCCAGTTCCCTCTGAAACACTCAGGCTCTTTTTGAGACACACCTGTATGTGGTAGTACACCTGCAGTGCTATTTGTGGGGGTGGAGGAAGGTGTTCAAAGCATTTGAAAGAATTGGGAAAACAGATTTTACTGACTACATAGATAATAGAGTCACTGTCACTGAAGCGGATATAGATTGGGTTTAGCATTTCAATACTCTGTAGTTTTTCCCTGTGGCACTTAAACAGTCGGTGAGAAATCAATGTCAAGTGTTTAGCTGAATTACTTACACAAACAGAAAATGTTATTTGAGCTGATAATTTTAGCCTGTGTCTCGTTGAATAGGAAACAGTTAAAAAAAAAAAAAAAGGGAATTTGAAGTTTGGATACCTGGCCCTGATCTTCTGCAACACAGAGGGAATAGGTGGAGAGGGCATTGTTTCATGAAACGGGGATGAGCACTTGCCTTCTGCCTGAGGAACAGGGAGGGGACCTGAGAGGGAAGTTTGGGTCAGTCAGTCAAGTCTTTGCAGAGCAGCATCATTACAAACCTGGCATAACTCATATTTTAAACACAAGGTAATATGCTTTTACAAGTAATACTACTGGGAAAAAAAATAAATTCATTGAGCTGCCAGGATGTGCAGTTCTGAGTTAAAAACATGGATGTGAGTTTAAAGTGAGATTTTACCAGTTAGAATGATGCTGTTGGAGGTGGTTATTATTGCATTCGTAAGCCAAGACAAATATTATACAAAATAAATGACAGAAGACCTTGGTAAGGATCACCTGCAAATTTTTTTGCTGTGTATGGGCATTAATATATTTACTGCAATACATAAGTGGATATTGTATTCAAGTAAAATTTTAAAATGAGATATTAAGCATTTTCCCAGGCAAGACCATGAATTTACTAGTCAGAGGCTTTACTAGTCTCAGGAAAAATTCTTCCATGCTCAGCAGGCTGTTAAAATAACCCCAGTTGCAAGGGGTATCAGGACATGGTTCTACAATTCTTATTTTGAGACAAGTGTTGTCTTCCAGATTTTTTTTTAGTGTTGGTAGGTCAAGCAGAACATTTGTGGGTTGCCAGAAATATATTTAGTGGACTTCCAAAGTGACAGTTAACAAGGTGGGTGGACTTAGATGTCCATAAATAGAAAATCTAACGTGTTCAGTGCTCTAAAATATTTTTTGTCTGGCCAGCAGCTACTTCTCCAGAAATGTGTGGGTGTTCTGTAGGTCCTGTCAAGTTACAGACACTCTAGAGAATCAAAAATACTGCCTCATCTCTAGGCTTGCTAAGGCAACTGAATCCCATTATGTCTTAAAAAGAGAGTAAGTTCTTCCTCAAGGCAGAGAGGAAAGCTGTTCATTACACACAGTTTAAAGGCAATGATTAATGCCTGACCACAAGTATTACACCTTATTATTTCCAATACAGCAGTAAAATGCCAAGAAGGGTGTTGGAAAAATGTAAAACATGAATGAGAAAGCAGACTGTTTAAACGGGAGGGCTGTTTCACCATATACAACTAGCAAATGCTACTTTTTGTAGGCTGCTGTTTGCCCAGTGTACTTTGAATGAATGTGAGCTTTACTGATTTCTCAGAGTATATGCTGCATATAAAACAGCCTTGGCTAATCATCATTAGAACATGAAAATGGCATTAAAGTACTTTCTAAGTACTTTTTATGACTTTTCTGCATCTTCCAGAAAACTTGTGGCATAAGCAGAGGTGTAGTTAGTTCAAGATCAGATGCAGAAAAACAGGGGCAGATATTCCGTAGTTAAAGACCTTAAAATGTTTTCCATAAGCTGCTTCTTGTACATTACTGAGAATTTCTCAGCTACATTTTAAAGTTCTTTAAGGATGATGAAATCAAGGTAATGGAAAAAATGCTTTCTGTGTGTATTGTTTGTATTCCTTCCGAATTTGCTACAGTATTTATGATGCAATCTTGAAATTATAGTGATCTTGTATGTAAGGAAGTCTGACATTGTAAATTCAATGAAGATTTGCCTGCCTTAAAAAATAGATGAGTATTGTTTGTCATAAATGTGTTGTATATAATCATAGCAAACCAGACATTTTTGTGAAATGGTGCTCAGTTACGCCAAAGTACTCCCTTTGACTTGACTCAAGGAAACAAAATTACACGTGTTCGTGTTGGCAATATAAAGAGTGTGGGCTTTAAGAGCTCTTGTACAGAGGCAGGGATATGTCAAAGATGGATATGTACTGGTTTTTGGTGACTCTGTGGTTTCCATGTGCATTCTTAAAATGTGGGAATTATTACTCCCATTTTCATCTAAAAGACAGGAGTGAAACACTTTGTAAACTTTGCTGCAGATGGAAAATGTGCTAAACACCAACTCTCTCTATACTGCACTTCCAATTCAAGTTACTTCAGCACACACACAGAACTTGGAGAGCCAGTGTCAAAACACAGGGATGGATCAAAATGCCTGAAGCCTGGGAAAAGTGCTGTATAAAGTATCAAAATGAAAAAAAGATCCATCTGAGTTGTCTCTGAGAGCTGTGGCAGCACACAGCATCTGACGTGAGGTTGGTATTTCTCCCAGGTATCCCAGACAGACGGGCACCATTTCACATCTCCCCTGTCACATTACCTTTTTCCTGACCAAGAAACGAGGCCACACTGCGTGTGAGTGAGTCCAGTTCCTCTCTCTGGGCTGCTGAACACTGGAGCTTTCACACTGGCTAAAGCACTCAAGAATATTTTGCTTCATGTTCTTGTGAGGGCAGAGGGACAGGGTAATTCCTTCTGAGCTGCGGGTCTTGGAGGCAAACTCTGATGCTCTGCAAGTGCTTTTTGAAATGCTTATTGGTGTTACATAGTGCTGAAATGTTATAATACTGAGGGTGTGAACGTGTATTAACGTTCATATTTTCACAAAGGGTGTAACTGCTTTTATTTGACTGCTTTTGGTAATGTTAGTTCTTTCCTTTTGATAAAGGTAGAACCAGGAGCTTTTGTAGAAGAGCCAACGTTTGGTACCTACCAGGGAGCCTGTACTTAGTACATTTTCAGTGTTTATAATGGGAGAAAAAAGAAGGGGGGGAAAGTTAAAAGTAAGAAGCACTAACAAGAAATTATTCCTAATCATATTGCTATTCCTGCGGCATAACAGAATTCTGGAAAAATCAAATTGCAGGATGCAAACCTCGGGTGTCAACTTGTCACTATGTTACATTTAAAGTGGTTATTAACATCATTATGCTATCAACCTGTGAAGTTTGGGCATACCAAATATAGCAACCTTCTTAATTGCTCAGTATTTTGCAGTGAGTGAAAAGAAAGGGAGGTGGGAGTGGAGAGAACGGTGTGTTTTCAAGGTACCCTAAAAGGCCATTTTTCCTGTGGAGTAAATGATGCATTTGTTGTTCAATAAGACTTTAGTCTTTGAATATAAAATATTTTATTAGAAATGCAGCTGCCTCCCTGTCCACATAGCTTAGAAATGGTTTTTATTAAGATCGTCCAACAATGGATATTGACATGACTTGGTAGCTCTAATTGTGTTATTGACACTGCTCTTCTCTTGGGAAATCAGATTAATATGAGCTGATATTGCCAAAACCAGTGTCTAGAATACTGAGGGTCAGGTGTCAAAGTCTAATTTCCCATGGGAGTAAAGCTGGAGAAACTCAGCTGAACTTACTTCAGGTTTATATTTGTATAAGGAGGAACTTGATTCTTGATTATCATACTACTAGAGACTTGGCTGTGAAAAGGCTGAAATGTGATTCTAGGATAAAACAGTAAATTACAACATTGCTACAGTAACTACATAAAGCAGGCAATGAAAATGTAAATTTGGGGAGTGGAAGAAAAAGACAAAACCCCAAACTTTCACCAATTAGTTTTGAAGAACACGTTTACTCCAAATGGTGTGTTGTCTCCATAAAAGTGAAGAATGAGGAAAGAAAAGTAATTTCTCCAAATACCATAAAGTATATTTACTTTATTTATTTCTATTGTTCATCTCCATTTCTTTAAAACTGGGATTTTTTTTTTTCCTTGTCCTACACCAGACGTAGCATAAGGATGATGATACAGAACCCACCAAGGCTCAGTTGGGATGTGGTAACTTCAGCACACAGTGCCTGATGGCTTTGCATTCAATGAACCTGAATTTTCAGGGTGCCATTAAGACTCAGTTTTGGCTCAGATCTGGAAGGCAGTCAATCTTTCTTGCTTACCTGTTATGTTTCTGGATTAAAATATTGCAGAAAATTTAGCTGCAAACACTGAAATATTTATTTCTGCAGTCTGTTGATGTCATCCATTGCAAATTCTCCTGTGTAGAAAAAAAATCTGAGAAAAAAAATATAAAATTCCTCTCCTTTTTCTGAAATCTAATTTTATGGAGATTAGAGCTTTGAGAAATGTGACTGGAGGTGAGCATTCACTATTTTTTTTTTCCCCTTCTGAGTGGCAATTCTTGCTATGTCACAGTGCGATTCATTAAGACGAGCATGTACTCCTTGGTAAAAGATCTGAGTTGAAGACGTGCACCATGTCCTCTTCCCAGGATAATTTGTTGAAGAGGAAGAGAGTGTAGTTTTCTTCTGCTGAAAGTTGCTCTGTGTGCTGCCTCCTCCCATCTGGCCATGGCAGTTGCTGGCAGTGGTGCTGTGGATACACCCTTAGATTGGTGAGGTGTTTGTTTGAAGGATGGATGCTGACACTGCATTAATTAGCACAGCTATTACCAGTGTCATCAGAGCTGCACGTGCCCTGGGGAATTCAGGCACGCTGTCCAGTAGGGAGGTACGTGGTATCACATTATTTCAGGTCTCCCTGCTTTGCCAGGTCTGGGAGGAGAATACGATTAGGGATCCTACAGAGTATGGAGTATCTACTTCCTTCCTTCTGTCCCTTGTATCTTTATTTTTTTAAAATTGAGATACTACTCTTTTCATTAAAGGCATTTATTTCTCCTGTAAGACTTTCTAGTGGAGTTGTCGCAATTATTAGTTGTACATTTCCTACAAGGAAATTTGATGCAGTAACACATATTCCTTTTTATGTAGAAGATTTTTGCCTTCCTACGAATTTATTAATTAATTTTGGGTTGTCTCTATTTAGAACTAGTTAGCACATATGTATAAAAGTTATTAATATACCCACTCATCCAGACAAATTATTCTGGATACTCTCCCTACTGTGATACGCCACCATCATTAATTCAAGTACATGTTCAGAAAACTCGTGTTCTTATCCAAAGCTAATAAGGTATTTGTAACATAAACATAAACTTTTTTTTTCCCTGGAAACTCTGTGGTTTCTTGGCATCTCACTCTTGAAGGCAAACTGTCCTTTTCTATGTCTCCCAGCAGATGGACTTTGCTGGCATTCCATTGTCACATCAATATAGATGTAAAATATTGTCATTGAGGAAGTGGCTGAAGTAGCAGACTTTTCTTATAAAATCTCAGACAAAGTCAGCCCACAACGAATATTAGCATTTGCCATATGACATCCATTTAAGAAAGCTAATTTGCAGCTTCTGTGAGTAGCTGTCAGAGATAAAACTGTCCCTTTATAAGCTTCATTCTAATACAAAAAATCATGTGAAGATTATAATTATACAGAAGCAAATAACTGGAAAAAAAATGCCCATCTTCTTTGGAAGGAAGGAAAAAGAAACTCCAGGTTTTGAAAAACTGGTCAAGTGGAAGAGGTGTCTGTGCTGACGGCAGGGGGTTGGAACAAGATGGTCTTTAAGGTCGCCTCCAACCCAAACCATTTTCTCATTCTAAATTGTGCCATGTTTATGTTGTTCTCGTTAGTTTCAATCTTCATTTGTATTTGTTGTTCAGATTGTACTTAGAAAATCACATAAACTGTTAAAGGCAGCAGGATTGCCTTTCTGTTCCTGTGAAATAAAGGCAGAGTAAAAGGGCATGGCTGAACAGAGGAGGGGGATGGAAGTTGCTTGGGCAACAACAGGCAGTGCTGCAGAGGCAATAAAAGATAGGGTTTTGTGTTGGTATGGCCTGTTTGGTTATATGAATTGATAAATTCAACTGAGAAAAGGCCCAAATTCACTTCCAAGTTGATGGTTCAGAGAGGAGTGGCTGGTGTGCTGGTGGGTGGGTGCCTGAGGGCTCTCTGCCTCTGGGTTCCTCAGTGCCTTTTAGAGGCTCGTTTGTAGGAATCCTATTACATGTTGCAGTGCCATTCTGATCCTCAGGCAGATGTAATTGGATTGCAGCATCTCCTGCACTATTTTTTGCCTTTACTCCTTGTGGTGGCTCTTCTTAGAAGGGACAAAATATTATCCATTTCCTTTTGCCAGTTAATTTTATCTTCTCAACTTTGTCTCTCTCAGCTGTAATTTGATCGTCATGAGGCATCTCAAACCCTGTTTGCTTTGGAGTAACAAATGTTCTTACAGTAAACCATCCCTTCAGATGGAGCTTTCAAGATGCCTGCTCAGCCCCTCGTGAGCCTTGCTTAGAAATACAAATAGTGAATAAATGTCCAAGGTGAGCAGTAGTTTCTGAAGAGCGAGTGTGGCTGTCTGAGGCAAATAGCCCGGGCTGATTATGTGCATCACTTTCTTCCACTGCACTTGACCTCGACACATCTGGGAGCAGGCAGCTCCTCCTTATTTCATCAGTGCCATTGTTAAAGGCAGCGGGCTGCCAGCTTGTTTCTTGCTGAGGTCAAACACCTCAAATGGAGTGGGACATCAGCATGATCAGATCTGAACTGCCTGCCTCGCCAGTTTCTAGCTGTATTGTAGTTTAATATCAAATCTCCTGGTTTCCTTGCAGGTGTAAAAGACACGTGTGGTGTCGGGGGAACAGAGGGGGAAAAAAATGGTGAGGAGTTAAGTTCTCAGCCGTCTGATTACTGATCTGAACCTCCAGAGCAGGGAGAGCTGTGTAGGCATGGATTGCAGAGCTCTGCCACTTATTGACTGAATTCGCTGGTTTAGAATAGAGTTATTTTAACGAGTCTTTTGAAAGAAATGTTGGTGATGAGTAATGCAGGCATTCAATACATCTGTGGAAACACAAAATACTTTTTCAGAAATATCTCAGAAAAATATCAGCATTTCAAGACAGTTACATCACTTCAAATAGACTGTTGAGCAAACTCCATGATCCTGTGGGAGCTGTACACACAGAAATCTGCTGAACAATGTCAGTTGTTACTGACTATAGCCTGGTGCTACATTTGGATATCATGTTAAAGCTCCCAAAACTGCAGCTCTTGCCCCAAATATGTAATATCACATTTTAAACAATGAAAGGGGCTGCAAATTGAATCTTAAGGTCGCCCTCAGAAAGCTGAACTCGCTAAAGTCTTGTCTTGCTTACTGTTTTTGTGAGTGTCACATTGCAGGAGACTATTATTGACCAAAAGGCTGTTCGTGTCTTAGGGCTGGGCAGTCTTACAGAAATCAAATGTTTTGTTCCAGATGCTTGCTTCATATCTAGACAAAGAAATGAGCAAAAAAATGTTCTTGAAAATGGGGAAATCATCTGTAGTTCCTTGAGACTGAGCTTTCACATCTTCACTAACTTTAAGGTCTCAACTTGCCCTGAGAGATCTGGTTCTAGCAGGTTAAATTCTATAATTTAGGAAAAAAAACGCTTTCCAACATAAAAGCTATGAAGACTCCTAAACAGAATTTCATACATACAGAGCTGAGAAGAAAATGCAAACTTTGTAAGTTTGGTAATTCAGCACATCCTGTTGATGGAGAGTTTAGAGGGACTTTTTGCTTTGATGTATTACTGATTTTATCAGTCCCGATCAAATCTGTGATTTATATGCTAAAGAAAGCTAGTGTCTGTAGTTCATCAGCAGTTTTCTTCCCCTAACTCAGTCTGTTCTCTTTTACTGAGAAGCTTTTCTTTGCTAGTAAAAATGGACTGAATCTGTGTGCTCTGCCAAACAACTGGAATAAGAGGCGGCTGAGAGAACAGCCCTTAGTTCTCCCCTGTTACCCAGATATAAGTGGCAAGGAAAAATCAGCTTCAATGGGCTTTAGAAACATGTGTGAAATGAAGGAAGAAAGACCTGCTTCATTGGGTTGGTTTGTGTTTCAGAAAAGCTGCCTGAGAGTGCACCCCTGTGCAGGCTCTGGGAAGGCAGCTCCTTTCTGTGCTTTAATTAGGGGAAAGGTAAACGCTGCCTTCTTGGTAGGCTTTGGCAACTCCTCAGCCTCTCATTCACGCTTGTTTTCTGTTGTTGTTCTGCAAGAGAGCTGCAGCATGCTTGGGGCTCTTTTAGAACCTTGACAGAAGAAGTGGCTGATGTCCCAAAGCATGGCAGTCCTCCTGCTGTGTAGGGAAAAAAGGCTTTTTGCCACCTGTAGCTGGAATGGCAGGGATCTGTTGGGAGCCACTGCTTCAGCATGAATGCAGGAGGCTTGATTACTGTTGTTACACCAGGTCCCCTTGCATTTTTGCAGCTTCAAATCATTTTTCCAGGTTGTGTTTACATATTTTAAATAAGGAAATCTGTCCATCCCGAACATATCACTTATAATCAGCTGTTGCTAATATATGTAATTCAGTATTACAAACCTGGAGCAAATCCAATCTGAAGTGCAGTCTTTAAAATGATGTTAAGCTACATTTGTTGAAACGAAATCTGTAAAATTGCTTTTTGGTGATGAATGCAGGCATGGTTGATTTCCTTTTAAAACAAAGATAAAATAAAGTTGTTATTTGTATTCACTCTGCTGTTTTCATACTAAAACCCACGAAAAGACCACAGGGTAATCAACTGGTGGAGTCAGCTATTGCATGAGCGTAGCTTTTGCAGTACATCTTTAGTTTGATTCAGGTCAGGTGGGCTGAGATGAAACCATCTGAAGCAAGTCTCATTTTGTGTGGCATTTAACAAGTATGAGATGATAATTGCTGTCGCTGAAGCATGACTGCTTTTGTAATGAATACTCTCTGCCAGCGGTCAGAGTATGTAGCTCCGTGTGTGTAATGCAACATGCTTTAATCTTAAAATAATTAGTAAATTTGCAGTTGAATTTGTTGTTCAATGAAGTTCTGTTTCACAGAGGTTCTGGCTTCTGCAGTCAAATGATCAATGTTTGCTTTTAATTATGTAGCACTGGAGAGATCCTGTGCAACTTTTCCTGTAATGGCATTGTGCTTCCAAATAGTTCTGTGGGCAATCACATTTGGAGAGCACGGGTTTAAATTGGTTAGTGAAGTGAAGTGCTGGCCCAGCACATCACGTTCCCCACCCTGTGCTGTTCACTCAAATCTGTGTTACCTGATTTTACAGTGGCCCTAACGTGGCTCCCCTGTATTTAGGTGGGATTGTTTGACTTCTCCACCTTTCCATTGATCTTGCCCACGGACGAGGCTGGTGTCACCTTTCTGCTAATGTAAAGTCAATACCTTCAGCAGTAGATTAAGAGCTACTCCCCTCTGGCTGGAAAAAAATAAGTACAACAGCATGGCTTTGCCTTCTGGTGCTCCTGTGCCAACAGCAGAGGTGGTGGGATGCTTGTTACCGTGTGTGAGGGCTGCAGAAAAGTTGTCAGCTTTCTTCTGGCATTAATAAATGCCAACGCATGTGCCATGATCCTCTGCTCAAAAATCCTTCCCCCAAACTCAGCCTGGTGTTGAAACACCAAAATGCAAAATTAGAAGTACACGTGTGTGATGTCACCCTGGCTTTGAGGATTTTTCTGGGCCTTCTGATTTGTCTTTCTTACTGGAGTCAGAATTTTTACTTTCCCACACGTTTTACTATAAACAACAGCTTTGTTTTCCTAACTGCCCTTCGTTGTTTACATATTTTTAGGTAGGAAGAGAAGGCTGATTCAGTTGTCTTGACCAATGTGATTTGGGAGGTGGGATTTCATCCTCCAATCCACAGGCACCCTTGGAAATGTATAAAAATATATATTTTGTAAATAAGCTCGAGCTTTTCCTGCTTTGCTCATCACCGTGCCCTCGTGCAGTTCTTTCATGTTGTGCTGCAGCAGTGTACCTACATATATAAAATCTTATAGATGTGTTACTTTTGGAGAAGGAACAAGACTTGAAAGTCTAAAATTTTGTCATCATTATATAATCAGAGATTTTTTTTTGAAACATTATTTTAATGCTCCAGAGATAGGAACCCAAACCATAAAATAATAATAAATCATAATAAATATTGGTGTAATCAAAATAATAAAGCCCCTTATTTACAACAGAATCTTCTCAATATAAGAAAATCGTTGAAGTGAGGAACAAAATGCCATGTTTTGTAGGACAGAAGTGTTATTTATGTTGGTTCTTTTTTTTAAGAACATTACTGCCTGTCCTTCTGATGTGGTCAGCTGCCCAAAATAAAGACTGAAGCAACTAATACTGGTGTCAGGGAGCTCTGAGATTATGCAAGCAGACATTTAAATACTAAGAATTTGCATTTTTACTTTACCATTGAACTGTTTTGTCTACTACTTCTCTTTGTGATGCTATTACTTTTAAAAGCTATTTTAAATGCTTTATTTAACAATTGTTTATATGAAATAATACTATGATTAGAATCAGGTAGGGAGGGGAAAAAGTATTGGTTAATGGAAAAGTAAAAGCTTCATGCTAGTAAATATCTCACCAATTTATGAGAGAAAATGGTGTAGGAAAGCTTTTTAAAAGGTCAGTGAATTTCTATGAAATTGCTCTGTTCTCATTGCCTTTAAAATTAAGTGTGCAAGGTGAAGATTAAAAACTGTATGTTCAGTGGCTGAACTGCCATTTAAAGCAGAAGCCCCAGAAAGAGAAAGGAGTGAAAACTTCTCCTTCTTCCTGCCACTTCTTCAGGAGCTGTTTTTTTACAGCAGTAATTTCATATACACCTCCCTTGGCAAGGTATTCCCAAAAAGGAAGCAGTCTCTGTGTGGAGAATGTATATATACCATCAGCATAATCTTTAAAGGGGAGTCTCCTATAGTTGGTACTCAATAAATCCTAAAAGAAGCCAGCCAGGGAAAATACATAACCCATCACAGGGCTTTGCCTGCCTTACACCAGGCAGAAATCCCACCTTCCTGTCCTGTCAGAAAGGTGTTGGGGCTGGTTGCTTGGCTGGAGCTGGTTTTTGGGGGGCATCCCTGGCTGTGGGATGAGATGCTGGGCTTGCTCTTCGTCTCAGCCGCTGCTGTAGGTTTGTATTTCCAGGTAGGTGCTGGACTGAGTTGGCCAAAAGAAAGGCTTTCTTCTAATAAAGGCAAAAATCAATACTTCAACAGCTTTCTCAAAAAGATTGAACAGAGATATTTTAGAAACCCAAAGGATGACCACCATCACAGCTTCTCTGCATCACTTGCTGGCTTGTGATTACTGAGTTTACCCAGTGTTAAGGTGGTGGGGACACAGTCGTGAGAAAATGTTTCAAAAACCTCACAAATTCAGGATGCAGGAAAAAATTATTATAATTAACAGCTGTGTCTCACATTCTCAAGGAAAGAGTCCAAATAAAATCAGGATACTGCTGAGCATTGATTCTTTTCCATGCGTTTTCAGCCTTCTTTTTGAGGGCACAAATTTTCATTCACTATCTGCTAAAATCTGTATTTTTCCACTATTATTGTTAAGGCATTTTTTAAAAGACAAGATTTCTAACAGCTGCAGCACCTGTTAAATTTTCATATCAACTTTAAAGGGATGACTAATTTATTAATCTGGTTTAGATTTGAACGACCTTTTGTTTTCTTTGTATTAAAATCACTTCCCTGAAAAATTAGTGTTTTTCTCCAGGTTGCATGTATTGATTACTAATGCTGGTATTTATTCATAATTAGAAGTACAGCAGGCAAGAAAGCCATTTTTTAAACATTGATCTGAAGCCTTGTGGCATTTTTATTTCAATGTTTTTTTCATAACAACCCTTATAAGCCTGTAAATAGAGGAAGTGTACTTTCTAAAGAGCTGTAAGGAAATCAAATGGGCCCAACTGGTTTAAGTCTGTCTTTCAAATTTTGGGCTAACCCACCTCAGAAATGTTGTGGCTGATACAGAGGCGCAGTCAGTCATTTTGCTGGGGCTTGGGACAGTCTCTATATGCAAATGCAACTTTGATCACAACGGTATCTGCACAAACCCCAGCCAAGAACCAGCTTTTTTCTGGTTTTTGATGCTAAAATTACAACTTTCTCTTCAGGGAAGTAATTATTTCTTTTCCCCCCCCTTTCCTATTTTTTTTTTTTAATGGTACATGAGAGACTCGAGCAGCCAAATATTAGAAAGATTAGAAAGAAGCAATTTGGCTTAGAAAGAACTGTATAGATTGTGGAGGGTGACAGAAGCTGTCAGTATTGATTTTCTGCCACTTTCCTGTTTGACCTTTCGGATTGCACTGGCTGCTGTTAAGAGGATTTAGCTTGTACCAAATTAAAGATATCACAGAACAATTGCTGACTCACATTGTGGGAGCCGGCTGAGCTCTGCTGCCATCAGTGCAGGGCCATGGTCATTACTTGATTTAATGTGCTCTGGTAGATCAAGTTGTTTGAAAAGCTGCTTATGAAAACAAGGTTGATGGTGACAAGTGAAGTCGCCATCTACTTTATTGTCACACACGTGCATGTGTGCGCTTAAATGTATTATTTTAAACTTCCGTGTGTGAAATTTGACCTGCAAGGTGATCAAAATAGACACCAAAAACTCCAATGAAACAATGCTTTAAGCATACATCTATAAAAGCTTCATTTGCATTGTTGAGGATGAAATTGGAACAAAAAAACCTAAGTGCTTTGTCTTCATTTAGCACCTCCTGGCAGCAACTTGACACAAAGCTTCCATGTAAGCATCCTCTGCTGAGTACCCTTGCACCCCGTTTGGAGGAAATAAATTGCTTGTCTGGAGCAGTTCAAATATTTTAATCTCATTTAATATTCGTGCAGTATTTTGCTATATGATGGAATTCAGTTTGTGGAAATAGTTATTTTTTCACTGGATGCCCAAAATACGTATAATAAATATGGAAAATAATAAATTGGTGAATTCCTTTTGATTGTTAGCACAACTTAAAGACGCGACGTGTTAGCATGCAGTTTTTTTGTTTGATAAACTGTGTGCTAGATTAATGTATTTTAAAATGGCACAGGAATATTGATTTGGAAGAGCTGTCTGTGCTGAGTGTTTCTTTTTAAAATGAAGTCGTTATTTGTATTCACTCTGCTGTTTTCATACTAAAACCCACGAAAAGACCACAGGGTAATCAACTGGTGGAGTCAGCTATTGCATGAGCGTAGCTTTTGCAGTACATCTTTAGTTTGATTCAGGTCAGGTGGGCTGAGATGAAACCACCTGAAGCAAGTCTCATTTTCCTGGTGGGAGGTGCCGTGCCCTGCGTGTGTGCATCTTAATGCACATGTATACGTGGGATGGCAAACCCTTAACTGAGGAGCAAAGAACTCAAGAGTTTATGTGTATTTCAGTAAACGTGGGGTCTAATGGAAAAGCAGGCTACAGTGTGAGGATACTGCTCATCAATATTGTAGGGATCCACATTTGAATCTCACGCCCAGAGGAAGTCAGCCTGTGCTGCATTTGCTTGGCTGTGCTCTGCTGAAGAACAAGGACTAAGATCCCAAGACCTTTAAGCTTTGGGCATAGATACATTTTTGTCCACTCTCTGCAGCTTAGCATTGCTCTTTTGAGTAGTCTGTGCTGAGCTCTGTATCCAGACTGTCAGGTTGTTTCCTTTATAAATAGCCATATTGTGTTGATATAACATTTTGTTGGTTTACTACTGTCTGTAGCTAAGCTGGAGTGCTGTTCATGTGACTCCTGTATCAGCCTCCCTGCAGATACTCTTGCTTTGTAACGAAAATGATTATCAGGTTTAGAAATGCTAACTTTGCATACATTCCACTGATGAGTCCTGCTGGGAAGCCTCTTGTGCATCCACTAGTTTCCATGGTGTGGGGCATTTCTCGGCTGTTTGTTTCTTCAAGGCAACTGGAGTTCATTTTGACTAAAAAGAGACAACTTTTGGCAGGGCAGGCCTGGCTTATGGCCAAGAAAGACCTGAATAATGCAAGGATATGAAGTATTTGCATGCAAGAAATTGTTTCCTGTTACCAAATGCCTTGAGCTCACCAGCAATGCTGGCATCTTCTCAGTGTATGTTTATGTTGAGCCATTCCTTCCCCCTTCCAGTCTTTTTTTCTAGTTCTGTCAGAGGATCCCTGAGGCTGGAGGTCCTGCTGCTGTAACTGCTGAGCAGTTCACAGCCATTTAGCAACTTCTTTGTGAACACTGACAAATAAAGATCCTGGGATCTGTAGATTTATGGAAACCTAAAAGTGCAGGGTTTTATTTTTCCCCACAGAGCACATGACATTAGGAGGCCTTGATTTTAGTTTTTTGATCATTGCTTTAGTTTCTTTTGGACCTTATGCTTTTGTTATTGGCTTTGATTTCCCCTGTAAAAAGGTTGGTTGCTCTTGGCTATCTCTCTTATTTGTTCCACATCTCATGCAACCTCCCTGTTGTTTTCTCTGGCATGGTGGCAATGGAGTTTAACTGGTTATATGAACTGATTCATATTTTAAGTAAACGTATTTTTTCCCTATTTTTGACCTAGATCAGCTTGCTGGTTTATTTAGATAAACTTGTGTGCTCCTGCAAACAAGTGTGCTGGCACTGAGCAGGAGTAGCCAGGCACAAAGAAGAGGCCTGGCTGTTGAGGAGGAGGTACCTGTAAAATACCACTTCAGTTTCTGGGGACTCTGAAACCGTCTTTTTTTACTCTGTTCAGACTCCCTAAAGCAAAAGGAGTCTATAAGCACTTCTCTAATAGAAGTGGTCAGTGAGGTCTATGGAATATTTGGAGTTTCAAACCAGACCTGATAGATTTTGCAATGTGCCAGTTTCTGGGAAAAGCCGACACGAGTGGATTAGCTCTGCTCACAGAGGGTTTGTGGTTTAGCATCTCCTCCTCTGATAGCTGGCCTGAGCCCTGCAGTGTGTGACAGATTGGCAGAAATAGTCCCTCAGACTTCACTCAGATCTCAGCCTCTAGTCTGGTCCTGAGCTTTTGTCAGTGTATATTGAAAATGTATTTAAAACCCAATTTCGTTGGCTGACAGCGTGACAAGATGTCATTTATTGCATTTTTGCTCAACTTCAGGGACTTCTGACAGCATTCAGTGCAGAAAAACAGGACAGGAATGCAGCAGTGTGACTCAGGGCAAGTCTAAATCTATCATTTATGCTAAGGCATGAGCTTAAGCGGGATATTTTTGATTTTTGAGGGAGCTATTTTGTGGATGAGGCTGGTTTTCCTTGCATCTCTCAGAATGCAGTAAATGACCACAGGCTCTGCTCCATCTCCATGCATTTACCTCTCAGTGAGAGGTGCCACGCAGGCAGTGCTGCTGGCATCAAGGCCATTCCCACCAAAGTCCTGGTGCTTTCCTAAGAGTCTCCTTGGAAGTGTCACTGGTGGTAGTGGCCACTCATTTTTGGGTGTTTTCCATCAGCTTGTGTACGGATACCGGACGTCAGGCACTGGAGTTGTGCTGCCCTCGTGGCAGGGTTGGCTGCTGTTGAATGCTTGCCTGGGTTGGTAGACAGCAAATGAATCAATAAAAATGCTTTCTCATGTCTTTTCTGTCAGCTTCAGAAGCGTTTGCCTAACCGTGTATCTTGGCATATGGCTGTGCCACAGTCCTTCGTTTTCTCCCAATTTTCTAACACAAAAATGAAAAGTATGAAATCAACCAAAATTTTTTTCTTCTCCCCCATGGCCAGGAGGTGGAGTGAACTTCTTGCTTTTAGGCATGTGTGAAGCTTAGGTGGTATTTTCTCTTAAGCATCCATTGTCTTTCTCTTTTATTGAAATTATTGACTGAGCTATCCAGCCTGATACGGCCTAAAGTCTTCAAAACTAAAGTATTAGCATTCACATGAAATAGTTATTCTCATGAGTTGCATCTATTCAAACAACTTCTTATAGAGGTGAGGGTCACAACAATGATAAATGCTTCGTTTGCTAATTGTTTCTCACACAAAGTCAGACAAACTCATTAAAACTCATTGGGAAAAGATATTTGCCATGGGTTGTGGGCTACTGTGTTAAGCATATGGGCAGCTGCTTCAGCAGCAGCTGCACTTACTCCAATATCCTTTCTTTTCTTTTTATTTTTTTCCAAACCTGGGATCATTCCGAGGTTTGCAATGCTTTTTATGATGTTTTCATAGAGGAGGAAGAGCAGGCCCAGCTCATCTCAAAGATGCTGTGTCTACGACTGCTGAAAGGTCACTCCTAATTTAGCTAGCATAGATCCACCAGGGTAAATCAGGAGCCCTACAGGGCTCTTCTCATTGTTTAGCAGCTTAAAATAAAATCTCAGAAACGAAAGAACAGGATCTTCAAAATCTCTTTGTGTATTTGCAAAGCGCTGTTCCTACAGTCTCATTTCTCTTTGCCTTGGTAGTGTTGCTGCCTTTTCACTTAGACCAAGCGTCCTCATCACGCTCGAATACTGATTGTGAATAGGATTTTGAATCAACTCAAGAGCAGAATAAATCTTCAGAAGGATTTTTTTCAAGGACTGTTCTCTATGGCAAATTTAAACTTAATCCCATTTCCCATTAGGGCGAACTTTTTCGCTGGGCTTCTGAGTAAAAAGATGTATTTGCATTATTTAACGATGCCAAAAGGAGTGATGCTTTTTTTTAGATGAAGTCTTCTTCTGAACTGTGATAACACTGAGGATTAATTTTAGGAAAATAAATATTTACTGCATCACATTGCATCATAACACAAATCTTAAGCTCATAGATATTCATAATTAAACAACTAAAGGAGCTCAGGAGAGTAATTCTTTGTAGGTTTTGGGGCTTGATGTTGTGGTTGTGGGGCTTTCTTTTAACTGGAGGTTCCAACCCTGTACCATGTGTTCTGTTTAATAACTAGATATCTGTGTAGGACGTGGTCCTTTCCAGTGGGATAAAGCCATGCAGACCACCAGCTGCATGCTGGAGTGGATCATCCTGGTTTGCAGCTGGAGTTGTTTCCTGTCCACATCCAGGACTTGTGGGGCAGAGGTGCAGAGCTGCCCCAGGAGTGTTTTTCAGAGCTGGCCCAGAGCTGAGGGCTCTGGCTCAGTGGCTGGGCAGGCAGGTGCTCGTGGCACGTAACTTCAGAGCTCCTAACGTAGGGCTGGTCGTGATGGATCCCCCAGCTGTAAAAAGACAGTAAATTTGCATGAAAAGACTTAATGGTGTGGAAAGCCGTAGTAAAATGGAACCACGAGAAAGGTCTGTAAAGAAAAGAATCACTGAGCCTGCTGCAGGGATTTCCAGGAGTGCTGAGTTCATTGGGGCGCCGTGTGCTCCTCAGTAGCTCCCAACAAACACAGTGGCTCTGAAAACATTATTGATTGAATTTAAAACATGACTTGAAATGCCCTCAGTAGGGCAAATGTAATGCCTGCATTTTTGAGATGTTTTGTATTTAAATAACAGTATATCAGATTTTTTAAATTGGAGCAGATTGCAGTTTTAACCAGTCACGGAGAAATTCTATTCTTCAAGGGAATGAAATGAGACAAAAACATCTTTGTCAATTCCTGTATTATATTAATTTTGGCTTTCTTAAAAAAAAAAAAAAGCAGAAGTAGAAGAGAGAAAAACAAGAAAAACTGTTTTGAAAGCTTAGAAGGAAAAAAATATCACTACAGAGGATCATGCTAAAAATCTTGCAGAAAAGAAAATTATTGCAGTCAAGGATGACAAGCCAAAGCTAGGAAAGCTGAATGCAATAATTGCCAAGAATTCTCATCCTGAAAATATAAGTATGCAAAATTTCAGGTGTGAGTTGTACCCTAGGTCAATCACATGCTCCAAATTAAATCTGTTTAATATAGGGTCAGATTTTCTGTTTCCCTGATGCCTTGCCCAACTTTACTGGCAATTTTTGCTAGGCCAAACACCAACTTCACCAACTCATTAAAGCTTGAAGAGCTCTAGAGCAACTTTTTAATACAAATTAATAGCAGCCAGTCAATTGGCAGCCAGTTAACCTGTGGGAACATAAATAAACAAATTGCCCTAACCCTGTCCTTTGCCCTTCCTCAGGTCCTGAAAGGCTTATGAAAAAGGTGGTCATAACCCTGGGATAGAGTGCTGCCAGGCACAAACACTGACATCTGTTCCAGCACTCTGTTCATGCTCAAGAGGGGCTTTCAGTCCATCCCCAGGGCTGTGAGTTCTGCAGGGTTCAAAGGCACTTCATTTAGCTCAGTGTGTCAATGGAAGAATCAAATAGAGGAACTTGGTTTTCCCAAAGAGTCTGATTATATTGGACCCTCACCTGTCAATTGAATTAAGTCAAGTAGCTATGAAAATCTTCAGGCATCTGCGTGCCTCCTATAAGGAAATTAAAAGCCAAAGTGTTTTACAATCCCAGGATGTTTTAAAATCAAAATTCCGCTCTAATTAAAGGAAGCGACTGGGCTATTTAATGTAGAGGAGATTAATACCAGGCTACTTCTTCCCTTGCTTGTTCCCTTAAGCAGTGATGAACACGCAGTGAAGAAGATAATATCTAGAGCTAAACCATCTTTCCTTTCTACAGCAAAGCCCCCTTCAGTTCCACTCTGTCAAAAGATTAGTGGTAGAGATGTGGTTGATAATTTTTTTCCTCAATATAACTAGACCTGTGTTTTTCCATAAGCACTGATAAAGAGCTCCTTCTTGATACAGCCTCCCAGGCAAAAGTGTGTGGCCAGCACACTCTCACCTTGGAAGTGCCTGCTCTGCCTGAAAGTAGGTTTTATAAAGCACTAGAATAAATAAATAATTCTACAGGCCTGTGCCCAACAACAGTTAGTTTTAATGGCAGAAAAAACCAATCAAGTGATTTTATGAGTCCCAGTTAAAAGTAATTATACACTGTAAGTGCTTCAGGTAAGTAAGTGAGACAGACAAACCTGACAACGAATTGCTGCCTCATTGTAAGCTTCCTTTCCAGTTAATTCAGTCTTGGCATTGCAGGACACTGTTCTGCACTGCTCTGCTCTCCACCGAGTCCAGCTTTGGCCCTGTTCTCATCAGTCTCGCTCCATTTTGTGCAGGGGGTGTGGGATTCAGCTGTTTGCATCAGTAGGTGCATGGCTAGCAAATGTGGTGTTGCAAAATTAGGATGACTTCAGGAAGCAAACAGCACTAATGGGAATAAATTTTGCTATTTCATTCTAATTTCTCTGTGTTATTTATCCTAATGCCAGGGTGTTTACCCAAACACGGAGCACTGTCTGTGTGTTTATTGGGAAGCTGAGAAACCAGTTTTGTAATAATTTGCACGTCTTGAATAGCGTTTTCAAGTGTGTATTTTCAGCAGAATACTGATTAGCTCTCCTGTATGTTATGAGTGTTTTGTTTGGAACTGGGTGTCTGCAGGTGGTCTTGGAAAAAAAAAAATAAAATAAAGGCAGTGTGGGGTTTTTTCAGCCTCTGATGTTCATTTAATGTAGGGTCCCACTCCTTCCTTGGGCCCATCCCCATCCAGTGCAGTGAAACAGTGGGGGCCCTGCTGGAAACAATTTGCCCAAGAGGAGAATGTCAGAAGGGATCAAGGAAATAGTGTTTGTGGCCTTATGAGCTGCAGTTTGCTATCACCTCCTACAACTAATGGGAAAGTCTCAGGTAAGGCAATCAACAAGACCTGGACAATTTTCTTGGTAGTTATTTTCTGACTGACAGTCAGCTGCCAGTCTCCTTACTGAAACTCCCTCTGCACTGCTTGGAAATGAATTTGTCAGGATCAATGAGTAATTTGATCCATGTATTTAATTGCCTTTTGCTTTGGTCTCCCCGCCTTGATAAGGACAGGAACCTTATAAATAATTAGATTTATTACTAGACTGTACTAATATTATTAATGTATTCTATTTTTTATTTATTCCTTCGAGTACATGAGTGGATGATGCATAGACTGCTTACACGAGGAAAAAAAGTGCTATGCAAAGATATTAAAAAAAATTTCTATATACTAAGTAGTACCAAGATTGATAGCAGAGGAGATGTTAGTAAGTTGTACATTTTATTCCATAAAATCTGCTTCTTTGTGCTGTCTTGATAATACCAAGTAAATACACCAGAAATTAAGGAATCCTTTGTTAATTGTGCTCATGGATGTCACAGTTAATTGACTATAGGGAAGTGTGCTCTTAAGTTGTGGCTGATTATTTTTTTTTTTGGTAACAATATATTTTTAGGCTTTTTTTCATATAAATATGGCTAATGCGGAGTTTTGCCATATCAAGAATATTAGTTTGATTTTAAAAAAAAGACTAAAATGCAATTTTCCCTTTTGTTGTTGTTGTTGTTATTGCAACAGGGAAAAAAATGCTTTAAATATTTTTTTGTGAAGCAAGGTTACAGTGGAACATCTGTCAGGTCTAATGGGTGCTAATCCGGAGGATCAGACCAGAGCAGCCTAATCCTCTCTGGGAGGACTATACCAGTAAATTATCCTGAAGAGGGGGTTTATTTCTGTAATACGTTTTGCTTTGCAGTGACTGCAGGCCTGACCCTTTTAAGTCTACAGTAAATGCAGAATAGCTTACTGCAATAAAAGGAGCTCACATTTACTGTTAAGTAAGAATATTCACCCTAGTAATCACCATGGAATAGATAATGTATTATAATTTCACGTTCTTTCCTTTTTTTTTGTCTAGCTGACCTTTCTGCAGATAGCAAAAGTATAAGCTTGAAGTGCATGCCATAAAAATATCCCCTTGGCTGAGGGATCCAGTGTGCCTTCCAAAGTTAACTTTGTAAAGAGTTCATCACTCCTGTAGTTTCCCTTCTTTCTCTCTCTCTCCTGTAATGGGAGCACAAAGTCCAGTCTGGTTTGTGACAGCCCCTCTGTGAATAAAGCCTGCTTTTAATCCAATTTATAAGATGTTTGCAGTAGCATTTGCACAGGCTTAAGGCTTTGGAGGATGGAGAAGATGGATTTAGAGAAATAAAGCTAGCTGATAGATGGAATCACTTATTAGAGATCTTTCATATAAATTATGAAAAATAGCTACAGTGAATTATAGCTGTAGGCTTTCAGATAATATGCCTTTCAGGAAAAAAATAATGAAACTAAGTGACACTCAGTTCTGAGTTTTATTACCGGGCTGAATCATAATTCAAACTTCTTTTAAAACTTCCAGGACGGTTTGCAAATCTTGATGAAAATGAAACTAAGCTCGATCATATTTAACCAGTTTAAGTGAGCTTTTGGCTGCTACTTTACTCCAGGAATATTCCTCTCCAGTAAGTTTCCAGGTTATTTCTGTCTGCAGTCCATTTCCTGCTGCTCAAGGGCCAGGGACTGTAATTTTTTCCTGTCAGTTTTTGGGCAGTTATCCCTCTTCAATATGGATGGGGCTGGGGAAAGCCTCCTCTGCCAAGGCAGCACTTCCTTGCAGAATCCATAGTAACAGCCTGGCAGGCAGAGAACCAGCAGCCTCTTCTGTTTCCAGTCTCTGCTCATCCTTGACATCAGCCTTCCCTCACTCCCAGTGCCAACCCAGCAGCAGGATGAGTTGTCTCAGTCCCAGCCTAGCCCAGGAGATCCCACAGCAACAGAGAATTGCCCTGAACACCCTCCTTTAAGGGTGTTCTGAAGGGTTTTTTTTCTGTGTGCATGTGGAATACAATAGGCTGAACTCTTGAGGCTTGTCTTGAGCTGCTGCTGCCCCTGGAGAAATGGGAGTTTTTTAAAGCTGGATGAAGTTCAGTAGCTGCCTGGAAACACCTGCCAGCAAAATACTGTACAGCAGCAAAGGATGTGGATGATAAAGGAATTGTATAAAAGTGTCAGTTTAGTGCTGCGTCATGATTTAAAAAAAAATCCTGCAATGGAGAGGTTAGAAAACAGAGACTCTGAATGGATTTGTGCATGGCTGCTCTGCGGTGCAGCATTCTTAGATCTGGTTTTGGAGCCTGTGGAAAGAATAAGCAGAGGTGATGGGTGGCCTTGGTGTAAGGAATGCATGACTAAACCAGAACTGTGTCATTCAGGGAGCAATACCTGAGAGAAGGTGTGGTGGGGGTGCATGTACTTAACAGTGACCCAGCCAAAGGGAATACAAGGAGGGTGTTTATGACCTTTTCCAATATGCAACAGCTGAAACCAGCAGAATGCAGTGCAAGGCAAAGGGAATGGTGCTTAGTTGAGTCACTTAGTTGTACTGGATCAAAATCCTGTGGGGTTTGAAAGGTTGAACCCGTTCAGCCATTCCTATGTTCCCAAGGTCAAATAATTCTGGTTCTTGTCATGTAAAAGTCCCTTCTCCATGCATGATGGAGCCCTGTTATGGTATTCCCTCCCATCTACTTGCATTTTAATTCAGATGTGTTGCCATTCTTTACTCACCTCTGAAACTTTGATGTGCTATTGTAATGTAAATGTAACCCTGTGCCCAAAAAAACCCCAGCTGAAGGAATTTAGTGATAGAAACCCCAAGATCCTTTGCAGTAAAGTTTTCCATGGAGTTGCAGTGTCCCTGCCTCATTAATACGTATTAGCATGCCAAATGTGATTGCATTTAGGTTAGGTTTTGCTATGAAAAAAGTATAGTGTTTCAAAAATGGTGCTTTATGTCAAGGACACCACCAGTGAAGGTACATAACTTTATTCAGGGTATTTCACAACATTAGTAAGTCATTTGCTTGAGGGTTAATCAACAGCATTGTGTAAGATCTTTATGAAAAATTATTATTCAGTTCACTGTTCTTGTCTTAGGATCCATCACATTGACTCTCTTCATATATATGTGTGTGTGTATATATGTGTGTGTATAGATATATGATGTTTAGTAGTATTTCAGAGTTCCAATAATTCCCCCAAATTCAGATTTTTCTTTTTCATGTTTTAATAAACCCAAATTAGGTGTTCCCCCTTTGTAGACTACAAGAATTGCTTTTAAAGTCTTTCAAGGGAGTGCATGTCTTTCATGCTATTTCCACTGCTTTCCATACATAGCATCCTGGTAATACCTGAAATGTTTTAAAACCTGTATTTTTTACCAGTTGATACCAAGAGCTAAGTGCAGAGTTTCCAGGTGAAATTTCCATAGTGCATCAATATATTTTCAAGTGTAAAGTACTGCTATTTCTTGAAATAAATTGCTAACTCACTTTGGATTTAAATGGAACGGATTTTATGAAACACCACTGTGGAAAAGTGTTAGGGATGTGTGAATTTGTCATGTGTCAGCCAATATTCAAAGCGCCACTCTGAAGTGACTTGTGCAATTCTATTAATGGACAAAATTTTGGTGAGGGAGTACTTCAGTTTGGGTATGAATTGACAGTGTTTGCTGGCAGTCCAATCATGCTGAATTGCAGTTAAAGTGCTACTTTAAATAATAAGTACTTTCTGGATGTAATTTTAATTTTATGACTACTGTTCCTCTCTCTTGAGAATAAACAGCATTGTTATGAAAATATTCTAATCTGATAAACATAAATTTTCCATTTTAAAGTCCCCAAAATGTATTGGAAGTATATGAGTTGTCAGCCGTGAAAACTGCAAGCAAATACAGTCTTTTTCCCCAAATTAACTCAGTTTTGGATGTTCTGATTACAATATTATCTTTTATTTTAATCTGCCTGAACCAAAGAGCTCACAGTGAAGAAACCCTGAGAAACAAATCCGAGGGGGTTATTTTGTTAAACAGCATTTGACATGTTTGGGATTTTGGTCTGAGATTTTATCCCAGACAGACTTGTCAGAAGCAGGAACCAGTGCACTGAGGTTATACATGTTCAGTGTTTAACTGGTATTACCCTAATCTGACATGACAGACCATTTCCCTGCTCTTTCACAACAGGCCACATTACCATCGATGTATTTAGGGAATTAAAAATTGTAATGTTTGTAATTTTCTCATAAGTGATAAGCATGTGATGCCTAATGCATGGTAAACAGAGATGTGTGTGTCCTGATATGGGATGACAGACACAAGGTGATGAAGATATTAATTACATCTCAGCTATGAAAATGTTCCTCGTGTTTCGTATGTACAATCATTCAAGAAGGACGTAGTAGTTTCTTTAATTTTGGTTTTGGGTTGTTTTTGTGGTTTGTTTTTTTTTTTGTAAGCAAACTTCCTTGTAAAAGCCTTGTACCTAAATTATTGCCATTAGTATCTTCTTGCTTGGGTATTTTACTGAGGAGCGAGGCTTGGATCAAAATTGACTTGAAAATAGCCTTCAGCATGATAAATATTTGTGTTTAAATAGAACCCAGGGAAATCCTTCTAGCCTCTGACAGAGCCCTGAAGGGGAGCTGGCAACTGTATAGCAAACTGAAGTGTGCAAATCTTCAGCCTCGCAGCAGTTCCAGTAAATATGTGCAGTGTAACACAGCAAATATGGGAAGGCTTTTAGTTACAGAGGTATGTAAATGTTTACAAATATGATTAACTGCAGAGCACAAAATCCATTCGCAGCATCAAAGGCAAAACTAAAATTGCTTTTTCCTGCCCCCCTCCAGGATTATGCTGAGAAGAAAAACACAATAGCAAAAGCTCTGGAAGACCTTAAAGCCAACTTCTACTGTGAACTCTGTGACAAGCAGTACTATAAACACCAGGAGTTTGACAATCACATTAACTCTTATGATCACGCTCACAAACAGGTAAGAGAAATCTGCTCACCACTTCAACTTAGCTTCAGATAGGACAACGAAATAAGGTGTCCCCTTCAGATGGGCTGGGAAATCACAATTGAGTTGTCCTCAATTGCAGATTCTGGAAAGCAAAATACACTGTTTTCTTGGAAACAAATCTTTCCGGGGAGGTTTTACAGTCAAAAGTTCGGAGGTGGGAAGAAAGAGAAATCTGAACAGTTTAATTGTGAAGAGGAGCAGGGAATGGTGAATAATAGTGAATAAAAGATGAGTAGTGAATAGTGAAATTTTAAATGTATAATTTCCTTCTTGCCAGTTTAATTTTTCACATAAATGCTGTGGTTTACTTCAGACGTGACTTACTGGGAAACATTTGTTGCAACAGATGTGCATAAGAAGCTTAACATGCTCCTTGGTAAACTTTTTTTTTAGTGCAGACACAGTTCTGAAACAGGCTATGACTGCTTAAATTAGTGCAGGTACAGTTCTGAAATGAGCTATGATTTCATTTCAGTGCGCTGTATTTTAAAAAAAAAAGTGTCAATGAAAGGTTTCTGTGTGTTAGCTTTAAAGCATCAGTATTTAGGTTTCTATCACTATCACACTGTATCACTTTACCTCCAAGTTGTGTGTCTTAGGTGAGATAAAAGCAGTGCTTCCACAGGAGGAGAGAGGCAATGCATCCCCGGGTAGCATCCTGATCTGCAAAGGGTCATTTTAGATTTTTAAATTAAATCTATTTGATTCAAAAGGAAGGACAGTGCATCTTGACTCCCCTGAAGAGATATGTAATGATAGTGTAAAGCTATGTAATAACTGTACAGAAAAGTCTTACCTAGGCCGCTTAGCTGGTAATTATTCTTTGCCTTTTCTGTTTATTTTCTAGTCTGGTGAAATCATATGGTTGTGTATCTGGATTGATTGTTTTTCATTCTAATTGAATCTCCCTTTTTCCTGTTATTCTGCTCAGGGTGAACATAGATAAGCTACTACATGTTTTATATCTGTATTATATAGAATCATTATTTGCATTTCTTTTCTTTAGCTCTAGTCCCTGAAACATTTCTCTTTCTCTCTCACATTGGTATTTTTATTTAGCCCATAATTTACACTGTCAGTGAGAGTGTTAGTTTGGAGAGCTGTGAAGATGTGGACTTCAGCAGCAACAGCAACCTGTGAGAAGCTGGAGGGAAAGATACATGTGTTAGATAAGAAGTTAGCAGGTAGCTTCACTGCATCCTGTAGCTGTTTGTTATGAGTTTTAGATAAAATGCAGCTGGAACTGATTCTTTAGGTGTTATATTCACACAGCAGCACGTCACTGATGGACAGCAGGAAAAGAGAAGTTATGGGCAGGGTCTTCCCCACTTGACCTCATTTAGGATTTGTATTTATTAATTTTTTAGTGCTGTGAAGCACCTTGAATTAATGAGAACCTGAAGATTGCAGTCCTTGTTCCTCTATTCAGTATTGACAAAAAATTGATTTTGAAGCTGAGGTCAGGTGTGAGACTGAACAGGAACTTTTTCCCAGTGTTTCACATGGTAATTCTTGTTTTCCCATGGCTTTGGGCAGGAGAGGGTGGGCACTGCACCAGCCTCTGATGGAGCATGGCAGATCCTGCCTCTCCATCTTTTCTGCAGGGGGTCTGTGTGTCTGTGTTTGCATGTGGCTCCGTGGATGTGTTGGGTGAAACACAGGAAGCCATCCTCTTCCTCTCTTTGACATTCACAAGTCTAATCTTCCTGCTAGGAAATCTATTAAAAAAATACAGTTTTCAAGTAGAAAAAAATTGTATGGATGGTTGTTTGGCCAAAGTAAAAAATCCCAGTAATGTTACTGACAAATAAAACTGTTTTTTCTTGAGGTAAAATGTTGAGTTTAATTCTCCTGGAATATGTTTTTTGTGGTGGCTTCTATTGGAGCTGTGGAGAAAAAACATTCCTCTTCCCACATTTTGGGTGTAAAAGGTGGCAGGCAGCAAATGCTGCAGGACAGGCTCACTTTCATTTGCTCTGTTTTCAAGGACTTCATACCAAATGCTTTTTTGGGTAGTTTTAATAAGCTTGCTGGAGACACGTGCAGGTGCTACTGTTGAAGGCTCTCATTTTGTCCTGAGACTTCCCGCATCCCTGGCAGAAGTTTTCCAGATGTTCAGTAGAGGTGAGACGAACTAGTAACCTGTCTTGGGGTTTTGCTTTATATTTTTTCTTTTTTATTTCCCCTTCTATCACGCCTTTCTACAGTGATGGACAGGCAAGTGGAAGTAGTTAGTACAGAGTTCCCCACTACCCAAGGATGGTTGGAAGCATGTGCAGCCCCTTTGGCTTCAGTGATCCCAGCACCTGAGAGTGGTTTCTGTGTGATCAAATGGATGAAAGCTCTGCCTAGACCCGAGTTCTCATCCCAGCTTTTCTGCAAAGCCATATTTAATCCTAATTGTGCAGTCTGTTATCACACCATCTAAGCCATGGGAGGGTTTGTCAGAAAAAATGTTCCTAACAGCTCCTCTACCTCAATTCTGTTGTAGAAAATTTTCTTTCCATCCATTTAAATGTTGCTAGCACGTGAAATTTACAGGATTTAAACCAGAAAATTTATTATGTGGATTTCCTGCATTGGCTGGGAGGCCCTGTGCTGTCAGCTGTTGGTTGTGTTATGATTTGTTGTGTCTTAACAGCTTCTGAACACCCACTTTGAGATAGTATGAGCACCTTCTGAGCAGTTCCAGAAAGAAAGCACAGGCCTAGGCTAAATCCAATTTTATTTCCTAGGACTTGAAGGAGTTTAGTGTCTCAAGAGCCTCACTGCTTCTGTTAGTGTTTTCCCGTTCTTAGCTTTTACAGTATTGTTTGGAGAGCCTATCTGTAGCCTTTATGAAATACTCCAGGAACAGCAACTTGCAAGCAGTCAGTGGTAACAGAGAAAAATGAACTCTCTGCTTTGCTCTGAAAGCTTAGACAAAGGAAAAAAAAAAACACCCCCTAAGAAAATAAAAGCCTCTGTCCCAGAACTCCTGATGGATCACCTGATACCACGGCAGCGCACTCGAGCTTGGCGCTCTTCTCCCATCCAGAGGACTCTTCCAAATACCAAACAACAACAACAGCAGGGAAAGCTGTGATGAAAAAGAAGCAGCCCTAAATGGATTTGCATCCACAGATGAAAATGCAATCGATTAAGTGAATTATAAGCAGGAAATTTTTCCTCACAGGATCCAAGGTCACTTCTCAAACTGTTTCTCTCTGGATGACAATGATCTCTGTGCTCTACAAATGTATTTAAAATTGTATACGCAGGGAATAATGCACAAATTATGCAGGAAGACTAAATTAATAGTTGTCCCCTTTCCCTGTTCCAGACACAGATTTCTCCTGTCTACATTTTTCTCCTCTCCTTACATATTTTTCTTCGCACATTTTTTTGACATCAGTGCCAAATAAACTGGAGATAATCTCTATTTGCATTAGAGAATATCAACCTCTAGTCAGTCAAAAGTCCAAACTTGAATAATTTTCATGTGTTTGAATAAATATTTTGTGGAATACAGGCAGAGAACAAGAAGTTTGGAAGTGGAAATGTGTGATTAGACATAATAATATAACTCCCATCCTTTTACTAAATCTGTGCCTCCTATGAGTTACGAGGCATGTAAGGTACAAATTAGGAGCAACATAGCACATTTGGGATGCCACTATTCCCAGCAAAGATAATTGGGTGTTAGCAGTTGTCTGAGCCTGCAATTTAAAAACAAAGCAACGAATCCTTGTAGTCATCATTACAGCTCTTTTTAAAAGCTCTCATTGCAGAGTTATTCCCTCTGAAAAAGAAAATCCCCACCTCTTCTACCTGGCTGGCACCTGGTGAGGGTGCACTGCAGTGCATCTGCAGCTTCTGGCACGGCCCAGGAGTTTGTATCCACGTGGAGGGAAATGGCACAAGTGCTGGGAGAGGTACACAGTGATAGGAATCAACTCTTTGCTGAGAGCCAGCAGCATTTTATGCTGTATTTTTTCAGGCCTGCTTTTTGCAGGTTAGCTTCCCCTGGAGCTGTGGGAATCGGGCTGAGCCAGAGGCAATATGTCGTATGCGATTTTTGAAGTGTAGAAAAAATGGTTCTCAAAAGGACCTGTTGCCTTCTAGAGCAGTATGTCCAGAACTTTGGTGTAGTGTAGTAGTACAGGATGAAAACTGAAGAGTTTCAGGAATTTTCCTTGCAAGCGAAAATAATTATTTGTGATACATTTTGGTATTTCTCTTCTTTATATTTTTTTCTTTTCTTTGAGGTTAAGTGACTTACTATTTTTAATATACTAGAGTCCGTTTTTTTGCAGCTGAATTTTCTGGAATGAGGAAATTTTATATTCCTTCTCTTACTTTACCATGTTTCTCATGTCACAGGGCTACATCCTGGTGTGTCCTTGTGGGCAGGCAGTCTTAACTACCCAAGCATAAAAGAAATTTAAACATTTGTGTTTGAATTGATCTTGTGAAGCCTTTTCTTACTGTTATTGCTTTTCCAGAATGTAACTTGCCGTGTCTTCCTATATATCTATCTTTTCTCCCCTTAGGAGAACATACTCATCCTTGCAGCCTTTTTAAGGGAACACAAACAAATGTTTGGCTGTGCAAACATGCATGTTTTTGTAATGCACATACAGCCACGAAATGAGCCCCCCCTCTCCCAAATACACTCTGCTCTAGCACTGTACTTAAGGTTGGTTTGTCTTTTTTTTCATTAAGACTGCATTATTTAATGATATTTCGTGGTTGGATTGGTGGATCTTTGGGTTTTTTAAGTTTGTTTTTGCTTTTAGTTTAAAGCTTCCTTTTAAGTTTTCTGCACTTGTGCCGGCATTAATGCGAATAAGGGTCATCACCAGGTGGATTAATTACAGCTCAGCACTGCTGGGAACGCTGGAGCTGAGCCTTGTGATAGACTTGGTGCTTCCTTTTTCAACTCCTTTAAATAATGAAAACAAACAAAGAGCCTTCTGCCGTTCCTGTGAAGAGAGAGGCAGAAGTGCCAACATGACAGGAGCCCACGGAGGAGGGAGCCAGACTGGGGATCTCACTCCTCTGGGATATGGGATGTGTCTGGAGCACGGCACCACCGGGAGCCTTTTTTGGGAGGGTGGGCTACCCCTGCCACCACATGTGTGGGGGCTTGGGCTCGGGTTTGGTGTGGACAGAGTGAAGAAAATCAGCAGGAACTGGAGAACTTCAGGAAAAGAGGATGTGCAGTCCCCTTGTGCTGGGGCTCAAAGCCGCTGGGAAGGTGTTTGGCTGGTCTGCAGCTGCCAGTGGGAGTGTTTATTCCACTTTACAGGATGTATTTTAAAATTAAATGCATAAGTTCTTTATGAATATTTCAGTCTGTTTAGGGAGAAACTTTGCACGCTGTTTCCTGGATGAAAATATTTATTTGTTTTCCTTCCAGTATTTTATTTTACCTATAAAATTTAATCCCAGCACTTGGCTTCTTGATGGGTAGCAGTGTAACAGAGTAGTTAGGCATTCTTTAGCTCAAAACTTGTACTGACAGGTTAGATGAGGATATTTTTGTGTAAAGTATTAATCCTGCAAAATCCAATTTCGTTGCCAATGAGTGTTCTGTTTTCTCATTACCAAAAAAATCACATATCACTACGTCCCTGCCATGAAAAGATACTGTGTAAGTTTTTTCTGTTTTCATGTTTGGGAAATTCGATTCTGTAATAATGTTTGATTAACTAATTGACTTATTTTTTTTTCTCAAGAAGTGTTTTTAGAGCAAACACAATTACTGTAGAGGAGTAGATACCCCATCTGTCCCACTAATAGCCTGCAAACAGACTATTAAGCCCATGCACTACTGATTCCATGAGGAGCCTGTTCTTTACTGCAGGAGGAGCCTTACCCAGTGGCAGCCCTTCCTCAGTTAAGAAACTTAGCATTTATCCTCAGTTCTTTTTTTTCCCTGTTTTTGACTTATTGCAGCCTTCTCATTTCTGTCCTTTTCAATATCCAGATCAGCCTGATATCCCAATAGATCACTAACATTAAATTTCCATGCAGAAAAAATTACAGGTTTTTTTTCAACTGCACATTGCTCATTTATTACTATTTTCCAAATCTAGATTGGAAGATTGGACTTCAGTGAGGGGAAATACCCTTACAGCACTGATGCAAAGTGGGAGGAGGAGTAAGGGACAGGAAAAAACATGGTTTGCTCCATGCATCCTGCATCTTCCTTTCCCTGGCATGCATTTGTAGTGCTCTGTGGTTCATCCTTTTATTTGAAACTCTAACCATAAATTTCAGTCCAGCTTGGTCTTTTTAAACCAGTTTATGAAGTTTCTGCATGCAAGTTAGCAGAACTTGGGGCTAATTTCAAACTTTGCTTTACCATATCAGGATCTATCAGGTTTCTGCTGTTTGGCCAACACTATTGCAAAAGAAAATACTGTTTTCTGTTCACCAATAAAATAAGAATGGACACAATAATTAGGACTTGAAGATAGGAAAAAAATACATTTTTTTGTTCATGATTCCGAGGCATCATGCATAATGTAATGCATCTTTTGACATACAGTGTTTTGATGGGGAGAAGTGATTAAAAACTCGTACAAGCGTGGAGATCAGATGATGGTTTGCCTATCACTCCAGTTTGTTATATCAGGCAATAGGTTAGCTAAGCAGTTGCCTACAAGAAAAATACTGCTTTTTCTTTTCCTTTATGCTTTAACAGAGTCAGTCCTTCACAATTCATTTAAACTTCATTATGGCTGCAAAATTCAAGCCAATCAGAAGAACACCTTTTCTGCAGTTTTCAGAAATTTTTCTAGATGCAGTTCCACTGCTGTCCTGAAAGTAATCAAGCAGATTGTAGATTAACTCTAATGAATAATATGAAAGGCATTTTGTTACTCCATGGTTTTGAGCTGATGAGTGATCAAAAAGAAAGTGAAAGAAAAATGAATACATTCCTAGTAGTATATTAAATTCTGACCCCTCAAGGTGAATAAATTCTTACAAGATGGTCTAATTTGCTAAAACAATTAAGTGGTGTATGTCAGTAGTTAGTGCTCTGTGCCTGATCCTGCAAAAGCCACCTTGCAGTTTCCTATTTGCCACAAAAAAGAGTTTCAGGGTAATTTTTTTTGGCCTCTGGGAGCTCTGCTAATATTTTACTTCATGCCCTGCAGTTTGTGCACGCTGGTTTCCATGTGAGAGCTCATGCTGAAAAGAGCAACCTTTTCAGCACAGACCACATTCTTAGGGTAACTATTGCAGTCTTTGCTGATCCTTGCAAAATCAACCCTCCATTCAGTTCAGAAAAAGCCTGTTCTTTTTTTAGTGGTAGCTCTGACCTGTTGATGAAACTTGGCGTTGCAATCAGCGCTGCCTTTCGTGAGGAGATGTGACAAGGCAAACAAACTGCCTGGAAGTTGGTTTTTCCCCCAAAAAAAACCCTGCAGCTGGGACAGCAGGACCTCTCGGGGCCAGGGGTGAAGTCTCACCCTGCAGGACAGGCTGTGAGCCTTGGGCAAGCACGAGCACTGGGCTTTCACTGGGCACAGCAATGCTGCTCCACAAACAGAAATTGCTTTTGTTCTGCATGGTTTAATTGCAGCTTACACAGGAGCGTCTTCACGTTCCTAAACCACTCTAGGATTGTTCAGTGGAGGCTGAAACAGGAGCTCGTGTTTCTTTTCTCTTTTTTCCCCACGCGGTCTTGGCTGCAGAGCCTCTGCTGGGTGGCTCTTGTTTCAGTTTGGGTTTTTAATTAGTGCCACAGCTACAGCTCTGCAGGAGGGGTCTGAGTGGCTTCTGAATTCGAGCTTTCCCCACCCTCACTCTGCAAAGGAATGAAATAAGAAAGGCATGTAATAAAAACAAGGTGAGCATTTGAAGGTGGGCAGGGATGTGTCTGTTTTGTCCTCTGCTGGCAGAGAGGCAGTAGCCATAGTTTGAGAACATTTCAAAAGTCAATGAAAAGGAAAGTTAGAAATGTGTCCCTGTCTTGTCCTGATTGTGTTTTGGATTGTCTGAGGCTTTTCCTTCATCTCAAGGATACCATACACGTTGTCCAGTCATACCTCCTGCTTCTCTCTGTGTTTTCACCCAGTCCTGTTTTTGACAAACATCCTTGGGACAAACCTGAATGGTTATGTAAAGGGCTTCTCAGTCTCTTCCAAAGTCTCCATGTGTGGCAGAGGACTAATGGTTCAGCATCACACGATTGAAAGTGTGTCTTTTATGACACTTTTATGAATGATTTAAAAAGAAAAAAAATAAAATTAAGGCATTCGATCTGTAGAAGACCATATAAATACAAGCACTGTACGTGACTGCCTCCCTCTTGCAGAAATCCTTCTTTCCTTGAATTGTCTGTTCCAACAGTATGTTGCATCTTTTCTTAAATTAGAACTGGCAAGAGACCCATGGTATACTGTAATATAAAATGTAAATTACATTAATTCAAGTTCATTCATGATTAATGTAACTACTTTTAAATGCCTGGCTTCTCTGATAGCACTTTCAGCTGTTGTCTTGGTGTGCAGTCTTGATACACATAAAGATAACAAGGGAGGACACCAGTAAGTCCTGCACCTGTACCTCGCCTTCCCTTTTCCAGCACTGAAATTCAACAAAATTGAAAAAAAAATTAATAAAAAACCTCAAACTTTTTTAATGCTGATTTTTTAAATTTTATTTTAAACTTTTTTTAAAAAATTTATTTTATTTTTTATTTTATAGCTGTTAAGTCCTTGCTTGCACTGTCATCTGTATGCCACATCTGGTACAAGACCTTATTGTGTTACATGATTTATAACTACAGAGCGACATATCTGCTTCTTACAAATTGCTTGTAATGAGAGCTGGAAACAAAGCCAGAGAGTGCCAGGGACTGGATGGCAGAGGAGGGTTACAGCAGTACTGGAGGTTAGAGATCATTATTGCAGATTTTCTTAACACTCCCAAAGGGGACAAATTAGAAAAAAGTAAAATAAGGGAATGAAGCATTGAAATGGTGCTTATCAAAGTCACCCTTAGTTGTTTTCGCTAAGTGAGCCTTAAGCTATCAGGAATGGTTCTCTTTCTTCTGTTTTGTGAGACAGAGCCTGCTGCCACCTCTCCCTCTCTCTTATCTCTCTTTACAGTCCCACTTCTCAGCCTCAGCAGGAGACTTTTCTTCTGGGTAATTTCAAGACTCATTTCTTGCTTAATGAATCCTTCTTTTCCCCTTTGTTTGGATGAGAGTACAACACACGCTGCTGACTCGGTTTACTTCATTTTCTTCCCTCCTTCCTGCCCACAGTTTTGCATTTCTAAGGAATACCCAATTAGTACACTTTCCTTTGTATCGGCCCAATGTCTAGGGTTGGTTAAAAATTATGGATTGTATAATGAGAAATACATTAAAAACACCATCTAAGGTAAATTTTTTAGCCTAGATGTGAGCTTTGTGTGCTCACTGAATAAGAACACGTTTTGAGTCCCACATCTGCTTTGCCTGCAAGGCTGACACCTCGTCTCTGAGCACTTGGTGTTTGCCTGGCACAGTGGGAGCTCTAGTCTGAGTTACTCCTTTGTGACCAACACCTTCAAGTGGCCAGACCTGGGATAACGGAGTTCAGCTGGCATCTCAGAGGGGAAAAAAAAAAAAAAAAAAAAAAAAAAAAATCCTCTGAGGGGCAGGTGAAATCACTGGGGGATTAACAGCTAAAAGAAGTACTCTACAGGGAATGTTTACAAGGAGATATTTTTTTTAGCTCAAATGCTTAGAAGTAGGTCAGGTCAGAAGCAGATGTCCATCCATCTCATGCCAAAACTCCTTCATGGCATATGTTATATACCTGAGGCTATTTTAGGATCCTTTTACTTTTTACCAAAACGAAATTAAAAAAAAAAAAAATAGAATCAGAGTGAGGAGAAGTGAATGTCCAAGCAAAGCTTTAATTACAATGAGCAATAGGATTTTTAATGGTGGGAGCTGGGCAGCCTTAAAATCGCTTAAGATGATGATGACGTGAGGGTTTATTTTACTGAAATAATGCTAGATAATGTGTTAAATGAGAGCTAGTCTTTTCCAAATGAGTCTGTGGGTGGCAGATTTTCTTTCCAAGTGCTGTTCGGGTATCTTGCTTTGCCTCTGCACACCTGCCTGGCTGTGAACAAAGGGAAGCCAGAGTAGCTAATGACTCATCTCTGCCTCCACTAACAGGAAGAACAACAAGGCAAAAATAGCGTTGTATCATTTTCCTTAAGCAATAGAGAAAATACTGTGTATTAAAAAAGCGCTGGCTCTGGAAGCTTCTTATTGCCTCAGCACAGGAGAAGTGTAAAAATCCATGTGTGTGTGTCCCTGTGGGAGAGCAGCTCCACTGGCTCCAGGCTGAGTGCTGGGGATCCCCTGCTTCCCTGGAGCTTCTGTGCCTTCCCATGTGGGTGTGCACAGAGAGGATGGGCTCCTTTGCAAATCCCTCCAGCTGCCATCTGACCTGGAGATACTTGACCTGTTATTTATTGTTGAGAAGGCAGCTGAGAATAACAAGGTTCAAGCAGTGTCCCTCTTTTCACTGCGGGCAGTTCTGCACGTGAAGCACACCCCGTTCTCGTTCTGATTTTTAAAATTTTTTTTTAAATAATTTTTTTAAGTGAAAGTAAAGAAAAACAGGAGGAATTTCCAAGCTCAGCTGACTCTTGGGGTGAGCCTGACACAAGCAAGGGAATGTCTGTGCATGCTGTGCCAGGTGTGGATTTGATGGGGAGCCCGGAGCGAGGGGAGCAAGGGCGGCTGGGCAGGGAGCAGTGCCCTGCCTGCCCTCACTTCTGTGGAGGGGAGAGCTCACCTTCCCATGGGAAGTGGCTGCAGGCCTGCAACAGCCACCCTGAGTGAGGTGCCTGTCACTCCCTGGATTTTGTGTAGCTGGAGGATGTGAGGAAGTTGGATGGCATCCTCTCCTGAGCTCCTCGCGCTCTCGTTCACACGTGTGCGCCTTGGAAAAATAACAAATAAATAAACCCTACAGAGCTCATAATAAAGATCTTAAAATACTACTCACTTCTGGGAGCGCAGATGATTTCTGCTGAGTGATCTGCCTGGTATACTGCTTAGGAAAATATTTTCTTGCACATTTGTAACTGCAGTCATTGACAGCAAAATTGCTTGAAATGTAAAATAATGGTAGTGGGTTGCCTGCCATGACAGGAACTGTAAGAGGTTTTGACCTTTAGTAGGCTTTAATTGGTGCTCTACAGAGGAACCGACACTTCCATTTATTAACTTGTAATTGTCCAAAATAAATCCCCTTTCTCCCCGTCCAGTTGATTGAAGCCTAGGGTATGCTAATTGTGCTGGCTCTCCTCCAGGCCTGACACCTTGACAGCTCTTGTCAGCTTTTAAAAGTTATTCCCTTATGAAAACTATACTAGTTTTTCTCCCCTCATGGCCTTGCCTCTCATCTCTTCTATGTATTTTTAATTCTGACATCAAAGTTTGCGCTGAGCACTGACCCCCCGGCAGGAGAGCGTTCTCTAATGACGAGCAGCAGGTCACTGCTCCCTGTTTTGGAGGAATGCAAAAAAAAAAAATTAAATCCAGCACTTTGGTTAGCAAGTGTACACCTGGGACTCTTGCTTTACTGAGGCTCAGGTATTTGCTCTTCATTAAAGAAATGAGGTTGTACAGTAAACTGATTTATTAGCCGTACCACCCAGTGCTCTAATCTCATCAAATCTCACACTGTGCAGGACTAGAGCATCTCATAATTTCTAAAAAAAGGCCTCTAATTAACATTTATGTGCTCCAGGACATGCTGGTGCTGAGACTGGTGGCACATTTTCCTTGCAGTTGGCACTGGAGCAGTATAATTGTGCTGATGGAGTTGCTGCCTCAGAGATATAAGCCCGAGACCTTGACCACCATGGTAATTTGCAGTTCCCAGGCTGCTTACTGAGGAGAGAGGGCTGTAGCTCCAGCTGTGCACTGGCCAAAATCCAGGCAGGTATTTTGATTACCTTACATTTATCCCCCCTGCAGTTTCAGCTGGTGGCAGTGTTTTTTTCTCTTCCCATCCTTGCTGTTTGGTGTCATTGGTGTGCACTGTCAGAGCCCAGAGCAGTTGTGTTCCATTGATGGTACAGTGTACTCCTCAACTCCAGTGCCTGGGAAAGAATGAAACCCCCCACTGTAACACTGCAGAATTGATACTGGAATTACAGGTTTGGGGTAAGGAAACATACCACTGTCTGTACTTGAGTCCTTGAGCCACCAGAAATCACTGATTTCTGCATGTGGGTTACGTGTCAGCAGATGAACAGCACTGACCAGATCACATTGAAGAGAACACAAGTTAAAGGCAATGTTTCTCCTTCCACTTGCTAAAAGTGTAATAGTAGAATATTATTTGGGACAGTCTGACGTGTTTTGACGGAGGCGATTATTGTTTCCTTCTGGTGATTTCTCTAACAAGCTCTAGAATCCAAGTTTTTCTCCCTGTGACCTGGAAAATGGTGAAGTAACCATGATGTGGGGATCACACAGTAACTAAGAGAGGCCAATAAACTACTGCTCTTCAGTCCCTCGGCTGTGTTAAGATGGTAAAATTAATGGTTTCACTATGTTCAGGATCCTCACTAGTGAAAGGTAAAACTATGAAAATCAGTAGTAACTAGAATTTACTTTTCATATTCTTGTTGGGCTGGGCCTTCAGAACCAAGCTGCCAGCTCTGGCTTCCCAAATTAGCAGCAGCAGAAGCACCTTTTCAGTTCTTAGAAAACATGACTGTCATGCCAGGCTCTGCCATTACTTTCAGTTCAGACTGAGAAATGAAAGACTTTTCAGAGGGCCATTACGACAGATCAGAAATAGCTGAGGAGCCTCACAAGAGAGGAAGGATCAACTGTTTTAAATGTGAATGGATATAAAAAGTACCATGACTGAGTCTTTCCTGAATGTTACACCCTGTTGGCCATTTGCTGGTGAGGACAGAGTCACTGGGCTCCTCTGTAGCGTGTCACTGACCGGAGAATTCTTCCTGGGTGTCACTGAGCAGGAACCTGGACACAGATTGCAGGTGTGCTGTGCACAGGGCACCAGCTGGTGTTGTCCTGAAGGTCAGGAGGAGTCTCAAACAGAATGATTTATTGTTGGTGATACCCCCCCCAGGCAGGAGCCAGAGTTTGCAGCATCAGAGGGATGCGTCCCCCTTGTAGGCACAGGAGATTTGTGCCACAACATCTGTTAAAAGAACAGAGCAGGTCACAGCCCTGCCTAATGCAGCTCCTTGTGAGGGCGTGGGGCTGCTCCCTGCGCTTGGATCAGGCTCAGGACTTGCCTGGTGGAAAGCACTAGCTGTGCTTTCAGGAGCTGCTGGGGCCTCTCACTGCCTAAATGTGCGTGAGTTTGATGAATAGAGTCACCTCGGGCTTTTGTCAGGCGCAGCTGAGTGTGTGTGGTGTCTCAGGGAAGGCTCTGAATTTCTGGTAGGGAGCCAAAGATCCAAATTCAGGCTTTCAGGGAATTTGTTCTCGCGCCTCACCGTCTTTACTGAGTGAATGAAAGCTTGAAGGTTTAGCACTGCAAAATGCTGATATTTTAATGCAAGAGGTACTTTAAATTATGCAAAAATGACTTAAGCAGTCCTTATATTTTGTGTGGATGTAAAAGATGTTTTTTTTCTTCACAAAGGAATTTTTCACCCAGTATTTGATTATCCTTATGAAATTTTCAAGGGGAAAAATAATGCTGAAACCTTAGTGTAAGATGTAGGTTCAAGGCATAACTCCATTCAATTTACACAGCAAAGTGCCATACATTAATAAGATTTCATGAGAAAACACTATAGAACTCTAACCAGCTATTGAAACTGAGTAGCTATTACTTTAGTTCCATCTTCAGCGATTTTCTAGCAAGTTACTTCCTTCAATACTAATTTGGGCAGTGGGATCAAGAGTGAGCTTTAGTTGTCTGCCAGCAGCTCACCTGGGGACCTTCCTTCCTCCAAATTTGGGAAGCTCCCACCAAGTTTTGCTGCACAGACCAGGCTCTGGTGCTGCCTGTGCAGAATGGTGAAGCGGGAGATGGCCCTGAAAGAAGCCCCATGTTTGCCTGGGACTTCATCTGAAGGAATAGCTTGAGTGATGAAACTGAACTGTTCTCCTGCCTTGTTCTGGGACACAAAATCTCTGACTTTGCCAATCTCTGAGCCTGTGTTGAGACAGGACAACGTGAAATGGGCCATGGGGGTTTCAGCCCATTCTGAGTAGCCTCAAATCAGAAATGAGGCGCAGTGCCAGTACCGTGCAAGGTTTTTCATGGCAGCTGCTTCCCACTGACTCGATTTTCAGGCAGAGTTTGAAGCACGGGCTGTTTGTTTTGTTTGGCAACTTGGGCAGTACAATAAATCTGAGTGAGGACCAGAAATGGTGAATGGCTCTCCTGCTTTTCTTTGTTTGAGGAAGCCTGTTTGTTCATGCCTTGCTTTAATTACAGACAATTCTCACCACTCCCTGTGCTGTGCATTCAGGTGTTGTGTCACTCTGGTAAGGATGGCCGGTCTTTCAGCTTAAATTCTGCTGAACTGTGCTTTTTACTGTACTGGAAGACATTTTAATGGGTGTATATTTGTGTTAGAGGTAGTCTATAAGTCTTGTTCAGGAGCTGTCTAAGCTTTGGAACTTGATGAATTTCCTAAGCCTTTTTGAGTCTCTGTGTGACTATGTAGTTGCATCCTGCACAAGCAGGCAAGAAGCAGTTTTGGGGGATGACATTTTGATGAATGGATTCAAGAATTTCATAAAGGATGAGTCACTTTGATGGCATTGAGAGAGAGAGGACTCCAACAATAAATCCAAAATGTGTGGAGAGAAAAAAGTGCTGCTTTTGTGAACCTTTCCTAAGCATCATCTGTGGAAATTTTGGGAAAGAAAAAAAAAA